>JACCIC010000086.1:1200000-1800000 GCA_018907035.1 Sycobia sp. Sy_11 | reverse complement strand
GTATCAGGGGTTTACCGGTTTGTCTGTGAGATGTCGCTGGAAATATATATATTTTTTTTCTTTCTGCTCAATGAAAGAAGCAAAATTTACAGATTTTATAAATTATCGATAACAATTTTTTGTCTCGTCTCTTTTCTTCTATCTCGCCGTAACAACCACCAAACGAGCATCGCTTAACGGGTTAATTGCGGACATTATTTTATTCATTAGATTATTTAAGTTATTTAATTCATTGACTAATTTAATATTTGTTAATTAATTAAGTAATTAAGAAATTCCCTCAAATTTGTTTTTAATGATTAATGGTTTATTGAACTGATTTCTATTATTTTTGCTGTTTTCCAATTGCTGGAATACGACCGAGAAATTTGTTGCCCATTTAGTGGATTAATGAATTTTGCAAGTTATTTATTAAAAATTGTAATTAATTGATTTAAAATTTTTTCGCCTTTTTCTTTTCATTTATAAATAAAGAACAAAAATCTTTTTTTGGCAATTCTGTTTTCTTTTTCTCGCGTTTTCTTATGTTCGTTGGTCTCCTCAGTTTCCCGTCAATTAAATAAATACGGGATGGCAAACCCGCCAAACGATTTCAATGACTGGCTCCAAAGCTTATGGGAGGAGGAGACAAATTTCATTACGACGGAATTAGAATTAAAAAATGATCGTTCCCGATTTCAAAGGGCTGGCAGGAAATTATAGCCCGGGAGAATGCGAGAGTGGGGATGATACCATAAAAACACGCGCGCGCAGAGATAAAAATGTGCTAAAAATTATTGTAACCTCGACAATGTGCGACGCAACGAAGACATATATTTTAAATAAAATGGAGCTGACATACGTCGAACAAGCTGATGAATCAGTTGACACACAGCAGACTCGGGAAGTTAATCCGAGCACAGGCCAAAGACGTAGCACAACAGCTACCGATCAGCCAATGCAAAACCTGATCGATTTTAATTTGGCAGAGATCATTGCCGATTCAGGCAACCATTACGAGCGTAGCTACGTCTCCCGATTCGTGTGTCACGAATGACATTACACGTCAGGCGCAAGTCGCATCTTATGCGTCTGAAGCAGCAGTCAAGCCTAAGTCTGCTGACTCCGAAAACAGTGTAGCAATTAGTCATGGATTACACAACCTACAGAATATGCTACAAACTTGGTTGCAACAACAGAACAGCACTGTAAATGCGGGGGTGAATGTAAACAAGGACAGTCTGTCATTATAATTTTAATTTAATTTTTAATTTAATTATTTTTAATTTTTATTTTATTTTTATTTATTTTTATTTTTATTTTTTTATTTTTAGATTGAATTGATTGGACTGTAAGGCCAATAAAAAATATTTATTAATTTGTATATGGGCAGTCGACATAAGTACAATTAAATTATTTTAGAACAGCACTGTCCAAGATCTACAGCAGAGGCAAAATGAAATGCATGCTACGCTTTCTAGCATTCAACAACAGCTGTAGAAAACGCTGCGATGCGACCGTGTCACCTTTCAAGACCCATATGATCTCCAATACTTGGAAAGTGACAAAGACTTTAACAGCAATAGATTTTCAGGGTCGACCGGCGAGCCTACCTTCTCGGCTCCTTGCCGCCCTCGGTACCAAGGGCATAGAGAAGGGGGGGAAACACGTGGTAATATAACATAGCTCGCCCGGTAATCTAATGCGATCAACGCTATCAGGCACCTTGGCCTAGCGCACGGACAGTGCTATAACCGCCCGCCAATGGAAAATCAGAATCAATGGTGCCAAGGGAAAAAGTGTCTAGGAATTGCTACAGAGGATCGGGGAATGTCGCAGATTGATGCCGCTAACGAACGAGAATATGCTCAATGCCATGACGGAGCTCTTCGACGGTGTCGCCCTACATTGGTACTGACTATCCCGGAAAGACCTGGACTACGCGGCAAGAGTTCTGCCATGCAGCCCGGAGCTGCTGCGGCGTCGATCGACGCTTCCAAGCTGAGCTGATTAGCGAAGCACAGCGGCGTACACAAGCGAAACGCGAACCAACACGCGACTACGTGTTCTGTTTGTTGACAATCCTAAATCGGTTCGAAGAACCATGGTCGGAAGAAAAACAGCTCGCTCTTATCTAGCGTAATCTAGTCCTGGAGATACAGAAGCTAGTTCCGCGGGAGAAGATTACGAGCGTAAATCGGCTAATCGAGCTCGCTCGAGAGGCTGAATGCGTCCTCGACGCGGAGCGCAACTATAAGCCACCTCCGTCACCCAAGGACTGCAGAATGCACGAAGTGGCTTTTCATGCGGCAGACGCGTCTCGGAAGCGCCCGAACCCAAAAATCGCGGCCGTGGACGTGAAGCCGTCCCATTTCAAATCTTTAGTGTGAGAAGTCTTGCAAGAGGCGGGCTTTAGAGCCACCTCACCTGATTTAGAAGCGCCAGATGTCGCAGCTCTTATGAAGAAGAGGAGCAGTCGTGACTTACGCCCGAGGTCGGCGCGTACACGGAAGACCGGAGCGTCGATCTCACTTAAATCAGAGGAAGCCATTCTTCAGGGGAACGTTCGTGCGCTATCCCCTAAGTGACAGGAACAAAGGTCGGACAGCAGGTCCAGATCCGCGGTTCTTATCCTGGGGTTGTAGTTGGCCAGGTTATACCTTACCCAGCTGTCCCGAGTGTTCGGGAAATGCGAAAAAGGGCGAGTGATTGAGGTCCAACTCGCCCCGACGCTCCGGGAGACCTCTGAAGATCAGCAGGCAGCTGCGAGGACACAGGGTTATGATGATTACCCCCTCCTGTCTGTAAAGGAGGAGCATAACGACCGTCACTCCGCTGTCTCAGCCACAAGTGTCGACCCAGATCGGTATTTAAGATGGTGGGTACAGGTGGGCATAGGCGAGTTTCGCATCTATGCACTGCTCGATGCAGGAGCTGCGCTTACAGCTCTTGGAGCAATCGTCTTGCAGATTGCATCTGCCCTCGGTCGTCTAGTTCGACCCTTTCCTAGATCTGGCGCTCGACTTGCCACGGGAAAAATTGAGCCGATAATAGGCCAGGTAGCTCTTCCGTTTGCCATTGCAGACTTTGAAATGGAGCTGGACGTCATCATAATTCCAGACTTGAAAAACAACTGTCTGCTAGGTGCAGACATCTACCGCGCTTTCAATGCGGTCATCCACCCGTTCGACAACACCATGTCGATCGAGGGTGCTGCGGATTTCGTTCCGCTACAAATTTGCACCTTCTCAGTTACCTCGGCGTATTCGCTCGCCTCTATAGATTGGCTGATATTTACAACGGTCAACGTCGAGCTCTCGAGGAACTCCTCGACCTGATGCTGCCTCCGGTTGATTAGCCTCTGGGCTGCAGGCATCTGACCCACCACGTGATCGATGTCGGCGATGCTAAGCCTATTAACCAGCGTTATTATCCGGTCTCTCAGAAAATAGAGCTGGAGATGCATGCGCAAGTTCGCAACTTGAAATTGCGTACGAAATGCACTCTCTCGTTTGTGCGAAGACGAGCCGACCTGCGAAGTCGCCTTCCGCGGCATCACCGATGTGCAAGATTCCTGATATTTGCGCCTTCGTAAGAAAATGGTGAGCGATGCGACCGACGACCCATGGTGGAAAGTCGTTGGGTAACGACTATACTACTACCGTCCCGATCCTGCCGTCGAAGATTTAGTAGATGAGCAGGAGGCATGGAAATTAGTCGTAACCTAAAGAAGATCGCCGCATCGTTCTTTATGAATGCCATGAGGAGTTGGTCACACAGTTGGTCATTTCGAACGCCATAAGACGTATGACCGTATTGCACAACAATATTATTGGCCCTCATTGCACACAAATGTGACACAATTTGTCCGTGACTGCACCGTATGCCAGCAATGTAAGGTACAGCCGAGTGCATCAGCTGGCCTGATGGGCCATCGAACGGTTACCCGCCCTTGGGCAGTAGTAGCTGGAGACGTGATGAGTCCGTTTCCACGATCTACCCGAGGATACGAGTACTTGCTCGTCTTCATGGATCTTTTCACTCGCTGTGTAGAGTGCATCCCTATCCGAAAGGCGAATGCGCAAACGAGTCGCCGCGAATTGAAAGATCATATATTTTTACGCTTTGGTACGCTCGAAGTATTTCTATCGGACAATAGCACCGAATTTTGGGGTCGAGCATTCAACAAAACCCCCTTATCACGTTCAAGCCAATCCGGTAGAGAGGGTCAATAGGACTCTGAAGACCGCGATAATCATCTTCATCGAGGAGTCTCATAGTACATGGGATGCGCATATCGCCGATCTGATGTTCGCGTACAATACATCCGTATAAGACTCCATTGGCGTAAGACCGGCCTTCATTAACATGGGTCGTCACCCCTCAGCCCCTGCATGCATCGTTGCCCGGAGCAGCAGCCCGCGCAGGTTGCGCAAGAAGAGGCTTGGAAAGAGCATAAGTTATCTGACCTCCACCTAAAGGCAGCGGAAAACTCGCAGAAAGCACAGACAAAGCAAGCTCTCTACTGTAATGTGAGACGTCGCGATGTTCATTACACGATTGGCGATCGCGTATGGCGGGGTAATTGCATCCTCTCGTCTGGCATACAAGGCATCAGCGCCAAGCTTGCTCCGAAATTCGACGGACCCTTTACATTATGGAGAAACTCAGCACGATTGTTTATCGACTGATCGACTCTACAGGAAGAGATGCTGGTAAGCATCATGTCGCTGACCTGAAGCCCTATATTCGAGATTACGACCCCGAAGATGATAGCGGTTCCGACACGAAAGAGCCTTCGAGCGAAGAGCGTCACTGGGATGAGTCTGATTGTAATGTCGAGGCGAGTGAGCGAAACCGCATTGTAACAGCACTGATGAGCGTACGGCGCCCCGAGGACGCGCCTCATTGTAATCCCGATAGGAGCGTGCGAAGCGATACCCCCGCGGGCAATGCCACGCGATCTATCGCCGATGTCGCGCCGCATAGATTAGGGAGACCACGTAGGGCGCGAATTGTAACCCGTCGAAGGACTGAAGCGCGAGCCCCTGCGAAGCACCATAAGAGCGAAGCCGCCGGCCATAGTGGCGTGCACATGGTAAGGCGAAAAGCAGGTCGCCCCAGGAAGAGCCAGTGCTCCGCACTACCGCGGGACCAATCCCCCCGCCGGACTCGAGCCCAAGCCAAGACCCGTTAACAGGCCATCTAGGTGCATAATGCACCTGCGGCTTTATTTTCCATCCTATCCTTATTAAAACATTCCCCAGTTATGTATTATGTAGTAATTCCTATCCTGACACGATGGTCAACATGAGAGAGAGATGTTAGATCGAGCTACCACGCTCCGGCTACCAGCATATGCCCGAAGTAACCGCCCCATCCCAGGGACACGGACGAGCGGGAACGCCGTCTTCCCCAGCGCACGAGGACGTGCTGTTATCGGTCCGGGGCTTGCTGTCGCCGCTTCCAGTCACCAGCGGAATACAGGACTATACCACCGCCCGACTGTGGCAGCCGGTTCTTCTCTCCCTCTCTCTCTCTCTCTCTCTCTCTCTCTCTCTCTTCCCTAACTCCTCGCTCACCGTCGCCTCGGCGACCCTCGGCCTGCGCGCCTCGAGCTTTCGTGTATAGGTGCTGTACATATGTCACACATATTAAAGCCATGTGAATTTCATTTGTTCGGAGTTCGTACAGTTATTTAGTTTCCCTATCTCTCGCGCAAATCTGCAGGCGATACTTCGCCCCTCGCGAACCACCGCTCTCCCTCGCCGAAATAATTCGGGGCTAAGCCCAGCCGGGTACATCTTTTGCAACGGCCGTGCCCGCCGTCCTCGTGCTACAGGTGGACACGCGCACCGTTACAATATATATATATATATATATATATATATATGTAACGCCAGTTTTGGCATTACAGTCACCGTGTATAGTGGCTTACTCACGTAGCCGTATCTGCCTGTATGTGTGTGTGTGTGCTTGATTGAGTACACACGCCAGCTCTCAACAGGCAAAGAATATCTCGGAGCAAATAACAATATTAACAATGTATTTAATAACGCTACTAAAACACGTTATGATACTGTAGCTCGCGGACTACCCACTCCTTGTAGGTTCAGCGACAGATGGGGAAGCTATAATACAACGTGGGAAGATACAAACTTAGACGGGAACACTCGAACGATATGGAAACGGACACGCGGGGAACAATTATAAGGGGAACGGTCGTTTATGCGAATTGCGGACTTCGCATATGTTATAACAATGCACGCGACGGCGGGTGAAGGCAGCATGAATAGCGACACGCAATAACAATATTGGTTGTTACTCGCTGGTGTCAGCGTACGATCACCTTTCTACGGGACGCCTCTATCGGGCCCGTCTTATGGGAGTCATCACTATTACTTTGGTCAATCATGATCTTTTCCCCCAAGATCCTCGTATTTCTGAGCAAACGGATTATAGATCCAATCCGTTTCTTTTTTCTTGCTATCTCTTCTTTCTGTTGTGATAGTTTTACGTCTTTCCGGACGAATCAAAAAATGAGGGTATCTATATCAGATACGTCGATGTCTATCAGGGATAGCTTGAAGTAGGCTTCGTCGACAGGTCTTGCAACTGTGGGGCTTCCTGGTTCCTCGACGATCTCTTGCGTCGAGTCCGAGCTGATCTCGATAAGGTTCATTTGCCCTTGTTCGAGTTCTTTCAAAGCCTGCTCTTCTATAGTGTTGACGTTGGTACGAGTTATTATTGGGGTCAACTCCCACGCTTCTCCTTGTTCGGAGACATGATTCCTTGGCATGCTTATCCCTCCTGGTTAGATAAGTAAGCCACGGTGTCTTCCGATGCCTTGCATTATGGCTGTTTCTATTGCCGGGTCGAGAGGCAGCTGCAGCTGTCTTATTCGTCCTTCCTCACTGTCACTTGCTCGTTCGTCGGTGCGGGCGTCCTTCGTTTAGAGCGGTTCGCTCTCTCTCTCTCTCTCACTCTCTCTCGCACGTTCGCTCGCTGATGGCATCGGTGCTGGCGGTGTCTCTTGAACTCTTCGCGACTCGACTGCGGCGATACCGAGGATGTCCCCGACGGCCAGGGAGACGTGGATACGTCTGAGGCTGCACGATGGGTGGCAAGAGCCTCCTTGCATAAACTCGGTGTGGTGGATCGGAAAAGTCGAGTGAGCTAGCCTCTCAATGTCCAGGGCTGTGGTTCTAGGTTAGAACGTGGTGCTGTGTGATACTACACGCTCCGTGACGGAATATGTAGTAATGACAAAAAGCGCTCCTATGCTCTTCGTTGCGCCGTTTTTCGTTCGAACTCCGCCCACTCTCGCGGTTCGCGAACATAGTAATGCCGATCGCGCGGGAGGAGTAGTTTTAAATTCGCGAAAATGCACGACCGCGAAAACGGTCGTCACTATATATATATATATATAGATATTGGGCGAAATGACTACTCTGGTTTCGCGTAAGGTCATTCATTCTATGATTTATTATCGAAAATTATAACAATCAATCTATATATTGGGCGCCAGCTGGCAGTTTTTTAGAGAGTTTTTCTATTCTTCCGTTATTTCAACTCCGGCCTTACGAGTCCCAGACAGTGCAGTTCATCCGCATTTCTCCATTGGCATCATCCGTTGCACGCGGGAGAACTAGTTTTCAGCTTACGGCCGTTTATATGTATTGCTGCTCAAAGATTATCAGAGAGATTCTTCTATAGCTTAAAAACTCATTGGCACCTTTAGACCGAAATAGGGTACCTGCCGAGCAAGAAAAAACGTGAACGGAAAAATATTTCTTATATATTCTGAAAATAATATATATTTTAGGTGTACAACTTTGCTTCCTCTGTCTTTTCTGAATTTCGAGTCATTATTGTAAAAACTAGTCATGTTTTGAAGCGATCCACGAATCGATCCAATTTTTTACGCCTTCATAAGACCGCAAGTGCTGGTCAAGCAAGCCAGGTGCCATTGATCGAAACAAATAATAGTCTGAGGGAGCAACGTCTAGAGAATACAGCGAGTGGTATGAACTTCCCACTTCAACGATTCAAAGTATATCATGACTCGGTTTATGTAACTAAACTATACAGTCTCAAAAATGCATATGTTGATAGAAAATAACTTGGCTCAAAGATATTAATTGCATTCGATAATAATCACGTGTTTCATTTGGTTTTAACAAGTCATAAGACACTATGCCGAGCTCGTTCCAACAAATACTGAGCATGACCTCGGAACCGTGAATATTCGGTTTGTTCGTCAATGTAGAAGCATAGGCGCGATATTTCCATGATTTTCTTCGCTTGGAATTATTGTAATAAAACCATTTTTGTCCCCATGCGATGGAAAAATACCTTCCGTCTCTGTCTTGCAAGCAGCTGTTTACAAGCAAACAAAAGCCTTTCAAAATCTCTCGGCTTCAGCTCGTACGGCACCCAACTTCCTTGTTTCGGAATCATTCCCATGATTGTTCGCCTTTTTTAAATAGTTTGTTGTGTAACTCCTAATGATCCTGCTAATTCTTGTTGTGTTTGACTCGAGTCTTATCAAGTAATGCCTCAAATTCTGTATCTTCGAAAACCTTGTCTCTTCCACCGCCATGCTGGCTTTTGACATGAAAATCGCCGTTCTTGAAGCGTTGAAACCACTCTTAGTACGTTCTTTTCCTAATAGCGGCCTCAGCATAGGTATTTCAGAGCATTCAATGAGCCTTAGCCGCAGATTTTTGCATATTAAAATAGATAATTAAAACCTCCCGCAAATGACGAGCTTTTGGCTCGTAAGCTGACATATTTTAATCGACAATCACTTTATGATGCTAGGACATAAATTGATTAATATATCAATGATGTTTTGTGTACAAATAGCTAAGCTTATTGTATGACTTATCTGCGATCTATATATTTGGATTACCACTCACCACTGCATCCATCTATTACAAAACAGAAGAGGCAAAGTTATACAGCTAATATATATATATATATATATATAGCTAGCGACATCTCACAGTCAAACCGATAAATTAATTATACACCGCTGATATATATTATAATTCCTTTTGTACTATCCAAATGTTATGTGAATAGCATATTTTTTAAGTACACGATGGATATTGACTTCTTATGGAAACTATATATATATATATATATATATATACATAGTTTATTTTATAAGAGAAGGAGAAAGACAGAGAGATAGAGACAGAGAGACACATTTTCCCACGTAAGAGAAAATAAAATTTACAAAAGTAAAGTAGAGTGGGGAGAGATTATCGCGCGCGCAGTTTTTGAGTAGAGAGAGGACTGCCGTGATATGTGCGAGTAAATTTTTGAGCGAGTGACGCCTTCCTCGAGTTCCACTGTCGCCTCGATTTGTGAGGTTCCTTTTCGGGCTTTCTTTTGTGCTGTTCTCGCACTATGCCGCCCTCCAGGTTGAGATTCGTGAAGTTCGTTCCGCTAACGTAGTTGCAAGGCTCGAGCTAACGAGCCTGCCCCTGCCTGTGCGGAGTGGCCGCCCCATCCCTGGACTACCGACGAGCGCGAATTCCATATCCCACGTCTGCCGAAAGCGTACTGCCCACGTCCAGGGCTTGCCGGCGCGGCCTCCTGTCACCAGCGGACAACAACAACTTTGGCGCCCCGATTATAAGTAGAAGCCCGCTATTCTCTCACTTCCCAAACTCCACGTGCGCCGTCGCATCGGCGACTCTCAGCCTGCATGCCTCGCGACTTCGGGTGTTTGTTCCAAAAAACGCATAACCTAACGAAAGATACGTGTGACTTTATTCGTCCTGCTTTCTTTTATTCGTTTTGTCTCCCTACCTCACGCGCAATCCTGCATGTGACGTTTCGCCTTTCGTGAACCGCCTCTCTCCCTCGCCGAGTCGATTCACGGCTAAGCCCAGCCGGGCACATCTTCTGCAACGGCCATGCCCGCCATCGTGTTCGAGGCGGGCACGCGCACCGTTACAATATATATATATATATATATATATATATATATATATATATAATATATATATATAATATATATATATATATATATAATATATATACTGCTCGGGAAAATTATACAGTTGAAACAAGTAAGCGAAGGTAGAAGGACGAAATGAGTACTGTGGTTTAGAGTAAAATAATTCACGCGAGAATTTTTTTTTATATTAAGCATTGTAATCTTTATTAGAATATTTGCAAGAGATACATAGAATATTTACAATGTTTAGCATATGAAGTATGTAACTATAATTTTAGAATCATATAATGTCGTTAATAGATTATAATTGTAAGTTACATTTTAGATATCTTAATACTATTTCACATATTCTTTTAGTAGGGTTACAGAAGATTGTTGTGCTGTTAGAGGTAATGTAAATCCGGCTGTTGTAAGATTTTCGATAATCTTTATGCGTTGTTTTCCACACTTTTTGCATTGCCATAATATGTGATTTAGGTCTTGCACGTAATTACCACAATGACAATATTCGCTTTTGCTGATGCCCATTGAAGCAGCGATATTACAATAACCAGTTCGGTATCTGTTAAAAGTTACTCTCGCTTCTCTTGAAATATTTAGTTTATTATACCATGGTTATATGTCTCTTTGTAAAAATAATCAATAGAGTGAGTGCCTTTTATCCGTCCTTCTTGGCAAAGTGTTTCGGAGGTAGCCTACATGGCTCTTATTCGTTCATGTTCACGGACATCAGTGTATGGAATTTGGATATATTTTAGTACTTTTGTTTGTTTAGTTTTGTTTGACGCTTTTTTAGCCAGTCTGCCTGCCTCCTCAATGCCTTTGATACCAATATGTCTTAGAATCCAATAGAATTTTATTTTGCTGTTATTGTTAATTTTAGTTGTAAACTCATGGAATTTTTGCTGTATTTTGAATATATATTTGTTCGTGACAATGTTTGTATCATTTTTTGTCAAGGACGCCAGGACACTTTTGGCATCGGTAAATATAGTTATTATTTGGATTTTTCAGTGCTGTATCCATAGCTAGAGTCAAGGCAAAGCATTCGGCAGTGAATATTGAACCACTTTCGTTTAGACTACGTATTTGATTTTCTTTAGTTTTAGCACAGTGACAGGTACTTCCTACGGATTTCAAAGAATCTGATTTGATGCCATCAGTATAAAGAGCACAAGCTTTTGTAATTTGTCTAATTTGATTGATGTCATGATTCGGATTTTTTTTCTTTTTTAATTTCTCCCCTAGCTTCATGTTGGTATATGTATGGTTAATTTGGGGTTTGTAATCGTATATGTATAAATTGTAGTGTTTGTTTGACAGAATTATTGTATTATTGAACGTGGGATTCGTTACACAGAGAATTAAAATCCGATTTTTGAAATCATATTGATTTTTGGTTTTTCTACAGATTGTTTAAAACTGTTGATAGTCTTGTGAGCATTTAGACCAGTATTTGAATGAATTTATAATTTCATTGACTTGAGTTGGGAAATGTATGAAACAGCCATAATCTATTATTGATCTTAAAAAGGTTTTGTACAATATTGTTAATGTTTCGGGGTCGCCCCCCACCACGTGCCTCTAATAAATTTAATTATATTTATGGATCTTGAGCATTTGTTTCTATATTGATCACTTGTGCATTAAAGAAAAGTCGTTAATCAAATGTAATGTCGAGAAACCGGATAGATAGACTAGATATGATAGCTGTTTCATTTATTTTTATTGTTGTTTGGCCTGGTTTAATGTTGCGTTTGTTAAAATGCACGAAGGTGTATTTATGAGGAGATAGTTCTAGACCAATACTAAGTAAGTTTTAGTTAAGGCTTTTACATTTATTTACACAGCTGTGCTTTACAATAATTGCAATATCGTCGGCAAATTGTTATACAATGGCGCTTTTCGGTAGATTGTCACATATTTTTGAGACGTATATTTTGTATAATAATGAACTAAGTACTGAACCTTGTCGTACATCCTTATATGTGTATCTGTGATGACCGATTTGTGTATATATACCTTGATATGTCATGAACTTTACAAATTTTACAAGACGCGTAGGGCAGCCTATTGAGGCGATTTTATCTAAGAGGATATTTATTTCTACGTTATCAAAAGCACTAGCTATATCTAAAAATACAGCTAAAACCTCTTTGTTTTTGCTCAAGGCTTCTTCGATATTTAAGGTGAGTCCTGTTAAATTGTCGATTGTGCACTGCCCTTTTCGATAACCTGACTGACTAGATAGAAGAAGATTGTTGTGTTCTAGCTACCAGTGTAGTTTATTTTTTATCAGGGTTTCAAATAGTTTGGAGATACATGATGTGAGAGCGATTGTCCTTACATTTTTCGCATCTGCTTTTTTGATAAAGTAAACGTGTGATTTTTGGGTTATTGGGGTAAGTTTCAGTACTATACATTTCATTAAATAGGTCTAGGAGAATAGTCTATAATTTATGGGTATTTTTTCAAGTACGTCATAGTCTATACCATCTATGCCACAGGCAGATTTACTGTTTGTAACCTCCAGTACTGTATTAAATTCATAAAATTCGGAAGTAGTACTTAGAAAATCGTTAATTTGGTATGATGGCAGCCATTCAGGGTCGATTGGACATCGAGGAGTCCAACATGGATCATTTTTCCTGGTCTTGGTGGTTTTTAGAAGTGTGGTAAAGAGTAATTTTAGTCCATTTATTTTTCGAAATTTTAGTAGTGTTCTATACAAACGTTTGGCTTGTTCGAAAGTTAATTGTTTGAGCGAAGTTTTCAAAATTTTCCCGTTTTTTATTTTTAAACAATCTTCTTGCTTCGGCGGCACATTTTTTGTAATTAATGTAGTCTTCTATTGTTTTTAAAAATCTCGATTTTTTAATGCTGTCAGTCGCAGTCTCTTAGCCTTATCGCATTCTGAGTCCCATCAAGGTCAGGATTACGATGAATTTTTTTATTTATAGATTTTCTTTTTCGGGTATTCGAAATTAAAGTTTCTGTTAAGATACGTATAAAATTTCATATTTATCATTTGTTGAGCTAGCATTATAAGTGGGTGACATAAATTTATAGTATTTATGTTTTAAATCGTAGTTAAAATTTTCCCTGTTAGTTTTCACCGATGTGATTTTGTATGATTTTTTCTCGTATATGGTCTTTTCTAAAGAAAGCTGTATGTGTACTGGGGAGTGGTCAGAGCCCCAGATTTCCTCAGAATTTGTTACATTGATTTTATCTGACAAATTCGTAGAAGAAAGGACGAGATCTATATTTGAAGAGTAACCGTTAGGCTTCATATAAGTACAAGTATTATGATTATGTAAAAATAAGTTGGAGTTGTTAATGCATTCAAGAAGCTTTTTCCCGTTTGAATCAGTTTTATTATAATTCCAAGCATGGTTGAGGTCGTTAAAATCGCCTATAAAGATTGTGTGACTTTTTTTATTGATTATGTTGAATAAATTATTCGATTCGGCCTGACCTAGGAAACCTGGGTTTCTGTAACATACGAATAATTCAAGTTTTGGTTGTACATTTGTTATTTTAATACCAGGTTACTTCAATTGATGGGTTTAAATTATAATTATTATTAGTTCAAAATACGATAAGTTATTCCGGATTAGTATAACAATTCCTCCTCCTTTAGAGTGCGATCTATCTTTCCTGAAGCTCGTAAATCCACTGAGTTTGTCAATTGTGTCCTTGATTTTCTTGTAATTTTTCTCCGTTACCCATGACTCCACGCAAATAAAGATATCTGTGTCTGCTAATATGCTCGGAAGTTCGTCCTGCTTATTTAATATACTAGCGTTCAAAAATATTATTTTAAGATTTTTATTGTAGGTATTTGCCATAATAGAATTTTAATTAAGTTTCTCAATATTGATTATTGTTGATTTATCGATAGTTTCTGTCATGGTGACTGTAGTTTGGTCATTTGTTTGTTTCATAAGCTTGTTTTTTATTTTAGTGCATTTTGTTTTGAGGTGACGATTATTAATATACGGGTATATTTCTTCTATTATTTTTATTAAATTTACGTGATCTTGTGTGTGCTCATAAAATTCTGGAGTATTTAATTGTTTGTCAGTATTTTGTAAGAATGAGCTAAATTGTTTAAACTATGAGTTTTATTTAATGCTTATTTTTTCTATGAAATCTGTTGTATTTGTCGATAAGCTCTCTCAAATGTTATATGCTTCACTTTTTATTGGTGCAGAATTATATTTGTCACTTTTATTATTTAGTCGTTTTTTCTTTACTTGCTTTTGGACTTTTGTGAAATTGGATTCATCATCGGTAGAAGAGTTGCCCGAGGATTCACGATTGTTGAAGTTTTTAGTTTGTTTAGTGTGCATAGTTTATGCTCTAATATTTTCACATTCCTCAGTATTTTTAGATGAGGCAGCTGGGCGTTTGAAGTTTATCTGGTTTTCAGTCTTATTGACTAAGCTTGTATTGTTCATTTCCTGATCTTTGGAAACGCTGTCGGAATTAGACGTCACGTTTGCTTGTGCAGAATTTTTGGGGCATAGCTTAGCTATGTGGCGTTTCTGTTTACAAACAAAACACTCTATCGCATCAGTACTTAAATAGATCCAGTATACTGTGTGTTCGTAAGTTATTTGTATAGATTCCGTTAAGAGAATTTCGTCGCCTTCTTCGATATACACTTGTCTTCGGTGTGACTGTATGTGTAAGCGTCCAGGTTTACTTAAACTTGCTTTAATGTTATAAATTGATGGTATTAGTAAGATACCTTTTTCTCTAAGAGCATCGATTAGGACTTCGTTTGAAATATGAGTTTGTAGATTTTACATCACTACTCACTTATTTCTTTCTATTAAGGGTCTGATCTTAATGTCTAAATTTTAAATTTGTATTATTTCACCAATTCTTTTTTCAACTACTGTTTTATTTCATAGGAACACACACACTCTTCCCCCGGAGATTTTTGATATAGAGATTATAGAGTTGACACTTATCATTTTTTACAGACCGTCAATATAGTCGTCATTTGTCAGATCTTCTGTAGAATCAATGACTATTGCTCGATCTTTTTTAGTTGAGTAGTACGTGCATAGCTTTTAACTTGTGATAGATTTGTACTAGGATTGTTTATTTCTTGCTGGACAGTAGGCCTTTAATGTTGGTCGCCATTTTGGCGAAGCCGAAATATTTCAAGCTTTGCAAATCGTTAAACAATTTGCAAGCTCGAAGTTATATTATTTTATGAAGAACTACACATTATTAAACACTACATACAATTATTAATGTTAGGATACTGATTAAATTTCTCAGAGGCGTTTATTTACAAACACGTCTGCTCGCTTCAACGTTTCGAACAGAACTCAATTTTTTTTTTAATTTTGAGAATTTATTAATTAAAATTATAATAATCAAAAAAGGTATATCAATAATTACATGCCAAAATTACATAAACTGCGACACATACCGCAAGATATTGTACGTCAAACTAATGAAATTTTACTATTAACAATGTCAACGTTTATAAATCAATATGATATTGACTTTATTTATATTAATTGACTTACTCACTTTGACATAGTCAATATTATATTTTATAATTATCTGTACAATTACTGAGTGGATCTCGATAAGTACCTTAAACCTTCTTCTATTGAGACCAAGAATAACCTCGGTCTATTCCTTAGCGTTTCTAATGGTAATGAAGGTTTTTGTCTGCCTGCATTTCCGATTTTCCTCGAATTGTCGGTTTTTTCTTCGCTATGTCCCCTTGGATGAGGGTATTGGTTAGCATCGAGACTAACATACGCAGACCAGACTCATGTACTGTTCTGCATCACAGAATTTAGGAAAATGTGCTTGGATGAGATATCTCAACTTTTCTTCATTCCATGTTGCAGAACTGCCGGCGGGACGTTTCAACGTGCCAAGGATAGTATCAGAATTCTTTGAAAGAATACTGCCGAACGTGGCCGCCTCTTTTCCCTCGCAGATGCTTTCATAGTAATTCCTCCAGCTTCTCTCTCTCTCTCTCTCTCTCTCTCTCTCTCTCTCGTCGTCCTTGCTGCATATCTCTCCCAGATTCTCTACTTGTTCGCCTGGCTGTCGGATGAAGACTCTTGGTTTTCTCTTTTAGATAACGTAGTTTCCTATTTCACCGGTGGACTTCGAACTTGGACTTCGCTTGTTTAGGACGATAATTTTCAACAAAGACGTGTCTAATGGCGTCGCTAAATTGTCGCCCACATTGAATATTTCTGGCTCTGTTCCTGCCAGATACTGTAGTAGTTCGCGTCAGTGCTATCTCACAAAATGTGGCGTGAGTTCTCATCATACCTTAGAACCAATGGAAGGCTGCTAATCATAAATTTTCCACCAATCTTCGGACTTCCCCAATCAGGTTGTCAGTGTCCTCATATGCGAGGTAAGCGGATGCAATGACTACTTGCTCGATCCCCTCTACCACCACAGGGACCATCGCTAGATCTCCGGTAAAGAGGTCAGTGCAAAGAGATGATTATCCCCCGCGCCGGCCATCTGTTCTTCTGCGACCTGGGTTTTGACGATACTCCACGACCGTATTCTGATCGTTAACGTGGGATACAGAAGGAAGCATCTGACCTAGGGCATATATCAGGTGGCGCACCGTACATCACCTTCGACACCGCCTCCCGAAACGCTGAAAATATTTCCGAGTTGATAGCTATATCCGGGTAATCCTCGTGAACCACGACACATGATACGGGGTTTGACCTTCGAGCATCCAAGAGGATTCCAGCACCAGCCATCCTTCCTCCTGAGGGGGCGGAGGGCCAAACTTTGAGCCTATTCATTTACCGCCCCACTTCTTGGGTTTTGAAGTTCTCTAGAGGCCCAGGGTGGTATTTTATCAGACCCTTGCCGCTCTTCACTCTCACCTTGATCTGTGGAGCAGAGTCTGAGTTGTCAGACAGTAGCTTAACGCTGCCGAGCTATCTTCCTCCGGGCTACGCCGCACAGCCCCTTTTTACCTGGGACGTGTTGTCCCCATCGTCAATGGCCTGGAGTATACGGGTCACAAGCACTCCAGACTTATTGCCTGGAGCTGCGTCCACCTTGAGCTCCTGGTCAGTTAACGTATATGAGGGATGCGGAAGCAGTACTACCCCTAGGGCTTCGCATTTCACTTCGGAATTTCTATTTTTCATTTTTATATCACGAGAAGCTAGAGAAATGCTTCCATCACAGAGCCCAGCATGTACTGGTTAGGCTAATTACTCTGCAAGGTCACCCGTTGTCCCCGAGGCATCTTTAGTGACCGCTACTACCCCAGCGGCCAATTTCATTCCCTCGGAACGATGGCTCCCACTTTAGATTTAAGGGTTGGATTTAGAACTCATTCGGCCTCCTTCCAGACGAAATGGGGGGTAGTTCTTAGCTTCTAAGTTTCCACTATGTTTCGCCCAAAGGCCAAGCCTCGCATCACTCACAGTCATTGCTAGGAATCCTCAGACGAGCCCACATACCGGACCATTGGGCGTACGATAAAGTGACAACCCCCGGTCAGGGTTTCATTAGTTTGATCTAGGTCAAATTTTATCACGTCACATATTAATTTTTCCTTGTAAAATTCATTATATTTACAATTATAATAATAAATGTCGAATTTGGGCCCCAACTGGTAGTTTTTCCATGCGAGTTACGCGCAAACGTACGTGCTCACTATTTTCTTAATTATCACTCTCTCGGTTTCACAGAGAGGTGAATTCTGGCAGTGTATTCGATCGGGCTATCGGATACCGCGAAATAATATCTCGTCTAAGGTAGTATAGCGATACACATGAATCGCTCGCTACAAAGTGCAAAAGAAGAGATTTGTTTAGCTCATTACTTCCTAGCACCATCACTCTTCAGTAGCCACAAGTATTACTGTACCCAGGACGGCGCTTATCAGCTTCTAAGATCTCCATTTTATTTCACTCAGGCTGGAGGTTCCTTCATTTTTCAGGTTAGCCTTGCACATTTATTCGAAATCAACGATATTTTGCAAGCGCCCCTTGCTCGGGGTGGCGTCCGCATTACATAGCGAATGGTCTCACATTTTTCTAATCTTCCGTTCTTCCGACACCGGCTCCGGCCGCCCCAGATGGCGCATCTCATTCCCGTTTCTACATTGACGCCGTCCGTAACGCGCAGAAAAACGAGTTTTATATGTATCGCCGCTCATGTATTATCAGAAAGAATCTTTTATAGCTTATCTCCAACAATTACAACGTACTTCGCGCGCTACAAACTCTTTCGTACAGATCGAAACAGAATACCGGCAAGAGAAAACATGAAAGGAAAAAAACTCTCTTATACATTCTTTTTTCTAACGTATCTGGCCACTATCGCGATCATCCTGTCATTGGCACTTTCGTAACCTAGAGGTCCTAGGAGTGAGGTTTACATGTATTGACACACTCAGTGAATCTTGTGTGACATATCCAATGGGGACCTTACTATGTTAACGGAATGATTACACTATTGTTTATCTGATTCAACGATTTTATGAATTAGTATTTTATCTACCCCTTCGAATTTGCCAAGTTAGACCCGCACTACGTTATGCTACGAAATATATCTATTTCTTTTATCTAATACTGACATATAATACTTTAAAATGTAATGTTTACATATGTTACTTAATGTTAGATCATAATACCTTATTTCTAAATTATTAACCCTTAATACTAAATTAAAATTAATTAACGCTAACTTAAACTATTTTATATATGATAAATAAAAATTTGAATGGAGTCTCTGTATTCTCTTCTTTTTTTCTCACTCATGAGACCTGTTACGGCCGACGGGCAGGTCGCTTTCTTGATCCATGCGCTCCGACGATGATTTTCACATCGCTGTGCAAGAATGGTCTCGACTTATTTTGCATCTGGTTTTTTATCGTAGTAGTTATTGATGGCTTGCAGCTGCAGTTTGTAACTCGGGGTGGAGGCAGAGGTGTCTCGCTGTGGCGTGATCATCCCAGTGGACCGAGCCTCCATCCTCCCTGCTTCGTTCGAGAGCGATTAATATCTCATTTTCGGTATCGAATTCGGGATAACGTACACGCAATCGGCAACATCACAACTCGATCCGCGGTAATGCTAGCCAATTATGCTAACCTAACATATTTGATTTAATTAAATCTAATATATTTGACATAATTCATTTTTCTATCAATGCTCAACGGAATTATGCTGACGAGCTAAAGATGTATGAGAACGAGAAGTGAAAAAAGCTGGCTTTCACTTGATTAAGCCGTCCTGTCACATGCAAAATCAAATAATTTTGGCCGTAAGACGATTTTTTCTGTTTGGTGGAACCCACTTTTTAGAACCACTCAGAACAACGTAATATTCATGAAATATTTTTCTTTATTTTATTTAAAATTGTCTAGAAAAAAATTTTTAAGCAGAAGATTATAAATTTTACTTAGAATCCTATAAACTAGTATATGGTCTATTGATTTTGTGTAAAAAATGAATTAAAAAAGTTCCAGTATTTTTATTTTACCATTATGATTTTACATCAAATTATTGCCATAGAAAATGCTTTTATAATTGAATGGATAAAATCATTGATAAGATAAGGCTACGGTCCTCCAACAAAATTATAGACAGTTATACTATATTAATGGAATCGTATATTAAAGTATTAGAAACTGAAAATGATTATCTTTTAATTGATACAAACCTTCTGTCGCTTGTTTACTATCCTGGAAAGTACCATTAAAGTCGGGAAAGCTTACATGATTCGTTATACTATTCTAGAATATAAATATAATTATTATTAAAAGTTTATATTTTATAATTACTATTATCTTAGTATAATCTTACATATCAAAAAATATCTCATTGAATATTTCCCTTTTTTTATTTTACATTAATTTTAATTTTACATCTAACATCACATACTTATACAGCTTTGAATATAAAAGTTATTCTCAAAGAAACCAAGTAATCGTGCGGAGATCAGGCTGTATAGTTAATACAGAATAAAAAACATTTGGGCAATGATCCCGATTTGCGGGTGAACGCGGAAAATGAAAATAATGCAAGCACGAAAGTGGTCAATTATCTTTATTCCAGAACTCTATTGATCCTGTCTCTATCTGAAAATCCTGAATAGTAGAGGCGCATTCCTAGTTGCGCGAACCTTCGTCAAAGTACAGCAAGCTTTACTATCCTGAGTGAATCTGCGTGAAACTTAATCCTGGCTGATCTAACACAAAACGACCTATGGAGGGCATCTGTACACACCATCTACTATGCGAACATAAAACTCCCCGTGAAAGTCGTTCCCAAACAATTGCACATCTGTTTATACCGTCCGAATAGCAAATTCCTCATAGATAGTTCCTACATACCTGGACATCGTACTCAAACGTTTGAACACGAAAATCTCCATAGAAGTTGAGCCGAAACAAGGAGACATCTGTTTTTATCATGCAAACACGAAACTCCCAGTAGAAGTCGTCCCCACAAATCTACATCAGGTATTTTATAGTTAAAATACGAAATTGTCCCTAATCACCTGGAAAGCGTATTCTACTGTTGAAACAAGCCCCAAGATACCTGCATACAGAATTTTACTGATCAAACACTAAATCTTCTAGAAGTCTTCCCTATACACCTAAACATTGGCTTCTACCGTTCGAACACGAAACCACCTGTGAAAGTCGTCTCTACACAGCTAGATATGGTTATCTGCTGTGCCAAGACAAAACTTCAATTTGACGTCGTCTCTCAACACCTGGACATCCTATTCTACTATACGAAAAGAAACTTCCATGGAAGTCATTCTGAAATATCTACACAGAGAATTTTACTGTCCAAACATGAAATTCCCAGTGGAAGTCTTCCTAAAATATCCGGACATTGTATTTTACGTTGGAACACAAAACTCCCAAGGAAGACGTCCCTACACTCCTAGACATATTATTCTACCGTTTGAATACGAAACTTCACATAGAAGTCTTCCTAAAAAACGCGGACATCGTTACTGTAACATTGGAAAACGAAAATCCCACTCCCCGTGGAAGTCATTCCTACACATCTGGACATCGTATACAACCGTCCAAAGACAAAATTCCCCATCCAACTTCTTACTGTATACCTATACACCGCATTTACTATCCACGCACGGAATTTCAAGTGGAATTCGTTTCAATACTACTGGACATCGTATTCTGCCATTGGAACACGAAATTTCCCATAGAACTCATCCCTACAGACGTAGACGTCCGCTTCTATCAATCAAACTCAACATACTACATGAAGGTGTTCTACAATCACCTGCACAACATTATCTATTATTTGTAATAGAAATTCTCCAAAAGTTCTTCCGAAACACGGGGACATAATTATACCGAGTGAACACAAAACTCGCCGTACAAATCGTACCAAAACACCTGTATATCTGCTTCTATTGAGCGCCTACGAAGCTTCCTGTGAATGTCGTCCCTACACACCCGAAAATCATGTTCTATCGTTCGAAAACAAAACTCCCCGTAGAAATCGTTCCTTCACACCTGGACACAGTATTCTACCGTACTATCATCAGACTTTCCTAAAAGTCATCCCGAGATGACTCCGCCTCTACAATACTGGACATCTGATTCTACCGTGCGAATAAAAAATTCCTCGTTAACGATATCCCTACAAACCTATGTACCGTATTTTATTGTTCTAAGGCGTAGTACCACGTGGAAGTCTTTCCCTTCTGTATACGCAAACGATATAGGTATACACAAACGAAGCGGTGATATTGCACTTTACAGAACTTCTTGCCGGAAAGCCGTGCAAAGAAGATAGAAACAAACGTTTTCAAAATACGAATATTTAGCGTTTCAATAAAAAAAACTGACATGTTTTTACTGACCATGTGACGAAAATTAAATCGAAATTTCATTTTATAGTTGAATTTGTATATTGTATATATAATTGAATTTGAAATAATTATATTGAAATTGTCATCTCCATGAATTGTACAGTTCATGGAGATGACAATCATCTGCTGGAACAATTTGAAGACGAAAAAACTAGTCCAGTATAATTTAGACACTACTGGAATACATTTCGTTCTGTTTATACTCCGATAAACTGGTATGGCTGAGATAATAACGTTGAGTGATCTACTTAAGCGCAACCGAACGCCGCGAGCCTCGTGGCCTACCACCAAGTGCTCTAGAAAATATTGTTGTCACTTGTCAGAGCAAGATCTCTCAAAGGGAATGTTGAAGGAAGTTATCTTCGCCGTCACCGCACAATTACCGCTTCAATCCGTACCACTGTAATCGGTACCCAAATTGATTACGGCATTTACCGTACCTGGAATGTAATAGATCCAGCTACGAGGACGCTTATTCAGACGAATACTGGCACCAACCCCAAAATACATAAGATAAAAACTGTTTAGCTAAATTTTTCATGAAATGTGATGCCACATAGTTTCACTGAGTTAGTTTAGTTCCTGAGGATGAACCGTCGGACAAGAAGATGATCCTACATTTAAGGTGGTGGAGGCAGTCAGGTTGTTCTTTACTGAGATAGAGTAAGTAGTTTTATTATTTTTTATTTTCTATTTTACTTATTATTGTATTTTTATTTTCATTTTTATTTTACTATTAATTTTATTTTACATTAATAAATATTCTTTTCATTGGTCTTACAGTCCAATCAAATCTATCAAAACAATGCATTACAATATCAATACATATCTACATTAACATTAATACATCAATACACAAAAATAATACAAATAAAAATAAAAATTAAATAAAAATAAAAATTAAATTAAAATTATAATGACAGTCAGACTGTCCTTATTTGTCACCGGTTGTAGCTAATTTAGTTATGGAAAAATTAGAAATTATAGCTTTCTCAAAATTGCTTTTTGAACCAATGATATTTAAGAGATATGTTGATGATATCTTTACAATTGTTCCAGAAGTTTTTGTGGATGAAATGGTGGATATTTTTAATTCTGTACATGACAGAATCAAATTTACAAGGGAGGTTGAGGTTAATAATCAGTTCAGTTTATTGGACATTAATGTCATTAGATGTAGTAATAATAAGGTAAAACTTAATTGGAACAGAAAGCCTACTTGGTTAGGTAGGTTTTTAGATTTTAATTTAGACCATCAATTCAGAAACAAAATTGGAGCATTAAAAGATGTCATTGACAGAGCAATAAAATTGTCATATAAAGATTTTAGATAAAATAATTTACAGATAGTAAGAGAAACTTTCATTAATAATAGTTATCCAATTGAATTTATTAATAGATTAATTGCTGAGAGATTGTTTGACATTTATAATACTGAAAATAGACATAATGCACGAGTTGATGTTAATAGAGGCAAAATTATTATCTTACCATATGATAAAGGATTATCTGAAAGAATTAAAAGAAATTTTCTGAAATATAACATTCAAATTTTCTATAAAAATAGCAATAATTTGAATAGGTTGTTTAATAATTGTAAAGATACGGATGATTTATATTTATAATCAGGAGTTTTTCACAAAATGAATTGTATGGATTGTAACAAATACTATATTGGACAAACAGGTAGATATTTCAAAACGAGAATTTATGAAGATAAATATAGTTTACGTAGCTCACATATTACTTCCGGTTTAAAGGAGCATTGTTTAAAGTTTTTAAATTCTTTTTATTTTGTGAATGTGAATATTTTGGAACATAGTATTAATAATATGTATAAAAGGGAGAGTCTTGAAAGTATTGAGATTTCCAGGAATCGGAATAATGTGAATTTCATGTTAGAGTCTAGTAAATTGGGCAATGTTTATGATTCCTGATTAAGTTGATTGATTTGAACAATTTATGAAGAGGGGGGGGAATTTAGATTTAATTTACTAAATTTTGTAGTGGGGATAAGGTATATATGGATTAGAATATAAGGTTTGATTTAGTTTCGTTTAGTTTAGCCCCTGATGAGAAGCCGTAGCGAGCTCGAAACGTTGGACTGGATCTTCAATTAAGTAAGGGTATTGAGGACAGTTAGACTGCACTTTACTAACAAAATTTTTTCAGCTAATATTTTATTTTCAGATTAGTCTGCGGGGGTGATAATAAATAACAGGTTGTCTACGGGGGTGGCAGTCATTATAATTTTTAATTTAATTTTTATTCTTATTTTTATTATTTTTGTGTATTGATGTATTAATGTTAATGTAGATATGTATCGATATTTGTACGTATTGTTTTTGATTGATGTTATTTGACTGTAAGACGAATGAAAAAATATTTATTAATTTATATATAAGCAGTCGACAAAAGTACAATTAAATTATTTTAATTTAATTTTATTTTTATTTTTAATTTTCTAATGTAATTTATTGTAGTAATAAGTGTTATTTCAGTTTCTACGGCGGTGATCATAAACAAGACAATCCGACTGTCATTATTTTAGCTAATATATGACATTAGAAAGATCGTAAGACCGATAAAAATATTTATTAATTTAATTCAGAACAGTCGACATACGTACAATTTTAAATTTTAACAGAGTATTTATTATCGTAAAATAAATAAAAACGTATTCAAAATTACTTGTATGGAGCTCTTACAATTTATTTGATTCAATCAAATACTTGCGATTGCCGTCATCTGCCCTAGTACAGCCCCCCAGGGAAAGCCCCAACGTGCACTTCACTGGTGAAAAGATGCGCATCGAGATAGTAAAAAGGAAAAAACAATCATAAGCAGTTTCAATTGCTTCAAAAAGCAATTGGTAATGGAGGGAAAGAGTTGTGAAAGAATAAAAGGAAATTTATAATGGAAAGAGAAAAAGCGAACAAGGTAAAAGAATGAAAACAGAGAAGAAAGAAAGGCGCAAGTAAGTACGCCAGAGAAAGGAAACAAAGATGCCACAATGAGGCTTCGGAGAAAAGCCTAGGGTAAAGAGTATCCTTCCTCTAACGGAATCCGGAGTTACACATTGTTCCGCCTGACAGCCAGTGAATTACAAGTTCGCTAACGAAATACAAGTATACATTGACCATGGCATATACCTAGTGCACTCGCAACAAAGTTGGGATGCGACGGTGTGGCATTAAGTGCCATTTTTTTTGGTATACGTTATATTTTTCCTTTAGTATATTTTTCTAGCTGGTAGAACTTCAACCGACTCGCTCGGTGCTATGTAAATAATAACTCGTTTCCTTCTTCTTTCTCTCTGTCTCTCTCTGTCTCTCTCTCTCTCTCTCTCTCTCTCTCTCTCTCTCTCTCTTCCCTGATCGCGCGTATTCGGCCTGTACCTCAGACACATTGATGTGGGCTCTATTTTTTTAATCATTCTCTTTTATTATTTGTAATAAAGTATCCTTTATCGATTTTATTTGCCATGTTTTACTTTATTCTACCTCCCTTCCAATTCGTCCCTTGTGATCTCCACTGCTCACCAAGTAGTGTGAAGCCTCTCCTTTATTCATATCTCCTTTATTCATTCTGATCGACCATTGGGCCAAGCGGGCAATTTCTTTTGGAATTACCATATGCGTTACTATGTAAATATATAGGGTTTCCTACTTTTAGTTCGTCTTTTCGCTCGTTCGAAACATATCGAGGGTTTGCTCGCGATCGCGTTGACGATATTGCGTCGCTTGCCCGCGTTTCTCTAGGACTTGCGTTGTATTCACCTTTACGGGTGTTGAACCCGTTGGGTTGCAGGAATGAACGTCCCCTTGTTGACGTCTTTGATGGTCATAATCTTTGCTGGTGGTACCTGTGGAGAAACGAGATGACCTGTTAGGGGGATAGTATTTTTTATGCCCGAAACGTGTACTTTTGTTTTTTTTCCTGTCGTCTATGTCTTCCAGCTCAAATGTAACAGGGGATACTTTTCTGACCATTCGGCATGAAGTAAACTTTGGAGCTAGTTTTGCTGCAATTCTATCCAGCCCTGATGATAGTACATGATACTTTTTACAAACCGTCTCGTTTTCCTCAAACGATATTTCTCTTCTATTTTTGTTATAATGTGGCGCCTGTTTCTCAGTGGCTGCACATAATTTTTTCCTGTCTAATTCATGAATGACGGGTAACCTTTTCATACAACTTAGCCAGTCAGTAGGTGTTAATATCTGACGTGGTTAGTTGCTTGTGCAGATGTTTCTGCACGTGGGCATCTCTCTTGGGTTTTTACCGAAGTTCAAGAAGGCTCGTGAGGGTTGCGTACTTGCGTGCACAGATGTGTTCATTGCGAAGGCCATTTCAGGTAGGTAGATGTCCCAATCTTTATGATCTTCTTTTACGAAGATTGAGATCATACCTTTGAATGTGCTGTTTACCCGCTCGATAGAGTTCGCCTGCGCATGGTATGGCGCTATCAGCTATTGTATTATTCCGAGTTCGTCAAACCGCTGTTTGACTAATTTGTTGGCGAACTCGGTGCCATTATCAAAGATTAGAAACTTGGGGCAGCCCCATTTAAATACAACTAGTTCTTTCAGCGCTTCAACTATCGCTTGCCATGTTGCCTCGCGTAGTGGTCGAAGCTCCGCGTATTTAGTGAATAGGTCCTCGAAGATTAACAGATATCGATGTTGACCTATACTGGCAGGAAATGGATCCATTATGTAAGTGGTCACATGCTCGTCTATGGCCCTTCCACATTTCTGTGTGTCATTAGGACGGTTGATGCCCTCGGAGAGAATTTGTAAAGCTGACATTCTGGACAAGGTTTTATATAGCTGTAAATATTTCTCTTCGTTCCTTGTCAGTAATAGTCTCGAGCGATCTTATGTAATGTTTTATCAACTCTGAAATGTCCGGATGTCGGTATGTTGTCACATTCAAACATTATCCGCTCCCGATCTTTGGAAGAGATGACTATCTTCCAATCGACTTCCCCGGGACCTAGTACGTCCGAGTAGACGTTCGAGCGATGTTTCAAGAGGATGTTGTTTTGAATGCCAGTTTGGATGTGTTTCTGGACAATCTCGGATTTCTTCTTCGGATGCTTGGTTGCACATAAACATTCCCTGCCGCACCTAGCTTTCGTTTTATCGGCCGGTTGTACTCCAGAGCTTTGCAATATTGCTGACCTTTTCAATGGCATAGATCTGTACACCATTGCGACTTTCGTGGACCTACAGATTATAGTGGGTTCCGGACCACTTTTATTGCACCTTATAAATTCAGACTAGAGTTGGTTACCAGTGTATAGGCTGGCTTTGCTTAATTGCTAATAATTTATTGCACTTTGTAGACCAGTGTATAGTGTTGGTCTACTTATTTAGGTTACTTACTTATTTAGGTCTACTAATAATATGTTTATGCATATGATTATATTGCCTTATTATTTAGTTGCTGTTAGAATTTTACAGTTTTGTGAACCGGTGTATGGCGCCGGTCCACTATATTAGTGTATATGCCTTACGTTTGTATAATTTTTTGTATATTTGTATATGATCCTTTTAATGTTTTACGTTTCAACTGCCAGGTCCCTACCTAGGTCCCTACCTTCAGCTTCCTCTATTTTATCTGCTTCAGACAGATATTCTATCACTTCAAGAGACTCCTTTGTTTGAAGGAGCTCTTTGACTAGACTTTCGAAAGTATTATAATTTGCCTGGCTCAATAAAGCTCTAACAACAATAGAGGTGTTGTTTTCTCTCTGGAACCTGATCCTAATTTCATTGTATTTAGAACAGTTTGGACATGCTCTGGTGTATCCACCTCCTCACATGCGCATGTATCGCTCTCTCTCTCAGATGAAAGCGAGAGAAATATGACTTAAAGTCATCATGCCCAGTGAGGAACTGGATTAACCATCGCGACGGCCCGATTCAGTCTGCCTTTATCCTATCTCTGACATTAGGTAGATAAGAATATGTCAGCCTACCTTTTGTCGAGTTATTCCAGATTTCCTGCCAATGATCGAGATATCTTTCAGATATCTCTCTCGCGGCAGGACATTGGTCCGCAGGTGACGCTGCATTTTTACAGTTCCCCTCTACGCCTGCATTCTAGCACGATGGGGAGTTTTCCCGCTATCACTGCTAGGGCGTCTCTTGAGGTCGTTCTGTACGCGCCGGTGACTATAATGAGCGCGTGTCTTTGAGTACTTGCCAACTTGCGTTGCTGTTCTACACACATCAAATCGTGCCATCCTGCTGCTGCGTAAGTAGTGACAGGTGTTAACAGCCCGGTATAGATAGTACTAAACACCCATAAATTTAAGGCCCCATTCCCATCTTGCCAGGCGTCTAATCCTGTTAAACAAGTCCACACATTTGGACTGTACCGCTTTCATACCGCTGGCAATCGATTCTAAGATGTTCGCCGAAGTGGATTCCAAGGAACCGTACCTTCGAGTTGCCGACCGTAATTCGGGGGGGCGGGGGACTTTCGGGTGAAGGTGACCTCTCAGAATTAACATTCCAGATTTCTGAGAGGCCAGCCTCAATTTATTGAGGCGACACCAGGATTCCACTTCTTCAATGTAACTCTTGCCATTTTTTTCGATCTCCCTACGCGAGTCTCCCTCCACCAGGATTGCGATGGCGTCTGCATGCGCAATGACTTCGCACCCTAGTCTTGAGAGCTGCCAATCCCTGAGGGCATCCTTTACTGACCCTAAGTTATACTTCCTCAAAGCCATCTCGCATGAGGACTCGACGGCCCTTCAGGTAATCTTTTATTAGTTTGTAGAGACTCCTGGGGCATGCCTTGCTTTTCAATCCTGTTAGTACATCGGGCGACCAGACATTGTCGAAGGCGCCCTTAATGTCTAGAAAGATTGCTACAACATATTTTCTATTCGATTCACTCACAGACTTACGCAACTGAAAATGGCGTCCTCTGTGGAACGCCCTCTCCTAAAACCGTACTGTCTAGGAGATAACCTCGTTTCAATGATCCTAATTAACTTGTTCAGTATGAGAGTCTCAAGGGTTTTCCCGAGCAGTGGCAAGAGGTAAATGGGCCTGTAGAACGCGTGGTTCTCAGGTTCTTTATCCGCAACCTTTCGGATTGTAACAACTTGGCCAACCTTCCACTCATTACGGAAGACCGAAAATCTCAAGCATGAGTTGTATATGTTGATCAGGTCCTGCCTGATGGTCGGCAGTACTGTTCGAATAATGGCCAAGTCGAAGCTGTCTGGGCCTGGGGCCCCCCTTATCCAGCTTCATCTTGGCCATGACCTGATCCAACTCGGTGAGATTAAATTCAACCTCGGCTCCCCTCGAAGGGAGAGCGTTAGCCAAGGCCCTCATATCTTTTTGCTCTTGCTTTTCATCCTGCAAATTGTCTGCAGTGAACAGGGTGTTTAGCACTGCCGTAGCGGTGCTCACACAGTCCGTCGTATATGTTTTGTCATCGAGACGGACGTTGCAGGCAACTTCTTTAATGGACAACTTCTTTAATGGACAGCTCCAAGTTCGTTGGAGACGTTAGCTATACTATCTGGCACATTGGTGATCCGGAGATTATCTTTCTCTTGTTTATTTTTTGACTTAAGCATAATTTTAAAAGATGATTTTTAACATTTCACTGGCAATGGTAGTGGCTCCAATCTTCTGCCCTAGAAACATGCATCCCCTATCGCAACTGCCATCCGACTTAGGATTAGGAGAGTTTTTATACAGTTGTATCTGGCTCTTGGCCGTACGATGAGGTCAAGTCCCCGGCCCATTAAAGCAGAACGTTCACAGGATATGACTGTCGGTGGTCGCTGAACCTTTTGTAACGGGTTTGCGGTAATTAGGAAGTAAGCGCCAGTTTCCCACTCCCAGCATCGGTAGCGCAGGTGCACCAAGCCCGTTAGGCCAAAAACTCGTTTGAACCTATCCTGGGAGACCATTGCTGTATTTTAGCCTCATGCCCGATACATGCTCTATTCACTAAAGATGAGGGATACGTTACCCCGGCGCTCGAACGTGGACGTAAACATTTGGTATTTTAGCGCCAGAGGCTACTGTGATCAGTGATCACCGTGAATTTCTCTCCCAACAGGTAGCCTCTAAATTTCTCTACGGTCTAGAGTACGACGAGACACACTTTTTCGATCACCGAATAGTTTATCTCCGCTTTAGTCAATGCCCTGCTTGCATAGGCGATAGAATATTCTTCATTATCCGTTGACTAAGCACGGCACCGAGGGCGTAGTTGCAGGAATCGGATTGTAGAATGTAGGGCTTACTCTGTATGGAGCGTGCTAGTACGGGAGGTTGCGTTAGCAAGATACGCTGTTGGTTAAAGCGTCTTCCTGGGATTTGTCCCAGTGCCATCTCACGTTCTTCCGTAAAATTTTATTAGTGGTGCCTTTACGTCCGCTAAAGATCTTATGGAGCGGGCGTACCACCCTACCATGCCGAGAAAAGTTCTCAGTTTTTGATATTCTCTGGGACTCGACATTCCGTAACGGGCTTTAGCTTGTCGGGGTCCATACGTAGTCCGTCTTTATTTACCACATAACCTAGGTAACGTACCTCCGGGCAACAAAATTCAGACTTCTCTACATTAATTTGAAGCCCACCCTGATTAAGGCAGGCCAGTAGCGCTTTTCATTGCTAAGAGTCTTCCTCGAACGTATTCGTGGCAACAATAATTCAGATATACTGAAACAGTCTTTTCTGCGGGACTGCGAAGGCAGTTATTTCCTTCTTAACGTCATCTAAAGGAATCTGGTGATACGCTTGGCTCAAGTCTATCTTAGAAAGATAACGAGCATCACGCACATTATGTAGTAGGACGTCCGTGTGAGGAACAGGATATGCATTCTTCTTTGTTACCTGGTTAACTGCCCTGTAGTCTATACAGAACCTGAACTTGCCGTCTTTTTTCGGTGGTTCGAAGGTTTGGTTCAGTTAGTTTCGAAGGTTCGATGATTCCTGCGGCCAGAAGTCTGTCGACTTCTGCGTGGAGCTGCTTTAATAATTTGTCCGGCTTGGGGCGGAGGCACTGTTTAATATGTCGATGACCTTCCATGTCTATGTGACGAGGGGCATCTGTGCGAGCCTTAGGTCCCCTGTTTGTTCTGGTACCAGCTGATCGAATAGCCGGTTCAGTTGTTGTCTTTGCTTCTGCTGGAATCCCCATTTACTTCTACTAAGACAGTGATTGCTTGTACATAGTTATTTGCGTGCGTCAGAAAGTGTCTTACTATATTTTTAGACGTATGCCAGGTCGCCTTGGCGAAATTAATCGTCATTTGCAGCTGAATCAGGACATCCATCCCTAGGATGATATCGTACGTTAAAGAGGTAAACACTCTGAAGCGCGTCGTAACTTGTTGTCCATCTATTTTCAGGAGGAGATCTACTTCTCCATCGTTGGAGCAGATTTGGCCATCTGGCAGCTGCATGAATGATGTGATTGGTATAATGGCTGTCTTAACAACCTTTGCTGGACGTGGTCTAATATAAGAATCGCGTGCCCCCGGATCGATTAAGGCCGGAAACACTTTTCCTGACAGCTTAATGTTCAAGAAAAAACGATTCTCGTCCTCATAAATTCGGATCGAGCATCGAAAATCAGTAGCCGTGGCGATTATTGACGCATGTCCTGCGTTATTCTTATTTCTAGTTGTTCGAGGAGTCTCATTATAAAGGGTAATAGGGTCGCCTAAACGCCAATAACCCTTAGGCGTTTCCCGATGTTCTCTTGTTAGGTCTGTAATGCGTGCAGTTTACTGTTGTTACGCCATCTTCGCCGCAATTATAGCAGAAAATGCATTTCCGTTCGGGGCATCTATCTGCCCAATGGCCTCGTTTACTGCCTATCGAACACGGCCGATCATCTTCGTCGTGGTTTCTTTGTTCCGTGCGTGATCGCAGTGACTCACGACGTGTTCTCTCATAATTCAGGTATTTGTCGTTGCGTCGTTCTCTAGTAGGTGTTCGGGGGTAATGTCTCTTGTCACTGTTTTCTGGAGCTGAACTGTAGCCAGAGGGGCTGATTATATGGGTCGTGTTACGTCGGGATGGGCGCCTATGCCTGTATCGAGACTCGTCGGTCGATTTTGATCGAGACCGAGGAAGTGTCATCGAACGATATCTGGAATAGAGACTTTGGTATTGCTTTTCCCTTGGATCTCTTCTAGACTCATCCCGCAATCTTCTGGGTATCGGGCTGTGGCTATCTTCTCGGTTTGGTTTTCCTGGTGATATGATTGATGCTGGTGGTACAGCCAACGTTACGTGTTTTTTCTTACGTAACTTTTCTAGTCTATCGATGAACTCATCTACGTCTTCTTGCGGCGTTCCTGAATACTTCACATTCCATCGTCTCAGCAGCTGATCTGCTCGTGTTTCTTTAAGATACGTACTATCATACGACCTGTTCTGGTACCAAGTTTGTGTATTTGGAGCTCCGTTTGACGTATGCGGCAGTGGTGGTGCTGGATCTACTGCGGGTCTGTGGTTATCTTGGCCTACGGCGGTAGGTATTTCTGGTTGTGGATGTCGCATGCTTGTAGCATACTGTTGCATCCACAGGTTATATTGCTCACCTCATGATCCTGGTAGATTATACTACGGGTTTGCCATGGTTGCTGGTATTTTCTCTGCACCAGGCAGATTTGTACTGTGGCCCAGTGGTGATGGCCATTGGCCCATATTATACCCTCCGTACACGGTATTAATGGGGAAACACCATGGTGGTTTCGTTGTAATTGTTTTTGGTTGGGGGCTCTGCTAAGCGACAGCCTTTTGTGCATCCACATTAACAGCTATTATTTTATTGACTTTTATTTCGTCTACCGAGTACAATTCTGTGGAGTTGAATACTTTGGATATTTCCGAAATATCTGGATTTCGTCGTTCATCTCATTCCATTCAGCAGCGCTCATTCCAAAAAGTCGTCGTAGCTCAAATCGGATCAGTCTGTCCCGAAGAGCCTCGATATTATTTTGTGTTTTGATGTTATGTTGTTTTGCTTCTTGAGTAAGTTGTTCTGGCGTGATCTCTGTGAAAAGGCTATTTAGCCTTCTTTGCTCGTCGGCCACTGCCTGACTTGATGGTCTTAGTTGATGGCTTGACTTCCATTTTACTCAAGTATATATGACATTAATAAATTTTTTTTTATCTTATTTAGGTATTGATTATATAATTATATATATCTAATTTATATATCACTTACTATATAATTATAGGTTAAAATTTTGTTTCTTATAATTTAATGTTCTATTCATTAATATACACGTCTATTCTAAAATTTATAGGTTCGATAAAAAAAACTTCTACTACCTATACTCAGAATTATTCATATCTTATACTTATCAGTCTTTCTTATTTCACAGTTAGTTTATTTTATTAAAATACAGTATTTTCAGTCTTTATTCTTTTTCAATCAAACTTTATTTTATTTTGATTTGCTTCTATAATTTTGATTTGAATCCGAATTCTGAAGTTATTGTTATCTTTGGTAAGTATCTTCTTTCTTCTTGACTTCTTTCTTTTATTTATTAAATAATTTTATTATTGCTTTTGTTATGTAGTTTAGTATGCTTTTTTGTAGTGAAAACGTAAAAGTTATTGAATATTATTATTGAGAGAAAAAAAAACTTCCTCCTTCGTTCGTGCACGTCGCGCACTCTCGCGGCTCGCGCTTCACGCATTTTCGCCTTCTCGCACAAAGATTCGGTTGGGCAACCGCGGACCGGCAGTTTGGCAGGTCAGAATATATATATCATACTCATTTCTAAAGACAAAGCATGTTCTTGTTGAACCACTTGCTCTGAAATTTCACATATAGCTTCTATATTATGTTGGGAAGAAAATCATCTATGTTTTTTACTGAAAATCATTTTAATTACATCAATAAATTAAGTTAACGGTTTTAGCAGTCAGTTTCACCAGCGGCATTTGGTAGCGTTTTGAATCACGAACAGCAACTCAAATTATTCCGCTTAAAGTACTAATACCAGGCCAGCTAAACTGAATGGCTATATCCAATTTTGATACTCGTATCCTAAAGAACGTATGAGACTGGTAGATATTATCCTTTTTGTTCCTCAAGTTAATCTGACACTGTCTAATACCTTATGGATATTTTATGGATATAGATACCTTCTCTCTCTCTCTCTCTCTCTCTCTCTCTCTCTCTCTCTCTCTCTCTCTCTCTCTCTCTTTCTCTCTCTCTCTCTCTCTCTCTCTTTCTCTTCCTGTCTCGCTCTTTCTCTTTTTTCATCCGCCTTCTCTTATAAAATAGATGTGCATCCCAGATCATCAAATCATTCAGAATCTAATTTGTGATCTATTATTATGTTTTTTTTGGATAGATCATATTAATTTCAGAAGTGACATAGGCTATTTTTTTTGGTTTAAACAAAAGAAATGATGGCAAAATAGGTTTCTTCACCAACAATCTCGATGTATACTAGAACTATTTATATTATATATATATACATATATATATATATATATATATATATATATATATATATATATATATATATATATATATTGTAACGTTGCGCCCTTACTGCCCTGGCCACCGCTACAGAGTCTAATCTCTATTATCAAAACCTACCTGCTGATGTCTCCGACTGATGATCCTCGTCCTCTCTCCACGAGTGTGTCTGCTGAAGAAGCGGGGCAACGCTAACGTACAACACAATACTTAACCTAATAGCTAATTATTATAGTATTCGCGACTCGTTCGTCGTCCCGACCCGGGTTACGCGGTCGGAATCTATGCCGTTCGCGGACCATTTATTATTACTATTTACACACATTATAATATACATTTATATATTATTATTATTTTCCTTTTTCTTTCTACTCTAAGCGACAATTTACGATTAACTAGCTTACCCCATCGTACGCGACCCAAGTACAACCCCTACTTCATTTGATCCGTACCTTGTTTCTCTCTCGGGCAAGGCGATGTCTCCGCTCTCTTCTGACTCTACTCTCGGGCTCTTTCGTCTTCTTATCTCTTCTCTCTCCTCGGTGCTACGTTCTCTGGCCGAAGGGCTGCTTCATCTTCTTCTCTCTCCTCGGCTGCGCTCTCTACTCGACGGGCTACTGGGGGGGGGGCGGTCTAATGATGCCGTGCCATCAGCTCCGCCAGGCTGGCCTCCATCATGGCGCACTGTACGTATGTAGGCAGGTTCTCTAACTCCTGCCATGCTTCGATTAATCGGCGCGTTGATGCTAGTAGGTGACGGGTACTGTGCAGAAGTGCCCGTTGTTCCTCGGCCAGCGGTACATTGGCGGGTTCATCTCTCGGTCCTTGTAGGTTGGTCGGCTGCTCGAGGTCTACCTCGGGCCATCTGGCGAGCTGTCAGATCGCTCGGATGGGCCGTGACTCACCCGCCCCCGTTGGCACGCGGTAGACCTCCGTGCAACGGGAACACTCGTCCACTGAAGCTCCCCTCCATCCGCAATTCGCGCAATACCGTTGCTGCGGTCGGGGACATCGGCCGCTGAAGTGGTGCCCCCTTGCCAGCAGTTAAAACAGGTAAACGGCGGGGGGTCCACCTTCGGATCCGTCGGCATCGATGGAAGCCCGCCGAACATCGTTCCCCATAGCCGTACTGGCATATGCGGCTTTTTCTTCCGGTGTCGCCCCGCGGGGCGCGATGTCTCGCCGGCGAACGGGTTGTCCGGTCGTTGGCCTCCTTCGCGGCGAGACTCCAAGGTGGGCGACGTCGGTGTCTCTTCTCGGGCTATGCGTGGGGATTCATAGTCCCCCTCCTCCAAATGCCGGTTTAGGTTTTAGCGGCGCCGCCGACCGTTCGGGCCTCTCATGCGGAGCTTCGGAGTCAGGGGCCACTTCCGGCTCGCGGGACAATGGCTGCCACATAGGGATGGGCTGTGGCATGGCTTCCTCTGCCGGCATGGCTCTCGTCGGGCTCGTTGTCTCCGGCTCCGGTGGTGGGACTGACACCCCCTCTGGCTGGGCCCTGGTTCCATGTTCTTTTCCGCGTTCTGCGTCCGTCGCGGGTGGCGAATTTGGGGACTCACGGAACTCGAAGGCCCCCGTCTCGGGCTCTGCACCTCCTAGGTCTAGTGGCCCTACCACTAGGCCCTCCGCTCCGTGCGGGCTACTCCGCGGGGTGATCTCCTCCGACTCCATATCAATCGGGGATCCCTTCACGTCCCCGTTTACATCCCACTTGTGGAACTCGGGGCTTGTGTCGGCCGGTGCTCTTCGCCGATCTCCAAACCCTCCATTTCCCTCACGGGCGAAGGTGTTCGTGGCGGGGTGGGCCAATTGTATTTCGGGCCCTCATCCCTCCGTGCTCCTCGCCGGCGTATCTTCGGCGTCGCCGGGCGCCGTACGGGCTCGAACTGCTCCGAAGGTGCCTGATAGATCACCTCCAGGCGACTCTCTACGGCGGGTCCCGGTCGCGGCCGGATCAGGCCTTCACCGGACGTCGCCCCCTGGGGAGGGGAGTATTGCCATTCCTGCTGGTGACGGCGCCCTTGACCTCGCGCTCGGCCTCTCGCTGCTCCGCATTGTCTAATGGCTGGACCTGCAATCAGAAAGAATAACTATTAGACTAACAGGTCGGCAGGTTCCCGTTTGCCGATCCATGATGCTTTGCCGGATATCGCCACTGCGCTCTGTATTTCTTCAGCTCTTCGACGTTAGCCGTCTCAATCCTTCTCACGTACCCCGTGGCTAGGACATATACCTTCGATGATTTCACCTCCGTGATCTCGTATGGCCCTTCGTACTTCGGCGCATATTTCGCTGAAAATCCTTGTATTGCCTTCGATAACACACGTACTCTGCGCAGTAAGAGGTCGCCCACGGCATATCTGATATCGCGTCGGCCTTTGTTGTAGTGTTGAGCTTGCTTCTCCTCGGCCTCGTCGATATGGCGCGCTACGAGGTCGCGCAGAGCATCGAGGCGCTTCATGCGGTCCTGCCATACCTTAGGGCTCAATTTCACTAACGGGCCTCCCGTCTCTACCTCTCGGCGTAGGCTCTTCACCGGGCTATGATGTCTCCCGTAATTCAGGAATGCAGGCGTCACTTTGTTTCTGCTTGACTGCACCGCGGTGTTGAGGGCGTGGCGCAGTTCGTGCAGGTGCTGATCCCAGCTCTTATGATCACTCCCGACGAACGTGGCGATCATCGTCTTTAGGGTCCGGTTGCTCCTGTCAAACGGATTCACCTGAGGGTAATACGGCGGTGTGGTCATGTGCTTCACACCGTATTCCTCTAATACTTGTTTTAGTACCTTGTTGTCGAACACTTTCCCGTTGTCGGTCAGCAGATAATCTGGAGTCTCCCACTGGAACAGAATGAGTTCTTCCAAGGCTCGTGCGACTGCCTTACTGCCCGCAGTGCGCAGAGATTTCATCTCGATCCACCTGGTAAATAGGTCCTGAAAGACCAAGATGTAGCGGTATTGCCCTTTACTCTTGGGGAACTCCATCATATCTGCTCTGACGACCGTCCCCGGGCGCTCTACGATTCTCTGACCGATCAAGCCTACCGGGCCGTCTGCAACACTTTATATCTCTGGCACTCTTCACAGCTGCCGACGTAGTCGTAGACATCATGCCATACTCCTGGCAATAGTACTCACGGGCTACTCTGTGATAAGTCTTCTCGACTCCCAAATGTCCTGACGAGGCTATACTATGCGCGTCTTCCAGTACTCTTCTCCGGGCTTCGACCGGCAGGACGAGCCACCATCCTTCCTGAGGGAATTGGATAGGGTCAAGTAACCGATCTTTACGATGCTTATAGAGTAGGCCATTCTCCACTCTCCAGCTGACGAACTTGCTCGGGTTACTTTGCACTTCATGTACTCTGTGCAGGTACCAGGAGACATCTATTTTCTCGAACGCGGCAATTTCGTCCTCTTCACCTACTCCTCGTGATAAGGCGTCAGGGACGTGGTGGATGGCTTCTTTACGATGGAGTATTTGGAACGTGCATTGTTGCATCTCTAGTGCCCATCTCGCTAAGGGTCCCGTTGGCTCCCTTAAGTTCTGGAGCCATCGCAAAGCACTGTGATCCGTTATGGCCTTGAAGTTGTAACCTTCAAGGTACGGACGCAGTTTCTTGATGGCCCAGATGAGCGCTAGGCACTCCTTCTTGGACGTCGTGTAGTTTCTGTCCGCGGGCGTCAATACTCTGCTGACATATACGATGGGATGTTCTCCGTCCTCGAACTCTTGCGTGAGCACAGCCCCAATCGCATAGTCACTCGCATTACTCTGGACGGTGAACTCACGGGCAAAGTTAGGTTGCGCTAGCACAGGCGCTCGTGTCAGGGCTGTCTCCAATGTCTGAAATGTCTCCTCCTGATCCTCGCCACATATCCACGCTTGATTGTTATTCAGCATTTTACAAAGCGGCACTTTGATCTGCGAATCATGCTCAATGAAACGGGCATACTACCCTACCATACCTAGGAATCGCCGGAACTGCCACTTATTCTTGGGTGCTGGGTACTGTAGAACGGGCGTGACCTTCTCCGGGTTCGTTCGAAACCCCTCTCGGTCTAGCACGTAGCCCAAGTACACGATTCTGGTGCAGCCAAACTCACATTTCTTGCGTTTGAATTGCAGCCCCGCAGCAACTAATTTCCGCAATACTGCCTCCAAGTTCTTGATGTGGTCCTCAAAACTCTCGGTCACGACGATAATGTCGTCTAGGTACGCGAACACCCAAGGCTCGTATTCGGGCCTGAACAACGCATAAATCTCCGTTACTTAATAATGTTCATTTTTGGTCTAGATATTTTGACGACTTTTTTTTTATGGACAGGCAGAGATAGACAATTAGATTTATTTTTAACACTTTTAAACTCTTTTCATAATAATATTAATTTTACTTTAGAAATGGAAAATTCAAATTGCCTTAATTTCCTTGACTTATCAATACATAGAGTCAATAATTGTTATATTTAAAAAAGATTAACTAACTTACAAAGGATTTGGAGTATGATAAATCAATGACATAACAATTTAACGTGGAAAGTGTAAGAGAAACAATCTATTAAAAGTTTGAACAACTAGTTTCTATAATTCTAAAGTAATACACGCTGTCAAATGTTTAGTATATCGGATAAAGCTGACCGTTCGTCTCGAAAACGCAGTTGCAACTGCCTTTCAAACTGCAAGGAAGCGCCGTAGAACTTCTAGACGACCCCCTTTGAGGGTCTTCCCACGCTCCTTTTACAATCATATAAGCTTCAAATATCAGAAAATAAATGTTGAAAATTTATCGCTCGGATGGTCAGCTTATGGATTAGATCCGCCCACTTTATGACCTTCTTAAGAACACCCTGAAGGACCGCGCTAAAACCATCCCAATTACTTTACAATGCATATACGATGCATCTGGGTTTTATAACTAGAATTCTCATTGATGCCTGCAGAGAACTTACAAGGACGCATATAAAGAAATTTGTCCTTTCAAAGTCATACACGTAATAAACATCCGTACTCTACGCTATTTCCAGTCAAAACGCATTATATACTATCGACAGTTTTTTTATGTGTAAATACGACAATAATAAACTCACTTTGAACATCTTCAGAAAACAAACTTTTACAGATGTTTTGACTACTTTTGATCCTAATCAAACCAAAAATATTAAATTTAGCGCTTTCCATTCTCTTATCCATAGATTACTATCCTCACCCTTAAATAAATTTAATTTTAATAATGAATTAAATATTATTAAAAGTTTAGCTAAAAATAATGGATTTGATGAACATATTATAAATAATTTATTAGTCAAAAAACGTTTTAGATTACTTCAAAAACATTTTTATGTGTGTCAAAAACAAAAAATGAAACATATTGTTATATTAATCATGTACCAGTTGTAAGTTTAAAAGTTTGAAATTTCCTAAAACAATTAGATATCCGTACAATTAATTTAAATAAAAATAATCTTAAATGGTTATTTGTTAACAATAAAGAAAAAACGGACACTTCCAAAAAAAGTCGTGTCTATGAAATTGCTTGTTTAGACTGTGATGCAATTTATATCGGTCAAACAGGCCGTTCAATAAAAACAATTGAATTGTACTTTTGTCGACTGCCTATATACAAATTAATAAATATTTTTTTATTGGTCTTACATTCCAATCAATTCAATCTAAAAAGAAAATAAAAATAAAAATAAATAAGAAAATAAAAATTAAAAATAAAAATTAAATTAAAATTATAATGACAGTCAGACTGTCCTTGTTTACATTCACCCCTGTAGACTAATCTGAAAATAAAATATTAGCTGAAAAAATTCTTTGTTAGTAAAGTGCAGTCTGACTGTCCCCAACACCCTTACCTAATTGAAGACTTGTCAAACGTTTCGAGCTCGCTACGGCTCCTCATCAGGGACTCAATAAAAAAATTGAATTGTACTTAAAATACTAATAAAACAATTGAATTGTACTTTTGTCAACTGCCCATATACAAATTAATAAATATTTTTTTATTGGTCTTACAGTCCAATCAATTCAATCTAAAAATAAAATAAAAATAAGGGACTCAGTCCCTGATGAGGAGCCGTAGCGAGCTCGAAACGTTGGACAAGTCTTCAATTAGGTAAGGGTGTTGGGGACAGTCAGACTGCACTTTACTAACAAAGAATTTTTTCAGCTAATATTTTATTTTCAGATTAGTCTACGGGGGTGAATGTAAACAAGGACAGTCTGACTGTCATTATAATTTTAATTTAATTTTTAATTTAATTTTAATTTTTATTTTATTTTTAGATTGAATTGATTGGACTGTAAGACCAATAAAAAATATTTATTAATTCGTTCAATAAAAACTAGAATTAAAGAAGACATAAATTCCATAATGTTTAATAAAAATACTACGGGTATTTCTCAACATTGCGTTAATAATTGTTGTCAATTAGATGTTAAGAATTGCAAATTATTACACAATATTATCAAAAGTAAAAGATTAGATTAATCAAAATTTTAATTACCTTTAATTACCTTATAATCCGATTTACCGTTATCCTAATATGTAATTTTCCCCTCTTACAGTTACGCCCACTTTACCGAATAATAATACCGTTATTCTCTTTATATATAAACTTCTTTTGTATTACAATTTTACATCTGTATAAGATCTTGAAAATGGCTTAACCGCCGAAACAGCTGTCGATTGAATAAAATAATTTTGGGAAACTATCCAAGTGTCTATTTTAATATTTATATAATATGTTATTTTAGATAATATGAACATGAATAAATTTATCTCAATTAAATGATTAAATGAGTTTTAGGGTGAACTGGTTTCCAAATAAAGCAGCGACTGTTCATTTTACATTCACACTTGTTGTGCTTAATGTTGATAATGTTTATTAGCATGTATGTTATACATGCGCCGTTAGTATTTCAAAACCATTTCAAAATTATAATTGTATTTATTTTATTTCATGCATATAAACATTTGTTAAATCATTCAGCGAGCACCTGATACATTTCAACAACTTCAAGCTTATATAAATTCAGGCTTAGTAGCCTTCACTTTTTCTGTATAACCGCTACAGACAAGGTGGTTTTATTGACCTTGCATTGTCACAGTATACAAGGTGCTTGCTGAATATGTAAATATTGAGCGTAAAGACTTACTCTATTTTCAGAAAATAAGCATATTACATGTGAAAGCATTTATCAAATTATACGTATAATATATTTACTGGCTTTGTACATAGCGATGGTGCAAACGAACAATTTTACATTCAATAATACTAGCCAGAAGAGAAAAATTTCAAAGCAAGGTGTGTTGGACAATTCATCATATAATTTAATGCGAACGGACAAGAGAGATTTTAATGATTAGCAGCAATAATTTATAAAAAAAATTTTCAATATAATTAAGCGCCTATGGGGGACGTTACGGACAAGCAGAATTGGCAAAAATATGTATGTGGAGCACATTTATCTGCATCTCCCGTCGGCCCCACGTTGGGCACTATTTGTAACCGTTATATTAGCACACGGCTACTCTAAGCTGCACTTGCTGCTTGGCGGCACTGCTAAATGGGGAGAAGGGGGGAAAATAAGAGCGAGCAAATATGCAACAGAAATATATACATTTATCAACCTAAAATTGACAACATAGCGTGGCTGCTGTTAAAGGCTATATTTACGAGTCGACGAGACTCAATCCTGAGCGGGTTCTTTAATATTTATATAATATTTAAACATGTTCCACCAAGTGTTTAGCGAAAATTCTGTTAATCGTAAAATAACATATGTATTTATATATATTACATGTTCATATATATATATATATATATATATAGTTATATATCACTTTCCTTATTCATCTACATATATTATAATATATTTACCCCATATGTATAAATGTTTGCCATTTCCCATTACGACCACATCACCTTTTTCTTAAGATAAGGGTAGCTCCTTTGCCAGTTAAAAAGCACAAGTGTGTTATACAAACTAAAATCTACCCATAAATTAAACAGCAAGAGATAGCTGTGTGTGTAACCTAACCTACGCACATGCCAGTGCATATATAAAAATTGTCCGAGACAAATTACCAGGAAGAAATTGGAATTTTATTCTTCTGGAAAATACTCCAGGTCAGTAAATGTCTATAGAATGATGAAAATGAAATTCAAAAAAATTGGATGGTTAGCAACAAATGTCAGGAAAATCATAAGCAGCTTATTTTTGAGCGTTGATAAAGGAGTACTAACACAGGATTGACACTAAAATAGGTGGTTATGCACACTTGGCACCCTCGCTAATCTCCAGAATTATTTGAATAACATACTTTTAGTAAGTTCATATTTTAAAAATTTAATGATAAATAATATATCTAATATAAAAACTATTAATGAAACTAAATAATAATAAAACATATCATATAAATAATAACAACTATAATAACATTTGTCAAAATCTGCAATTTTGAGAATTGAGAATTATAGGAAAACATAATATAAAGGTTAAAATAATTTTGCACTAATTGGTAAACCCCTGATAGAGACAACAACAAGAGTACTACGGAAACATCCAAGTAATTGGTGGCATGATAAAGTTAACAGTAGAACAACGAAGAGAAAATAGTTAATACAATTAATAACAGATTACAAAATAATAAAACAAAAACATCAATGATAATAATAATAACAATATAATAAATTAAACCTAAATAAAGATAAATTATTAATAATAAACCAATTTTGATTAATTTCCGCAATGCTGTCTGGGAATAAATATTTATATTATGTGTTTATTTGTGTCATTCGACAACCCTAAGTGATTGTTACAATAAATAATTATTATAATTATTTAAACAATTACCGTACGTGAATAGGCTTCATGATAATCAAACACAGGGATGTAAGGAAACGATTTCAAACAAAACTAACATAATCACGTGACTGGAATAAATAAATTAATATAATTAATTATAAATAATCTCAAGTTATTTTGTAGAATTAACTTGACGAGTGTCATAGTATAAACAAATCTGGATATTAACAATAATAATAATTAAAGAAATTAACAATAATTTTAATCTAATAAATCAACAATAATTTTATTTACTTCACCTCCGGTGAATAGAAGGCTATCACTGGAGAGGCAGTCCGAAAGAACTAGACGCTTCAGAAGCCGCTCACCTAAATACCGTCCACTATCACCGTTTCGATCCAGACACTCGTCCTAATGGCCATGATTAAGTTGAAACAGGAGTTACGATATGACCCCAATATGGCCGATCATATTCACGACAGATTCTACTCCTCGTACCGTGATATGAGTGATCAACACAGATATTGTCGACCACGTTCGGAGGATAGACGAGATAGGATCACTAGTCATGACAGATCAATCAGTTCTAACAGACAACGCCAAGAAAGGCCTTGGACGCCACCGAATAGAGAGCCTAGGAGAAACAGCCATAGGCCAGACATCTGACCATGCTGAATTTGTAGCAGACTAGGTCACTGGGCAGATCCATGCCCTGATAAATGCAGGCTGTACTGTTTTAATTGCGACAAAACGATGTGACAATCGATAACTGTACTTATTGCGACCCCAACAGGTATGTGTCGAAAAACTATTAAGGGGACCAGAGACTGGAGTCCACGTGTACCAAACATCACGATACAAACAAGGGCAGTTACCCATTCACACATCCTCGCAATAATGCAAGATGAGGAAAATCGATTTTTCTTGCATTTGGAGATAGCAAAGAAGATATTTCCAGCACTGGTAGATCCGAGGGCACAGAAATCTTACCTTGGCCCACAACCGGGAAAATTGGTACAGTCGGCAATTATACCAGTTGTCTCGTACATGCAACTGTCCGACGATGAACTATGCGCCAATAACGGAGAAGTCGACCTCAGTATCAGCATCGAAGACCAAGAATCAACAGCACGCTTCAAATCTTGCACTCACTGAAGTACGACGTCATTCTCGGAATGGACGTCCTCGTAATACTAAAAAGAACCATCCACTTCGCAGCAACCACTTGGCACGCCCCCAGGAAAATACTTCGAAAATATGTAAACAAGCAGGGAGACCACCTGCAGGTGATTAGTGCGTTAGCAGGAGTAGCGGGCGTGGCCACGCTCAATCAAAAAGAGCGAGAAGTACTTGAGAGTAGCCTGAAAGGCTTGCTCCCAGAACAACGAACCGTCTTTCCACCTGCAAAACTACCGGCATACTCCATCGACGTGCAAGGGTGCCGTCTCATGAAGCAATGGTTATGTCGCATCCCCGACAAACTACTATGACAGGCGCACGCTGAGATAGACAGACTACTGAGCGAAGGAATTATTGAGCCTCCAGAGAGCCCCTGGAGTAAGTTGTCCAGTGATAGTACCCAAGAAAGACGGTAAAATCTCTTTCTGCATTGATTACAGAGAGGTAAACCAAGTTTCTAAAAAGGATGCTTATCCGCTGCCGCATATGGATGTACTTCTTGATAACCTCCAAGATGCTCGATATTTATCCAAAATAGAACTTAGCCATCATAAAATCTCAGTAGATGATCAAAGCAAATGATAACGGCATTTGCCGTTACTTGTAAGGGTCTATTCCACTACACACGAATACCCTATCGACTTACCAATGCCCCTGCCAGGATTCAGCGCGGCATGCTTGTCATCTTTGGTCCTGAGTGGCAATCCTCAGTTTTTGTGGAGATGGACGATATCATCGCTACCAACTCGTTCGAAGAATATACACAGAAACTGCAGGCCGTACTACAGCGCCTCAAGCAAGTAGGACTTCGAATAAACAGCGAGCAGTCCAAATTTTGCTGCCCAGAGGTAAAATACTTGGGGTATATCATCAATAAGATCGGCCTGCGAACAGACGCTGACAATGTTAAACTTATGAGCGAATATCCAGCCCCACGAAAGATAAAGCATCTCGGAGCATTCCTCGGAATGGTTGGATGGTACGCACGCTTCATCAAAAATCTAGCAGAAATCAAGCTACCCAACGAAACTGAGTAAAAAACATACTATGGACGTGGGAAAGTAAACAAGAAGACGCTTATAATAAGTTGAAACTGTTGGTAACGCAAGCGTAAGAATTGGCAAGGCCCGTGCCAAATAGTCCGTACACCTTACAAACGGACGCAAGCAGTTATGCTCTGGGAGCTGTACTGAGTCACATACTTCAGGGAGAAGAGTATCAAATAGCATACGCCAGCACGACGCTAACGGCGCCTGAGATCAATTATACAGTAAAAGAAAAGTTTAGCGGTGCTATGAGCTGTCGAGAAATTCAGAGGTTATCTGTTAGGCGAGGCCTTTACGGTCATAAGCGACCACAGCAGCTTCAGATGGCTGCACACCCTAAAAAATCCGGCAGGACGTCTGGCACGGTGGTCCACAGCTCTACAGGCCTACAATATGAATATCGTCTATAGAAAGGGCGCAATCCATAAGGTACTTGACGCATCATCTCGACCAGCAATCGAAACGGCGTCACACACCGCTTCTCTCACGCCGATAGAGAAAGACGGATGGTACAACCGTAAGCTAAAACAGCTACTCCGTCAACCCGAACGACTAGGAGATTGGAAAGACGTAAACGGTCTGCTATACAAACATCGTCCAGATACGACAACAGAGGCACTTGAAACCAGCACACAGGACTGGAAGTTGGCAATCTCATCGAAAGTTCGAGAGACAATAATGCACGAATGCTATAACCCCATAACATCAGGGAATTTCGGAGTAGAGAAGACTCTCCAAAAGGTGAGCCAAAATTACTATTGGCCTACAATGAGAGCAGACACGTATAAATACGTGCGAAACTGTCCTGAGTGCCAAATCCACAAAGTTTCGCAGGATTCGTGGGAAAAAGAAATATAGAATTATCTATTAATAAAAAAATATAGATTAATAATGAGTATAAAAGGGAGAGTCTTGAAAGTATTCACGTTTACAGGAATCGGAAGAAACTGAATTTAATGTTAGAGTCTAGTAAATTGGACAATATTTATCATTCGTTATTAAATTGATTGGTTTTGAATAATTTGTGTAGAGGGGGAATTTAGATTTAATTTACTAAATTTGGTAGTGAGATAAGGTATATATGGATTAGAATATAAGGTTCGATTTAGTTTCGTTTAGTTTAGCCCCTGATGAGAAGCCGTAGCGAGCTCGAAACGCTGGACTGGATCTTCAATTAGCTGAGGGTGTTCGATTCAGATTTTACTTTACTAACAAAACTTTTTCAGCTAATATTTTATTTTCAGATTAGTCTACGGGGGTGACTGTATACAACGACAGTGTGACTGTCATTATAATTTTTAATTTTAATTTTTATTTTTATTATTTTTGTGTATTGATGTATTAATGTTAATGTAGATATGTATTGACATTTTTACTTAATGTTTTCGATTGATTTGATTGGACTGTAAGACCAATGAAAAAATATTTATTAATTTGTATATAAGCAATCGTAAGCAAAAGTAGAATTAAAGTGTTCAAAAACTTGTTCAAACAGAAGTTATACACCTTATTGAAATAAAATTTTTATGTTCTATCCATTTTTTCTCTAAAACTAATAATTAATGAGAAAAATGCGATAAATTATTAGCGGTTCGAACTACTAATCATCCCTATTCCATGTCGATACGTCAGTAATCTACTTCGACACTCACATGATACAGTATCTGAAGCAGTATAAGTACTTTTTTGCTCATCACATTCGAGTTTTAAAGCAAAAACATATTAATATATGCTGTTATATATTGAGTATTTTATGCTTTTCACCCTGGAAATATTAATATGGAGAATTTTGACTACAATATTCGTATTTCTAATTTGTTCGTCACCTGTAGTATAAATGTAAAATGTAATATATTCAAATTCAAGCAATTGTCAATATTTACAAATTAAACCAATAAACAATAGCAAAAAATTTGATTGCAAATACAATTTCCTATTATGTTATATTGGCTTAGACGGCGCAGTATTTCAAAATGGTTTAAAATTTACAATTGTAAGCACTCGCATCATAATCTGTCCGATAATTAAATGTCTGATAAATTTTACAATAATTGAAATTATGAAAAGAACATTCTAGGAAATGTATTAAGTGACTCGATGACAGTATACCACGAGAAGTATCCGTCGTGTTCCAGGACACCCAATTGCACTTTTACCCATCATTTATCCGCGTATAATTCTTATTTCAATACATTCTACAGTGCATTCTAGTTGATTTGCACTAATTTTTATCAGTTCATGAATCTGAAATATATTTCAGCTGAAGCAATGAAAAGAACGTTCTGCGCAAGATAAAAATACGTAAAAAATGCACTCGAAAGCACGTGTTTCAAAACTGCATTTGTAGAATTCGGTCGTCATTTATCCTCGCATCATTTTTATTTGATTATATTCTACACTACATTCCAGTTGATTTGGACTAGTTTTCATTATTCCAATAATCTGAAATATATCTCAGCTAAAGTAATGAAAAGAACGTTCGGCACAAGATAAAAATACGTATAAAATGCACTCGAAAGAACGTGCTTCAGCTGCATTTTTACCTATCGGTTGTCATTTATCTTCGCATAATTATTATTTCATTACATCCTACACTCCATTCCACTTAATTTGAACTAGTTTTTATCATTGCAACAATCTGAAATATATTTCAGTTGAAGCAATGAAAAGAACGATCCGCGCAACATAAAAATATGTACAAAATTTTCTTTTAATTTTTTTTATTGTGATATTTTTTGCTTTAAAACTCGAATAGGATGAGCAAAAAAGTACTTATACCACTTCAGACGTATCGATATGAACTGCAGCTGATTAGTAGTTTCAATAAAATGTACAACTTTTGTTTGAACAATTTTTGTTTCAAATGAAAATTATTCCAAGAAACTTGATATTTATAATTTTTTAGTTCTTTAAAATCAGGTTTTCCATTTCGTAAATTTTCTCAATTATATTCGTAATCAGCGTCTGAAAGTACATACGTATGATTTTTTTTCAGAATTTTCTTTCGAATTTTTCGAAAGTTTAAAATTATTTTTTATGTTCAGGTGAGTAGCGGACGTATAACTCAGCTGGTTAGAACCAGCGGACGTTGTTTTCGTCAATACATACTCTGAACTTGATTCTGACCTATTTTGAGCCGAGGATAAATAACTGAAAAAATTTTTATTTTTACATGTTTGGCTCCCTGGCCTTACTACATCCAGATTAGGTGCCACAGCGGACGTTCACTTTATAGTTCAGCACATTCAAACGAATCATTTAAATTGATTTTCGGACGAGGAAAATTGGTCACTAAAATATGTCGCTGGCTCCCGGACTATTATATGCACTTGCTATGTGCGGAGCTCGCTCTTGTTTTTCAAAAAGATGCAAAGGGAAAGGGGGAATCGTCCTCTATTTATTACTATTTATCTATTTATTACTATTCTACTTTTAGTTATTGATATCTGTTTGTGTTGTTTGAATTGTGATTTCTATTTATGTGCTAGGGGCACTTTTCATCAATAACTTTTTTTTTTAATTTTGAATTATTACTCGATCAGCTTCAATCTTGTTTTCACTTAAGCTGTTGTGATTTCGAGCCTGGTATGCTTGATCAGTTTGATAAAATGTTTACTCCTTCTATATGAGAGGAGTCTTTTACAATTCTCGACGCTGGTACTGTGGTATGATTATGACGTGGCTGCTCATGTATATATGTGACTTTAAGGGCGCTGGTATTGAGACCTATTAACTAATACATTTTATATATTTATTACTAACAAATACAGAGGGGGTTAGTCCTCTTGAAGGGTCTAAACGATACAGTTCTAAAAAGAGCCGGTGCCAACTTGATAAAATATTTATTCATAAGGATAATACACATGTGGGGAAATAAATATGTACATTTATATATATATATATATATATATATATATATATATATATATATATATTATGACATTTTATATACATACGTTAGATATATATGATGTAAATTACATTCATAAAAATGTATATATTATTTTTTATCCCAAGACACTGTTTGTGCTTGGGGAAACAGCACAGTAAGAATTCTTGGGATTTAAGGTAAAGACCGGTAATTATTTCCAGGGGTCATTACTGGCTTTTTTCTCTCATTTAATGTGACATTGAACGAGCTCAAAAGTTTCTTGCTGAGCTATTGATCAACAACATAAGAAATAATGAATAATATTATAGGTCATGTATCAATAAAGGAAAGTATATTTTCGTCGCTTTAATACAAGCTTGTCTCTATGAAATATATAGAAAAAGGGCAACGAACGACACGATAAGATTATTAATTTCATTAAAAATAAGAGGAAAAGGGGATAATATATAGCGCAGACAACCTAATATGACCGCCCGTTAGTGCTGGATGGTATTACACGTGCGTGTAGTTGTTTGTAGTTTTCCCGAGTGAGAAATGTGAACACGCAATTTTATACGCGTGCCATGTATGTTTTCGCGTCACTGGTCTCACGCTTTGGCCGCCAATTTTAACGCTAGTTTTGGCATTAACCACTACAACGAATTGATAGTTAAACTAAGTATTTATTAATAATATCAACGATGTTAATTATGTACTGGATCTAATACAAAGTGATAGCTCGCGAGCCACCCCTCCTGGTGGGGAGAAATATTTGGAATCGGGATGTTCGCTCGCACGGATGGCAGCGGCTACACACAGGCTGATGCGACACCCAACAGCGATCTAAGGAGATGTACTCGCGCGGGATTCTATTTAGCGACACACTATAAGAATACAAGATAAAACTACTTGCCGCGAGGAAGCTGCAGCTGTCTCTTTCGCTTTCCCTCTCTCCCTCTCGCTATAGACTCGTCGGTATAGACATCCTTGATTCGGAGCTATTCACTCTCTCTCTCTCTCTCCTCTCTCTCTCTCTCTCTTTCTCTCTCTCTCCAACGGCGGCGTCTCTCGGCTTCTTTCTAGCCTGGCAAATTGCAATGCTGAGGATATCCTGGACGGCCAGGGAGACGTGCGTACGTCTTGGGCGGTAATATGGGTGGCAAGAGCCTCCTTGCCTGGACTCGGTGCCGAGATGATGTTGATTGAAAGAGTCAAGTGGGCTGGCCTCTCTTGGTCCGGAGCTATGATTGTAGGTTGGAGCGAGGTGTTTCTCGGTACGGTATTCTCCGTGATGGAATGGCGCAGAAATGAGAGAGCGCTTTTATTCTCTTCGCTGCTGCGCTTTCCGTTTGGACTCCGCGCACTCTCACAGTCCGTGAATGCGATAATTCCGATCGGGCGCGAATATAGATTTTAAAACTACATAACACACGACCACGAAAATGGCGGTCACAAGTTATAATGGCTAATTTATTCTTATATTATGTTAACTTGTTATTGAATCGACGGAAGCATAATCATCAAATTTATTATTCATAATAAAAAAAATTTTAAATATTATTTCTTTCAGTTAGACATGATCTTTTAACTAAATGGTTGAATTTGATGATGATAGGTTATATGTTACAGATTATATATTTAAGATTAAATATTATATTATATTATTTAAAGTTTTAGAAATTGTACGTTACTGCTATGTATTGTATCTTATAAAAATTATTCCCTAATTTGTGTTAATCTAAAGTAAATTTTCAAGAAAGCTTACTTTAATTAGTCTTTTGTTGCGTTTAGAACGATGCTTATTTTCTATCATTATCCGACGAATATTTGTATGTAGTTTATAATTTACTTGACTGGATAACTCTTTATCGTCAACTGCATGCCGACTATAACTAAGTCGTCTGTGCTACATCAAAATAAGAATATATATTACACAAACAAATATTGTAAAAGCAATATTCAATTTTATTATATTCAATTTATTTGCTTACACGTTTGGACGGCTTACCAAGTTCTTCTGAAAGAAGATGGTGTATTCTAGCATCTGTAAGATCTTTTCTCGATGGATTATATTCTAATTCTTGATAATCTATATTAAATCCGGATTCCGATTGGACACCGCTGGAACTAAAAACATAATTTTGTTAAAAATATATAATAACAGGTGGCCAGTCCTCACGATTTTATTATCAAAATATTATAAACTATATTTTACGAAATATTGATTTAAATGTTGTTAGACGGTGCATATGGCATGTAGAAGATGTATACCACAGTTTGTACCACGTTATGAGTTACTGAACTTTGACTTTAGAACATATTTTTGTAATTCATAAAGGTCTGCAATTAAATTAAATATTTTTTATTGTATTTGTCTTAATTATTCATCAAAAATGGCTGTTTTCTTTTTATAAGTGAGATGTAACTCCAATTAACATTTTTATAGCTTGCTTAATAATAAATGCAAAATTCATCAAAGAAAGAACTTGTATAAATATAATACATATAAATTGAATACATATCAATGACTGTATCTTTATTATTAGGCTGTAAATACAAATACTTTAATTATGCTTATGTTGAATGTAATTAGATAAGTTAATAAATATTCCTATTGGTTTTACAGTCCAATTAAATAAAATTATAATTAATACATAATAATATCAATATATATTTATATATTAATACATATCAATATATAATTAATTGAAAATTATAATGACAGTCAGACTGTCCTTGTTTAAAGTCACCCCCGTGGAGTAATTTGAAATAAAAATATATTCTTTGAAAAAAATTCTTTGTGAGTAAAATGCAATCTGACTGTCGCCACCAACTTTACTTAAATGAAGATCTGCTGAGGTTGTTTAACGTTTCGAGCTCGCAACGGCTCCTTATCAGGGACTAAACTAAACCATATATTAATATTCTAATATATATACGTCTTTACCCTCTAAACTAAAAAATTCAGAAATGTCAATATATAATCCATTTTCTATACAAAATGTTCAAAACCAATCAATTTAATAAAGAATATTAAATGTTATCTAATATATTTGGCTCTAATATTAAATTCACATTATTTTGATTCTTTGAAATGTAAATACTTTGAAGACTCTCCCTTTTGAACTAATGATCGATACCATGTTCCAAAATATCCACATTCATAAAATCAAAAGAATGTAAAAACCTCAAACAATGTTCTTTTAAACTAGAAGTAATATGTGAGCTACGTAAACTATATTGATGCTCATAAATTCTCATTTTTAAATATCTACTTGTCCAATGTAGCATTCATTGCAATCTATACAATTAATTTTGTAAACAACTCCAGATTTTAAACATAAATCATTCCTATTCTTACAATTATTAAATTACACATTTAAATTATTACTATATTTAAAGAAAATTTGAATGTTATATTTCTGGAAATTTCTTTTAATTCATTCGGACAATCCTCTAACATATGGTAAAACAATCATTTGTCTATTTTCCTTATTATACATGTCAAACAATCTCTCAGGAATGAATTTATTAATAAATTCAATTGGCTATTTCCCTTACTATATGCAAATTATTCTGTCTAAAATTCTTATAACAATTTTTCAATTAGGTAAAGGTGGTAAGTAGTATAGCTAAAAGAGTTCGGGATCACTGGAATTAATTGTGAACTGGCGTGAGCAGTTGTGACGTCACGCTCCTCCTATGTCACGAGCACATACATACCGTATATATTTTTATCGGTCTTACAGTCTTTATAATATCTGAACTACCTTTTATTTGGTTGAATTTATAAATATTTATTGCGAAATTTATAATCGAATACAGCGTCCAGCCAGAATGTCGCTGTTGAAACTCATCCATATCACGCTGGATGGGTTCTTGGACATGCGTTGCATACCAATATTTTAAATTCGTGATCTCAAATATTTACGCATGTTTTGTATTAAAATATTTGATTTCTATTATTAGCTTTAAATTTTTTGATATAATATACTCATCAGACAGCACCGTATTCATTTTAAGTGATGAATGATATTCATGATGTTTGATATTCATTACAATTCCAGATTTTATGCAATTGTTAAAAGCAAATTGAATATCACTCCAAGTTACCTTTTTGTCCTTTTTTGCGATAAGTCACCACCTTGTTTAGTGTAATAATTCAATTTGCAATAAACACTTTGAAAATGATTCACAAGTGTAATACATCGATGCATCTCAAATGCAATTCTAGAATGATTCATTATATTTGTTATCAATGTAACTGATGCAGGTGCATAATCCATCCATCGAACAATATCCTCTCTGTCAGCGATTTGTCTAGATGCAAACAGACAGGATTCATGAAGCCGTTGAATAGCATCCTGATAATGTTTGAGTAATGCCATAATACTTCACAACAATCAACAATTTTTATTTATTTATTTCCTTTTTCAAGAAAATATAATTAGAACAATGTATATTTTTAAAATAACTATTTTACTATAATTTATTTTCTACTATAACAGTAGCAGATACATAACACCCACACAACTACACACATATAAGAAACGCGAACCTGGAAACACTTTGGAAACTGATTGAAATCTATACTGGTGGAACTGGAAACAGATTGAAATCTATATGGTGTATACTTAGTGCTTGGTAATTGCGATAAAGTTAGAAGCGCTGAAAACTATACTGTCGAATTTTGGAAAAGTTCAGAAAAAATTAATATCGGAAAACATTGTGGGGCAAAATTTGTTATGAAGATAAATTTTCTTTACCAATAAAGTAGATGGCGGTTGCTTCAAAGGAAAACATATAAGCATTATATAGTTAACAGAAAACCTAACTTGAAGCTACATATATAATAAATACGAGTAAAAAGCGACATATAATACATGTGACAAAAACTAATCTATATAATATATGAATTGCACATACATATTTATAGCAGAATAATGGGAGTATTTATTTACCTATAAAAGCAATCGTAAAACTAAAAGAAATCGTTCGTAGTCATTATGGAGTACATTGTAGACGTACAGGTTTTCAAGAGCTATTCGAATGAAATTATTTCGTAATGTAGGATTTAGGTTCGATCTTGATCATACCAGAATAAGTTCATGCTTCATATTAATTACAATTTTTTTGTAATCTTCTGCGAACCCAAAAATCATAATTAGAGGAATAGCAATGTCAAAGTTTCGATTCCTGTCTATCAAAGTTCTCGTTGCTTCTTCATTGCCAACCCAGCCTGTTTTTTCAAGCATGCGCGTGTCGTTGGTATTGAACGAAGTCCATCCTTTCATAAAACTACTCAATCCAATATCTTTACTTTTATCAATCTCAACACCATTAATTTCGTAGCGAATTTCATCAACAAGATGAAAAATACCCTTGTTGACAAATCTAAATTTAGATGGTGCATTTCCATCAGTTTTTTGTAATTTTCCATATATATGGATAGAACTACGTGATGGGAGAAGACACAAATCTTGGTGGTGGATGGAAATGCGAATTTCATCATTATGATCAAAGTGTACTGATGTGTACGGTTCATGTGCGTGAATTTTATAATGAGAAATTGACTCATCGAATGCGACAGTTGATGGAATTTTTGTCCTAGAATTATTAACAATCCGCATTATATGGATTTGATATGAAGTTTAATAGTGATTTCCTCTTATCGAAAATTAACTAAATTGCCGTTCTGATCGACAATTCGAACTTGTATATTATATATACACTTAACACTAAGTGGTAAATCTATAACATTTGATGAAATTTCTATGATATTATATCATGGAGGAACATTGGGAAAGAATTCATGAATAGTATGAACCTTTTGATTGTTAATAAAAGCTTCTGCAGTAATTTTACAGTCGACTCTGAGTGCGTTGATTTTCAAAATTTTCACTGGTAAATCATAACGGTGTTCTATATTTTCCTTGAGAATATGAGGAGAAATCCCAGCACTCAACCGTTTGATTTTTGAGGTTTAAGATCTATCGGCACACAGTACTTAATTTTACTTCTAAATGTATTATTGTTAGCTTTCAAGGAATCTTTACTTCCTTTAGATTTCAATCTATTTAACAAAAATTGATTTATATCATTAATCTTGTAACTACCAATGGGGATAGTAATAATTTCTCCTTTTAAATGAAGTTGATTATTTGCATCGTCAATATTTGAAATTGAATTAAAGGTTAAAAGTTCGACTAAATAAAACATAATTTTTTGCTTTGGCAATTCAATGGATGGAACATATTGGGCTTCTAAAACAGAAGATTTTCCTCCAAGAGTCAAAGTAAAACTATCTTTCATGACCGATTGACCGAAAATGATCAAATTTTATCTGACAAATTCTTTTTATAGAGTTTCAGTTATGAAACGAAGACAAAGATGACCACAAATGAATGAGTCCAAATTCTGATATCTTATATAGTTGTATTTCATTTCTTTCACATTAAAATATTTCATAAGATCAATGGGAGGTTTGAGGTCGCCAAAGCTATCAACGTAGGTGACGTCAAATCCTCTCTTTCGACAACTGACCCAATGAGTACCTTTATTCTGCGAATCATCGAGATTAACAATGGCAGATTCGTTATTCCATGGTCCATTACGAGGAAGGCTATATCTCATGAAAACACCTGAAAAATGTGGAATTTGTAATGTATGTGCATATTTTATAAGCTCACAGATTGTTAGTAGAAAATTTGGTAAAATTAAATTGAAATTTTTTTTTCTTTTAATTAGATAGTGTCTGGCATGCGGCTTGAGAAGTAATCGCACTCCACGTTTATATGGCTTCAGATGGAGATCTTTATCTAAAGCAATAGCTTCCATTGTCTTATTATGAAGCTTACTTTCTTGATAATATTTCGACGCAGCTTTAGTATCATTTACTGATTTAGTTATTCTAGCAGCACCACCGGCTAAAGCACCAGTTGCACTTAGTCCTGCGAAGACTAGAATAAGGAAGAACTCCGCCAATTTTAGACGGAAGGGTATCACACGTGGAATGAGAACTTACTTCTTATAAACATTATTCTTAAGAGCTTGGCAAGTACCTTTTAATACGGACTGCATGACTTCGCGTGAATTTTTACCTGATTTCAATGATTTTTTCGCTGCTATCACCAGTGTTTGCCTTTAATTTCATAGCACCTACAACAACAAGAATTGCTGCTTTCTAAGCAAGACTAGACTCCTTAGCTTTAATCCATTGCCAAGCTTTATTAGCAAGCTTTATGTCAGCCACTTTACGATTACTGTTTTTATTAGAGTACTAAATGTCATGTTCTTTACAGACCTTATCTAGTGGATTTATTGCTGGATCACCCCTTTGTAATCACTTCCCTAATTTAGTTCTGGGGCCACAGTATTAATAACCAGGAAGATGTATTTCGATAGATAAACTGTTGAGTACTCTATCGAGCGGTTCATGTCTTTTTTGAATGTTTACGAGTTTTATGTTCAATCATCGTAGCCAGTCAAATTATGACTGATGATGAAAAATAGAAAAACAACATTTATGTATCAGTCAATGTTAAACTAGACTTTGTCAAAAACAAATAGCTTATTAGCCTTAATCGCTCATCCCAATGCTCTTAGATTTGAGAATGTTTATTCGAAGTATGTTTATTCGAAATCGTTAAATCAACGAAAGTATCAATTTCTCAAAAAAGTAATAGAACCAAGCGAAGATGTCTCATATTTCCCATTTAATGAAGATGAATCTGTAATATCAGCAGATGAGACAGTGATCAATTCAATTATGATTTTTGATGATATAGCTTTTGAGAAGCAAGATAACGTCAGAGCATCTTTCACCGGGAAAATAAAACATTGTAAAGATGAATCTATACGTTCATCGAAAAGTAGAAAATATTTCATCTTCATTTCACCGATGTTTCGCAACAGTGCTAGTTATATAAAAAAAGGGAAGAGGAGGTCACGTACCTAAATATGAACTAGCAAAGAAAGATTCTTCCATAGAATTAGTATACTGGGATGATCCGAATGAGCTGGTCGAGAGACTAAGATTAGTAATTTCTGAACAATCAGCTGGAAATAACAATCATATCAATGAAATCCATTCAATTAATGAGAAACTGCATGAAATAGGATATATACATATATATATATATATATATATATATATATATATATATATATATATATATATTAATGCAGGTACGTCTTTTCTTCAATCAGTATCATCACGAGTATCGAATTTTTTGGAAAAAATTTGAGAGTCTTGATGGGAAGTCGAGATTCTCCAAGTATTGAATACAATTTTATAGCAGATAATATTCATATAGAAAATAAACGACTTTCTAATGTTGGTTAAGCTACTGAACATACTGATGCAGTTTGTGTGAAAACGTTATATACAATCTTGTAGCAGGAACTAAACGCTATTTCTTTAAAAATTAATGTTAAAAATTAAAGTTCAAAAAACGAGAAATATCATGAATAAAATGGCTTGATAATACAAGAGACAAGATCCTTATCAAAAATATTATGCACATAATGAAAGTCGATTTAAAACTGATCAGTATCAATTATAACTGGAATCTAAATTGAAAATTCTTAGTGACTTACATATTTGTTTAAGTGGTAGAGTTATACAAATGGTTAATAATGTGAATGGTACTGTAAAAGAGATTGAAAGGAAAAATGCATCGACATAATCACCAAAGGCTAAGCCAACAGCAAGTATGACCTAAAATGGTTGAAGAGCTACACAAATCTGCTCATTGCAGATATAAGCGAAGAAAATATGATATACATGGTATAGATGAAACTCGACAAGCAGATCTTGTAGAAATGACACCCTAATCTAACGAGAATAAAGTGTTTCGAGACTTACTCACTGTTATAAATTTGTTTTCAAAGTATGCTTGCGTTAAACCAGTAAAGTCAACGAGTTGCAACGATGTTACTCTCGTTATGAATTCGATATTGAAACACGGAAGAGTACCATCAAATCTACAAACCGATCAATGAAAAGAATTTTACAATTAAGACTTTAAAAACCTCATGAAAAAGTATAAGATAAATCTATACTCTTCACACATAATCTTCATACAAGTATTTGTGAACGATTTGATAGAACATTAAAAAATGCAATGTAGATAAAATTCAACAAACAAGGAAACTAAACATGGATAGACATACTACCAGATTTATTCAAAGCTTACAATTCAAGAAAACATCGAACAATAGGAATTGAGCCTGAAAATATAAGCCAAGAAAACGAAAGGAAGGTGAAGATATGTTTTTTATTTGTGATGATACCAAGGAAAAAATCGAAATACAATGCCAGAGGTAATGTACGAATCAGTAAAAAAAGAAACATATTTTTCAAAAAAGCTACACACCTAATTGGTCTACTGAAAGATTTATAATATCAAGAGTTCTGAAAACTGATCTAGTAACTTATCAAGTTAAAGATTATTAAGATAAGCCTGTATTTGGAAGTTTTTCTGAAACTGAAATTCAAGATTAAGTATTCTGAAATTTATCTAGTAAAACAAGTGCTAAAACGGAATGGTAACCGCATATAGGTTAAATGGTTAGGATTCAAAAAGAAATTTACATGAATACAAGATATAATATAAGTAACATATATGGATAGGTGTATGGACACTAATTTCAAAGTTAATAAGAAAGATATTGTATTATGATTATAATATTTATTTATGTAAATATGTCATTTGATTTGATTTTTTAAAAAGGCTACACACCTAATTGGTCTACTGAAAATTTTACAATATCAAGAGTTGTAAAAACTGATCCAGTAGCTTATTCGATTAAAGATTATTACGATAAGCCTGTATCTGGGTGTTTTTATAAAACTGAAATTCAAAAGACCAAATATCCCAAAATTTATCTAGAAGAAAAAGTGCTAACACAAAGTGGTAAACGCGCATATGTTAGATGGGCAGGATTCAAGTGAGCATAATAGTTAATAATGAATAATTAATTGCATACAAGATATAATATAAATAACATAAGTAGTATATAACGCTTATGGCGAGACATAAAAAATCCCACTCTTCCTCCCTTTGGCGCCAGTCCGAAGCAAAGTGTCTGGCGATTGTACTGAAACCTGACACCATGTGATAAGAATAATTTTTATTTTATTGCTTCGGCGGCTTTTGAAGGAGTGATAAGGGGGTGTCTCTCCATGAGCGTTTAGCAGTTTATATATATGTATGTGTACATATGGGTATATATATATTATATCTGTATGTGTGTGTATATAGATATATATATATATATATATATATATATATACGCGCACGCATGCACACATGCAACGTAGAGAGAGAGAGAGAGAGAGAGAGAGAGAGAGAGAGAGAGTCGTTGCCTCAGCGGGCCGACAGCAGCCGGCTATCTGTCTCTCCATTTTGTGCGGATCTTCGCACCGAGGCTCGCCCGCGCTGCCTACCGATCGGCACTGGCCGCGCGCCCTGACTAAAAAATCCGAAGATTTTAACATGCGTGTATGTATTGCGTGGAAACAGAGTGAGATAGAAAAAGAGAGCGACCCGCTACTTCATCTTCCGTCAGCGGCCTGCTATCGGCCTCTCTCTTTTGGAGGATGATTTATTATGTAATCCCTAATATCCGAATTCTCCTGTTTAATTTTGTCAAACTCGCATTCCCACAATTAGCGTGTTAAGTAGCCCAAAGAGTTCAGACGATCAATTTTAGCTCTAGTATGTTCATACGCCTCGTCCAAGGATCGTGAAAATTTCGTTTTCCGACCGCGCTGATTTTTAAAACATTTTGGACAACCGTGTGTATAACAACCTTGAAATTCATACACTACGCCCCTCTCAACGCTCGACTCATTCGTTCGCGAAGGCTGCTCGACTACGATGCAGGAAGATTGATATCAAATTTATTTCCTGACCGATAAGGAAATACGACACGATGATAAAAAGACGTAGAAAGGAGATTGCGTCATGCTCCAAAGAAATATCTTTTCTTAAGCCTGGTCCTCTCGCCTCAACTGCTATTGTACTTTCGAAAATAATTTGAAAAGTAAGAATATTTAATATATTACCTTTACAGTTTTTGCTTTTGAAATTCTTTTCTTCGAGTACGCGGACTTGGCTAATCGATTATCCCTTGTTTGATGTACGATATGCACACTCCAACGTCTCTGAATCGACTGACAACCTTTTCATCTCCGAAATAGTTTTATATAAAATAAAATCAAGGATAGAGGGCGCTCCGCACGGATGAGTAATTATTAAGGAGGTTAGATGTTAAGCTGATTGTTCACAATATGAACGCTCTTACAGAATGAATTTTAATATTATATATATGCAGTAAATATGCATAGTACATGATAACTATTTTTTAATAATTATTCATATATTTCACACGTAATCGTTGTAGAGTATGTTACTATAGATAATTTTTATTTCAATCCATTGTACGATATATAAGTGGAAAAGCTATGAAATTTAATACCCTTTTTGGGCAGCGACATGCGCACGATTGCTTATCTTAAAATTGAAGGCGAAAGAAGGACCGGATAAAGCTGATACCACTGCTCTTTTTCAGGAATATGCGCTTACATCCTAAATGCAATTCAACCCTAGCTTACATATACGTGATACGTGTCGAGAGATATATAGACCTTGGTAGAATGTGTACATTAATTTAATAAGCCAAAGATATTTTGCGGCTTCGATTTCGAATCATTACTTCCTGCCGACAAAAGATAGATGGCAAAGCGGATGCTCATACTCTTATCACGAAATCCTGTTTTAAAAAGAGTTATAACATAAGTCATCTGCGAAAACCGTTTTATAAGAAATTGAACCACCCTCAAAAGAAATATTCTTATTTCGTCTACGAATGTATCGTTCTTCAAGAAGGTCGTCATAACAAATAGCTGATTAGCTTTTGTTACCCATATACGACTAGTGAGACTTGAGTTTTATAATTACACGTTGTAATTCGACTTCATTTTATTATAAATAAAAGTCAATCGATGAAATAAAATATATGGAAAGATGATATCTAAATCATCTTGTAAAAGATGTTTCCTATCACGCCGAATTTCTCTGCTATAAAATACAAGGGTGTGCACCCATAGCTTGTAGTAAGTTCGGGAATTGCGTGCATAATAGATCTACTTGCGTCTTTCGTTAGTAAAATTCACAGAGGATCCACTTAGCAATGGATAAAATACGGCAAATTATTTGACAATTCGTTGCATCACTGCGATATAATTCTTTTCTGGTTCTCAGAAGATGTGATATTAATTAGCGTATCCGTGTTCGTGTTATGGGTGTTAATGCTCTAAAACGCGAATTGCACTTTTTACTTCAACAGTGTAGTGTGCCGAGAATAGTGAGATACCAGAGGCAGCATTTTATTAGATCTCCTCTGGTTTTAGGGATTTCGGAGCAATATTTGCAACGAGTAAATTCTGGAAACAATAGTATTAGAAACAGAGTTTCCGTAGATTACGCTGATGAAAATGATAAGTATTGTTATAATTAATTAAATAATCTAATAAAAAGAAATCATGTTGATAGCCTTAATAAAAATTTATCCTATTATAAAATTTCTTAGAGGAAATTAAGGGCGATAATATGTCGAATACCGAGGCTCCTCTCGTACAAAACGTTGACGATGATGAGTTTTTTGAAAATTCTGGAGATGCTGGTCCATCGTCACAACATGAAAATTTCAATGATACATCTATTAGGAGCGAGGAAGAGGACGAAGATGAGGAAGAAGATGCTGTAAAAATGGACGAGGAGGAGGAGGAAGAGGAGGAGGAGGAGGACGAGGAAGGGGAAGAGGAGAAGGAGGAGGAGCATCCCGTGGTGAACTACAGACCGCTCCGAACTCCTGATTTCCTAAACGAAGAGGAACAAAATGGTAAGTATTTTAAAATTAATTAAATAAAACAATAAAAATCATCTGATTTCTATTAATATACATATAACATATCTAGCATTACGGAATTTATTAGCCGACCTTGAGTTACCTCTCGTTGAAAACGATGCCGAGGAGCAGGAAGTCGAGTCTGAAGAGGACCAGCCTATAGTAAACAACAGACCACTCAGAACACCCGACTTTTTGGAAAATAGCGACAATAGTAGTAATTCTGGAATGGAGAGCGATTCTGATGTAGACGAAGTCGAATTAAATAAACGAAAAACATACGGTATCATGGTCAGCCAATATAAAGAACCTCATGCGACTGTTCGAACCGCCATCGACTATATTCCAGAATCAATGACGGACGCCGAAATAGCTGGGCGACATGAGGCTATACAAAATTTTTATATGCCTCGTGAAGAAGAGCGGCTACATCAACGTTTTCACAATGTTGTAGATAGAACGCGCATGACATACCACGAATTCAATTCAAGAAATTCTGTGGACAGATCAGTAAATGAGTGTAAGTATTTAAACTTGTTATATTTTCTTAACGCTTATTTTTATTTCTTATTTTTATTATTTTTAAAAGTTATTCAAAGATACTTAAACAAGGGAGACGAAGAATTTCCTGCCATAATACCAGATCAAAACTTTATTTTCAAAACTTATTATCAAAACGTATTTATATGGAGAGGATCAGCAATGTCCCGAGAGCACAAGAATTGCGATTTATCTATAACATGGCGGAAGACGAAACGTCTCCTTTGTATACGGATCCTGACATTAAAGATGTGTTATCGGGTGCACGACAGTTTTAATGGAATACCAGAAGACTAATTATAAAATTAGAAATTCAGAAAAATCTGAATTCAATGAAATTATTTGCATCGCCCATAATTCTAGTGGATTTGACGCTCAATTTACTTTACAGCGGTTAACGGAGCAGCGATTGAATGATCAGATAATGCCTAGTGTAATTTTAAATTCCAGATGCTCATTTTTACGAGCCTGATTTTATGTCGTTGGAAGAGAGAAAAATTTTTTACGTGTGGTACGATGAAACATCTCCTAATTATATTAAGAATGTATCATTTTACAACAACAAGTACATATTTTAACGGTATCGCAAATTTTTTTTTCTCCTTTGTACTACCTTTTCTTTTTGATTGTACACTTTTTTATGATTCTCGAAACAAGATTGACCAAAAAATTCACGATTACCCGAACTTACAACTTAAAATTCCCGAACTTACTACAAGCTATGGGTGCACACCCTTGTATTTTATAGCAGAGAAATTCGGCGTGATAGGAAACATCTTTTACAAGATGATTTAGATATCATCTTTCCATATATTTTATTTCATCGATTGACTTTTATTTATAATAAAATGAAGTCGAATTACAACGTGTAATTATAAAACTCAAGTCTCACTAGTCGTATATGGGTAACAAAAGCTAATCAGCTATTTGTTATGACGACCTTCTTGAAGAACGATACATTCGTAGACGAAATAAGAATATTTCTTTTGAGGGTGGTTCAATTTCTTATAAAACGGTTTTCGCAGATGACTTATGTTATAACTCTTTTTAAAACAGGATTTCGTGATAAGAGTATGAGCATCCGCTTTGCCATCTATCTTTTGTCGGCAGGAAGTAATGATTCGAAATCGAAGCCGCAAAATATCTTTGGCTTATTAAATTAATGTACACATTCTACCAAGGTCTATATATCTCTCGACACGTATCACGTATATGTAAGCTAGGGTTGAATTGCATTTAGGATGTAAGCGCATATTCCTGAAAAAGAGCAGTGGTATCAGCTTTATCCGGTCCTTCTTTCGCCTTCAATTTTAAGATAAGCAATCGTGCGCATGTCGCTGCCCAAAAAGGGTATTAAATTTCATAGCTTTTCCACTTATATATCGTACAATGGATTGAAATAAAAATTATCTATAGTAACATACTCTACAACGATTACGTGTGAAATATATGAATAATTATTAAAAAATAGTTATCATGTACTATGCATATTTACTGCATATATATAATATTAAAATTCATTCTGTAAGAGCGTTCATATTGTGAACAATCAGCTTAACATCTAACCTCCTTAATAATTACTCATCCGTGCGGAGCGCCCTCTATCCTTGATTTTATTTTATATAAAACTATTTCGGAGATGAAAAGGTTGTCAGTCGATTCAGAGACGTTGGAGTGTGCATATCGTACATCAAACAAGGGATAATCGATTAGCCAAGTCCGCGTACTCGAAGAAAAGAATTTCAAAAGCAAAAACTGTAAAGGTAATATATTAAATATTCTTACTTTTCAAATTATTTTCGAAAGTACAATAGCAGTTGAGGCGAGAGGACCAGGCTTAAGAAAAGATATTTCTTTGGAGCATGACGCAATCTCCTTTCTACGTCTTTTTATCATCGTGTCGTATTTCCTTATCGGTCAGGAAATAAATTTGATATCAATCTTCCTGCATCGTAGTCGAGCAGCCTTCGCGAACGAATGAGTCGAGCGTTGAGAGGGGCGTAGTGTATGAATTTCAAGGTTGTTATACACACGGTTGTCCAAAATGTTTTAAAAATCAGCGCGGTCGGAAAACGAAATTTTCACGATCCTTGGACGAGGCGTATGAACATACTAGAGCTAAAATTGATCGTCTGAACTCTTTGGGCTACTTAACACGCTAATTGTGGGAATGCGAGTTTGACAAAATTAAACAGGAGAATTCGGATATTAGGGATTACATAATAAATCATCCTCCAATAAGTAAAATTACATTGAATCCCAGAGAAGCATTTTACGGAAGTCGGAGTTGTTGCGAGGAGATGTATCAGCCTGCCTGTAACCACGAAGAAGTTAGTGAACGCGAATTTACGGGAACTTGGGTGGCCGATGAGTTGCGAAAAGCCATCGAACGAGGGTATCGTATCAGCGAGATATATATAATTTGGCAGTACAAAATGACAAGCTTTGATCCGAGCACAGGTATGGGAGGCTTATTCGCCGGCTATGTAGATACATTTCTACGTATAAAACAGCAAGCTAGCGGATGGCCTACGAGGTGCGTCGATGAATTGAGTAAAGCTAAATATTTGTAAGGGTATAAGGAAGCAGAGGGTATACAATTAGAAGTGGATCAGATCGCAACAAATGCGGGTTTACGCTCCGTTGCCAAACTCTGCTTGAATTCGTTCTGGGGTCAATTTGGTCAACGAGATAATTTAAAGCAAACGACTATTATTAAAATGCGAAAAGATTTACTGGAATTATTGCTTGATCCCAAAAAAGAAGTTTTAAATTTATTACTCGTAAGCGATGAGTTTTATACGTTATTTGGCAGTTTAGATGTGAGGCTATAGAGCAAACTACGAACACAAATGTTGTTATAGCTGCTTATACGACTGCACAGGCCCGCTTGAAGCTGTATTCTTATTTGGAAAAATTAGATCGAGGAATTCTATATTACGATACAGATTCATGCATATACTTCACTACGAATAACATTGGCGAATACGAGCCTCCTACAAGCTCACTATTAGGTGAAATGACGGATGAGTTAACAAACTACGGTGCGAATGCTTACATAGAAACATTTACATCAGGAGGTCCGAATTTTTATCGATTTTGAGTAATTAATCCATCTACTCGTGAAACCACAGACTATTGTAAAATCAAAGGAATAAGTTTAAATTTGAAAAATGCTTTAAAAATAAATTTTAATAGTCTAAAAATATTGTAAATGCGGCATTTGAGAACGATAAGAATCCTACAGAAACAGAGGAAAATAATATAAAAATTAATTTTACATCTATAAGACGCATGCCAGATCACGATGTTGTAACCAGAAACGAGGTGAAGACATGTTATATTGTTTTGAAGAAAAGCCGCTATCTCACACAAACTTTGTCGTTACCATATGGTTACAAAAATTAATGTAAAAAATCATCTTAACAGATGTACTTTATTATATTTTGTAAAAATACAATGTAAAAACTACTCTGTAAAACAAAAAATATGTAATATTTTACCATATTAAAGATTTATAACGTGGTAAACATTTTACAAAGAATATCGCGTCTCTGTTACTAACCCTCAATCACGCCAATAACCAAGCGCGTAAAACACTTTTAAAGTATAGCGATAAAACAACCGTAAGGTCTATATGCGAATGCGCGTTGAATTTTCTGAAAGGTGTGGTTCCGTTAAAAAAACCGGAGCATAAACGTTTAAAACAGCATCGACACGTACTGCGTAAATTAGTTCACGATAACCCTACGAACGGTTGGAAAAGACGAAAGAAAATTTTGCTGCCACACGGTAGCGGTTTCTTACCGTTAATTATAGCACCTATAATCGGTGCTCTTATTTCCAGATTAATCGGTAAATAAAATTTAAAAATAATTATGGAGCGAGCTCGTAAAATGATTATCGTTCCTGAAGATATGATTGATCGCTTGCAAAATAAATCCGAAACTGTGCACCAAACGAGGGTGCCAGCAGGAGAAACAGAAGCCCCTGAAAATACACCTCAAACTAGGGGGAATAATTTTTCAAGACTCGATTCTGCAATGCACGATATATTACATTCGAAGAAAAGTTACGCAAACGAACGGGAAAAATGTCTAAAGTATTTACAAGTCCTACGTCGATATCTGTTTTTCAAGGAGAGCGAAAGAGACTCAGAACGAAACATTAATCGCAAATTAGACGATGTAGAAGCAGTTCTTACACCACTCACCGAAGAGAGCATAATAGAAGATCTACCTAAAGCTTTCGAGCGAAAAGCAAGACTTTTACTCCGACACTGGAAACGAACGTCGCCGGAGCGATTGAGTTGGGATAATACAGGCGCAGTTACTATAGATGGTTGGAAAATCGAAAATTCAAATATTAACGAATTAATAAAGGATACTTTAAAAACAGGTTAGGAAAAAAATAACTCAAAGGAAATGAGGACACTTCAAGAAATGCCCAGCGGTATGTTAGAGTTTGCAAAATTTCTTCAGACCTCTGAGACACCGCCCAATTTGATTGGTAACATGCAAATCCTGCAAATTGGCCAAACATTGACAAAGTCAACCAAGCCTTTAAAAAGTCGTAAACGTCGTTTGAGTAAGACAGACTGGTGGCAGCAGCCGGATGACGAGGTAAAGAATGCTAGTACTTCTCCAAAGAAGAAGACTCGAAGTTCCGCCAAGAAATTAAACAGCAAATGGCTCCGCATGGCCATGTAAGAAAAGATAGTAAAGAGCTAGAAAATGGATTATGAAAAACAGTATTACGATGTTTCACACGAGGCAGGCTACGCGGGTGCGCAAAATCTTTTACGTGTCAATAAGAAAGGTAAGTACCTCAACAAGACGGAGAAAAATAAGCTTATAGAGTGGCTACAAAATCAAGACGCTTACACGTTACATCGACCAGTTACTCGAAAATTCCCGAGGTTGCATTACAATGTGACAAACATTGACGATCTTTGGGAGTGTGATTTAATGCAATTAACCACGATCGAAGAATACAACGATAATCATCGCTTCTTACTCGTTGTCGTAGATGTACTCAGTAAATATGCGTGGGTGGAGTCACTTCGAGATAAAAATGCAACTAATGTTGCAGCAGCGTTTAGCAAGATTCTTGATCGTGCGGGCGGCCGAAAACCGCTCTGCTTACAGACGGATCGCGGTAAAGAATTCGTGCGATCGGCTTTTTAGGCACTTTTGAAGAGGCACGGTATCACATTTAGAGTCGTTCGCAGTCCCGATATTAAAGCGGCCGTGGTCGATATGCTTAATAGAACTATACGCGAGCGTATGTGGTGATACTTTTCTCACAAAAACACGAAACGTTATATTGATGTGATTCAAAGTATTATTTACGCCTACAATCATACTCTGCATAGCGGAATACGAATGAAACCGACGAACGTAAACTTGTATAACGCTGAGGAAGCTCGAAGAAATTTAGAAAACGTGCCCTTCTACAAAGTAATAATAAAAGAAAAAAGAGGGCGCTAGGTAGTTTTGTTAAATATAAGATCGGTGACTATGTGCGCATCAGTCGAACTAAAAACACCTTCGAGAAAGGTTACGAAAAAAACTTTAGCGAGGAAATATTTAAAATAAATCGCTTATCGAAAAGACAAAATCTTTATACGTACATCTTGGAAGATTTAAAAGGTGAGATTATCGATGGTTTCTTTTACACGGAAGAACTCACGCGTGTTGGAAAGCAGCGTGTTACGGACAACGACAAACGTTTCAAAATAGAGCGTGTAATTGATACAAAGGGACGAGGCTCGGAAAAACTTGTACTCGTCAAGTGGCTCGAATATCCTGATAAGTTTAATTCCTGGATCAAAGCGTCCGAACTAGAAAGTGTATAGCCATGGATACCACTGAAGATTTTTACCTTGTTCTACCCAGCAATACGACGAGTTGCTTTACTACCCATTTATCACGCGAAATACGTCTCAGTGGTAGCTGGAGTGTGGGTCTTGTTGAAATTCACGGGCCTTGTACTATCATGCATATAGAACAACCCGAAGCCACTTTCAAAACTAAATTCGAAACCAACCAAAAGTATTATCAAGAACATCGTTTTCCACATGGTATTTACAACAGTTTAGAAGAGTTGGCTAATTAGATTAACAACGAGAATATACAGGAACATCAAGTACTAGAGCCACAAGTTATCGAAAAAGGATTTTACAGGATGATGCGAAAATGCAACTGCGATAATCCACATTACATTGTGTTAAATGAAAAAATACTCCGTATATTCGTCAGGAGTATATACGTCCGGAGCCGTATATACGTCGGAGCTCGTAAAAACAAAAAGAAGAAAATTGTAAAAAATCCAACCGTGAAGAAAAGACGAAGAAAAAATCCTATAAAAAAATTAAAAAGTAGTAAGAAAAGTAGGAAAATAGTTAGTTACAGAAATATAAATGATATTTTTGGGCATCGCTAAACTATGGCATTCTTACACACACACACTCGTCCGAGTGTATATCCAGTGAGTTGGATATATTCACATTGCCAGCCACACAAACTTCTATAGAGAGTAGCAGTTACTTAAATTATAAGCCTATATCTTCAATTGGTGAAGAAAGTGACGCCCCTTGATCTTGCTCATACTATCCTTCATGTTCAATCGCAAATTCTCCCTGCAGATACAGAGGTAGAAAATGCAAAAGTTGCACCCATCAATAATTTTCTGCACTCTATGTTTAATCAAATCGACGTATTTTTGAACCAAAAACTGGTTTCAACTCCCAATAATGCATACCCTTACAGAGCTTATATAGAATCTTTACTCAACTACTCACCAGCTGCTAAAGAGTCACACTTGACGTCTTGATTATGGTACGACGATACAGCAGGTAATTTCGAAGCTACACCAAACGCTATGGGAGCTCAGGCTAATAAAGGCCTGTTAAACCATCAAGAATTTACGCTAGGTGGGAAAACCTTTGATATGATCGGTCATTTACACTGCGACGTTTTTAATCAAGATCAAATGTTAATAAATGGCGTAGAAATGCGAATGCGTTTAGTGAGAAGCAAAGACGCGTTCTGTCTCATGGATTCATCTGACAATGGGAGATTTAAGGTTAAAATAAAATAAGCAACTCTCGTTATACACAGAATAAAAATTAATCCTGGTGTCTTACTTGCACACGCTAATGCGTTAGCTAAAACTACCGCTAAATATCCAGTCACGCGAGTGGAGGTAAAGTCGTTTACGCTGCACGCGGGGATAATGAGCGACTCACTCGATAACGTAATTCTAGGTGAATTACCGAAAACAATTATTATCGGATTTGTCGACAATCGAAAAAAAACAAATTCAAAGTTTCGATTCGCAAGTGTGCGGTGAATATTGCATTGCGTTTCTTTATTTTATGTGTACCGGTCGTTCTTTGCTTTCTTACTGTAAAATTTACACGAAAAATACACGGCGCAACGACTCGTTGGTGGCAGTGTTAAATAAATACATTATCAAAAAACTAAGAAAAAAAATCTAAGAAATTCGACTTACGAATTAATGCGTATCTTCGCATCACCTCTATCGGGGCTGGATTATGTAATCAATCATGTACATCGATGATGAAATTATTGTAAAAATTAACTTTTTTTATACAAAAAATGTAATCGAATATTGTAATATTGTTTTTTTTTAATTCTATGCGTTTATTATTTTTACCTATTCTACTATTTCCTTAACATCCCACTTGTAAATAAAAATGTGTAATAATTAATTATTTAAAAAAAATTATATCTAGTTGTTATTCGTAAAAATCATACATGGAAATCTTAAATATACTATACACGAGAAAAAGAGAAGCAGTTTAACATTTTTGAAATTGTACGTTGACATTATTCTAGAAGCTACGATAATGTACCCTCAGAGAATATAGGTCTAAACCTGCAAGAGTTAACTGTTTAAGATAATAACATCCGACATTTCTGGGAGTCATCTTATCCTTGGGGGGCTACAGAAAGATTAAAACTTGTCAAAGCGTGTTGAAACCTGATATGTAACGTCTTTTCAGTTTTAGGAGTTGCGTCATAATTTGAAACAGATATAGTTGTCAGAAACTGTTGCATGATGCTATGTAGCGTTATTCGACTAACATAGGGCGTGGGGGAGAAAAATGTTAGTGAGGTGGGTGCTATAAGATATAAGACGGGTTGATTCGAGTTTGATGATCAGTGTTATCGAAGACGAGATAGACAATATACGAATTTTTTCAATAACACGCCCACACATCCACGCCTACACTCCCATCTATAATGCAGGTAACGAGGAATGTAACGAAGAACTCATTGTCTGGTGTATGCAATATGCTTTTATCGACGACGTACGATATCAACAGATCCGGCTCGAAGAGAATCGCGATTGGCTTAGAATCTTCGAATGGATTATATAAACCTGTCGTAAAAATCTGTAGTGGTGGTGGTTTAAAATGTGTGACTTTTGACGCTGATAGCTGGGAAACGTTTACCTGTCACACGGATGTTATATCATCCTATCTGAAGAATGAATATTCGTTTGGCAAGCCTACAAAAATTTTTCTACAGAATCATGGTCTGTCCTTCATAACGACGTACGGTTCCAGAGCAATAAATATTGAAGAACGCCGGTTAAAAAAACCAGGAAATATTGAAACCGCTGTGAGTAGTAATAAAACGAATCAGCAAGAAGAAGAAGAACAGCCTGTATGCAAGAGAAAGAAATACGAAATACCACCCAATTTGACCTTACAACTAACAACGTTCGAAGGTATGTTGCAAGCTCGCGAATGCGTCAACGCTCATCTTAGACGTGCGATAGAGCAGTCTAATGTCGTAAACAGTATAATAGAACTTTTGTCGAGATTTCTAACAAAACAACTACTCAACGAGAAGCCAGAAGAATTAAATCATACATAACGATCTTCTTGCTTTTAAACAATACTGTTTTCTTCATAAGCACAACATTGACAATTATGTTAAATCCAGTATGGAGATATCAGCTCCGAAATTCGACGTTCTAAATATTTTATTATCTGAATTATTTGCTTATTCATTACCTATGATAGCTGAAAATGTTCATAAAAATTTCGGCAATGTTGAAGAATTGTAATATTTTTAATGTCATGTATATATAAAATAAATAAAATTGAAAATTCATTGAAATCCAATTTTACTATATATTAATTTTCATATTGCCTCTGTGTATACTACCTTATCCTACAAAAACATATAAAAACACCTCTCTTTTATTAATTTATTCGTAATAATTTGGCGCACTTTATATTTCGTTAACAAAGTATAGTCTGCGCGGACATTTTCTTATCCATTTCATATATACTATTTTATTTTTCATTAATATTAATTATTTTACAATAAAACATTGCAATATAATTATAAAATTTACAACATTGCTAGATCGCAGATACCATTATGTCCGTACTTTGTGTGAAACGCCTTGAAAATAATAAAAGAATACAAAACGTTTGCAGCAATGCTTTTTTAAGAATATACTATAATCCATAAACTATTTACAGATGCCTATTGTAAAAATATAGCCTTATGGTACAAATATAATTTTAAAACCAGTTATGTAAGAGCGCTCATATTGTGATCAACTAGCTTAATACCTAGCCTCCTTAATAATTTCTCATCCGAGCGCACCGCCATCTATCGTTGATTTTATTTTATATAAAACTATTTCGAAGACGAAATTGTAGTCAGTAGATTCACAGACGTTGGAGTGAGCATATCGTACATGCAACAGGGGATCATCAATTAGCCAAGTCCGCGTACTCGAAGAAAAGAATTTCAAAATAAAAGAGCTGTAAAGGTAATATATTAAATATTCTTACATTTCAAATTATTTTCGAAAAGTACAATAGCAGTTGAGGCGAGAGGAACAAGCTTAAGAAAAGATATTTCTTTTGAGCATGATGCGATATTCTTCTACGTCTTTATCATGGTATCGCGCTTCCTTATCGGACAGGAAATAAATTTCATATCAGCGGGTAAATTCCTGCATCGTCGCTGAGCAGCCTTGACGAATGAACCGTTATGTAAAACGTTCAATCCTTTGTCATTCGGCTAGATTTTTTAGCCAGGGTGCGCGACCACTGGCGGCCGGAAGGCTGAGCGGGCCATCCCCGGTGCGAAGATCCGCACAAAACGAAGAGACCGATAGCCGGCTGCTGTCGGCCCGATGACGCAACGACTCTCTCTCTCTCACTCTCTCTCTCTCTCTCTCTCTCTCTCTCTCTCTCTCTCTCTCTCTCTCTCTACGATGCATGTGTGCATGCATGCGCGTATATATATATATATATATATATATATATACACACACATACAGATATAATATATATATATACACCCATATGTACACATATATATATATATATAAATTGCTAAACGCTTATGGAGAGACACCCCCTTATCACCCCTACAAAGGCGGCCGAAGCAATAAAATAAAAATTATTCTTATCACATGGTGTCAGATTTCAGTATAATCGCCAGGCACTTTGGGAGTTGCTTCGGACTGGCGCCAAAGGGGGGAAGAGGGGGATTTGTTATGTCTCGCCATAAGCGTTATATTCTACTAACATATAGAGATAGGTGTAAGGTCACTAATTTCAAAGTAAATAAGAAAGACATTGTATTATGATTATAATATTCATTTACGTAATTATATCATGCATGATTTATTTTGTTTTTGACAAATAATTAATAAATAGAAATGAAACTATGTGTTATTATTATTATTATTATTTAAGAAGTATAAGTATTAAACTTAAAACAACTATTACCCTGATACTCTATAAATAAACAATGTTTATTTGCTTTGTTAGCCATATTAATGAAAAATTCTTCATTTTTTAATATGGCTGACGATATCTTCTGTGGTAAGAATATTTTAAAGTTGTTGTCCAGCTCCGCAACGATTTTAGTACCATATTTTGTGGAGACTTGCTTAAGGGCAGTCACCATGTACTGATGATTTTTCTCCAATTCCATACATTTTTTCTTCGGCAAGTACTCGATCTCAGAAATTTTTATAAGAGTCGCTAAATTCATTCTAAAGGAAAAAAAAATTTTTCTTAATTCTACTATAATAAAAATTAATTTTTGAAGAGAAAATTAACTATGAGTCTTACCTTATTAGATTAGTCTGATTTTCTTTCGAGAAGGTTGACAATTTTCAAACTCTGCAACTGCTCGAATGAGTTCTTCATCATCCTCAGTCAGTTCATATAGCTGATTTCTCACCTCAATTTCTGCCTCTCCCATTGCCTCATGGAGGACATCCCTTCTCTCGATTAACTGAGCTTACCCCTTCCAATCCTTCCAAGATTTCTGCAGGATTCCATTCTGTGTTAGTTGATCCGATGTACTATACTCAACGCTTATTGGCTCTCCTGCACTGCTATAAAGCGTCATCCTCTTTCGTGCAGCTTGATATTCATTGGTTGCTTTATCGCTACTCTCTTGTTCTGCGTGTATATATCTACAGTTACTCGAATCTCATTGGTGATTTTATTCTTCCTCTCTTTTTATTAATAGCTGCACCTAATTGAGCTATTCTTCCATTAGTATCATCGTATCCGCTCTCATTATTATTCCCCTTCTCTATTTTCTGACTTTTACTTTCCGACATTTCCCTCTCTACCTGACTTGCAACTTGTGACATTTGCTCTTCTAGGATTTTGAAAAATTGTAGGGAAATATGCATTTACGTCTAAGAAGATTTGAGAATCCATCGAATTGATTATCTATTGGTACATTATCTAGATACGATGGTTTCTCTAAGGATGATGGTAAAAATCGACAAGAATCTATACATTTAAAATTTACATGGCAGTCATCCATATACGTTGTGAATCAAATATATTTTCCTTGTTATGAGGTATTAGAATAATTTGGCCATTCATCAGTGAAGAAGTTCCAGTTTCTTCTAAAATTAAATGTGATCATAAATGAGATTATGAAAAATTACCGGAATGAATTTTAAGTCTTTATATTAATAAATATTTTTATCAGTCTTTATACTATCATATATTAGCTAAAATAATGACAGTCAGACTGTTCTTGTTTATCATCATCCACGTAGTATCTGAACTAAAACTTATTACTACATTAAATTATTACAGAATTAAATTAAATAAATTACAGAAAATTAATAATAAAATAAAAATAAAAATAAAAATACAATAATAAGTAAAATAAAAATAATAAAAAAATAATAAAAATACTATTCTGTGTTAGTAAAGGACAACCTGAATGCCCCTATCACCTTAAATTTAGAATTATCTTCTTGTTCGACGTTTCGAACCGCTATGGTTCATTCTCAAGAACTACACTCAATTGAAATACCAAGCAAGCTACTTTATATACCAATTATATATATGAAATACAAATTCTATATTAATAAGGAATGTTAAGTAACATTAAATTTACATTACCATTCATTCTTCGTAAACTATATTGATATTCATATATTCTTTGTTTTAGGTACCTTGCCGTTTGTCCAATATAATACTTGTCACAATCTTTACAATTTATTTTAAATGCTACTCCAGTTTTCAATCATTTATCATCCTTATCTTTACAATTATTAAGTAGCTTTCTAATATTATTATTGTTTCTAAAATAAACTTGAATTTTATGTTTTTTAAATGCACTTCTAATGCTTTCGGATAACCCTCATACATATGGTAATGTCACGATTTTATTATTATTACCCCTCTTTTCCATATTACGTTCTCTAGTGCTATTATAAATTTGATCCACTTTCATTGCAATCATTTTATCAACAAAGTCTATTGGATAATCATTATTAATAAATATCTCTTTAACTAATTTTAAATTATCTTTTCTAAAATCTCTGTGTGGTAATTTAATTGCTCTGTCGATGATTCCCTTACAGTACCTATCTTGTTTCCGAATAGACGTCGTGAGTTAAAATTTAGAAAGCTATTTAATAATTGTAAAGATAAGAATGATAAATGTTTAAAAACCCGAGTAGTATTTGAAATAAATTATAAAGATTGTGACAATTATTATATTGGACAAACAGGAAGGTACCTAAAACAAAGAATATATGAACATCAATATAGCTTACGAAGCATGAATGGTACATCCGGACTAAAAGAACATAGTTTAAACTTGTTACATTGTTTCGACTTTGAAAATGTAAATTTTGGAATATGGTATTAAGAATAAATATAAAAGAGAAACTCTTAAAAATATTCATATTTTGAAAACTTCCAATAATGTAAATTTAATGTTAGAGTCGAGTAAATTATATAACGCTTATCATTTCTTATTAATATAGAATTTGTATTTCGCATTTAAGTTAAAGAAAAAAGGGGGTCCTATAAATGTTATATTAATAAATTTAGAGTGGGGTGAGGTGTATAAAGTGGCATGGTGGATTTTTCAAATTAGTTTAGTTCCTCAGGATGCACTGTAGCGGTTCGAAACGTCGGACAAGAAGGTAATTCTAAATTTAAGGTGGTGGGTGCAGTCAGGTTGTCCTTTACTAACATAGAATAGTATTTTTATTATTTTTTATTTTTATTTTACTTATTATTGTATTTTTATTTTTATTTTTATTTTATTATTATTTTTGTTTTATTTTTATTTTTAATTTTCTGATATAATTTAATGAAATAATAAGTTTTAGTTCAGATTCTACGGGAATGGTCATACACAAGGACAGTCTGACTGTCATTATTTTAGCTAATATATAATATTATAAGACTGTAAGACCAATAAAAATATTTATTAATTTAATTCAGAACAGTCGACATAAATGCAATTTTTAGTTTCAAGTTTTTATAGTTCAAATTCAATGAATTATAAGCAGCACCTCTAAACCTAATGTGAAAAAATTAGTTTAAAAAAAAAATTAATTTTTATTTATCTAAAAGAAAAACTTACCTTGATGTAAGATGAAAATAATCTAGTGCTGCCAGTTGCTCGTCTAGAAATAGTTTGCGGCATATATAACAATCGGTCGACCATTCAAAAGTTAATTCTTCAAGATCTGTGAGTTTCAATGGTTTTGGAATTTTACAGAGATAATAAATCTGTTCATCAATTGATTTCAGTTCACGAAAAAACTATTCTGTCTCGTCGTCTGTACTTTTCCGTCTATATGATTTGTAAGCGGATAATTAGTAGTCAAAGTTATATTATAAATAGAAACTTATACTGTAGGGTTCATGAAGTTGACAAGCATTCTCATTTTATGTATATCTTCAAATTTTAAAATGTTATTCGAACGGTTTGTTAAATTTATTCTACAATCGTTAATATTTTTACAAAGATTTTCATGATTTTATAGCCTTTCCTCACTATAAAAGTGTTGCAAGCATGGAATATTGTTTTCTTCATACTCGTCTATGTAGAAATCTTGAATGAGGAGAAGATTTATATGTTTCTCCTTCTTATTTAATGCAATATGACTAGAACCAATCAAATATTAACCTTTCAGCACATCCATATAGATTATCTCATTTCTACTTGAACATCCAATTATAAACGTCAGTTCCTACAGATGAAGGAGATGTGTATCGTTTTGGGACCATCTGAATATTTACTGTTACGGCCTTTCTAAACATACAAATATTTTACTTCTTCTGCACTCAGTCTTAAGTGACTGTGAGAATGGAGGGGATGCATTAACTTGTAATTGAAATTGAATCTTTATCCATTCAATCGAATCTATTTAAAATTTTTTTCAATCAGCCAATTGTAGCAGAGTCGTCATTTCGGGAGAGGAGGGTGACCACTTCACACAATGAGACCTTCACACAATGAAGGCATACGCATAAAACTGGCACTCCTAATCATCACTTCTGCCTATAAACATTATTATATATAAAATTGAAAATGGCTAGAGCGCGACAATACGAAGTCCTGTTTAGGAAAAATATTATATTACAATATCCGGAAGATAATGTGTTTTTCTGCGACATGCAGGGATTACAGACGACAGGACTGGAAACTTGTATTTTATAAGGTCTCAGTTTTCTAAGTTTGGAAGGAGGTGCACTTCCTCCTACGCACCTCTTCAACCAGCATTTCCATGGCCACTTACAAGTGCAATTGTTTGTTACTTACGTATTATTTGCTACATCTTGCTTATCTATCTTACGCTAGTTTGGTCCATTTTCTATCTGCCATTTGCTTCCATTTTTCTCCTCCTCGAATAAGTCGATCAAAATGTAATATTTCCAGTTGCTGGGACGGCTATGACGAGCCTTTTCTACGGCAGGTAAATACATACCATTGCTGCTCCTATTGCTGTTACCGTTGCCGTTGACGCTCATTACTACCTTCTTTCAATTTAAAAATTTTCAAATTTTCAAATTTGAAATCTAAAAGTAGACTGTGATGTATAAACTCACTGTGGTTCCACTTTTATATCGTTTTCTAATGCTGGTTTGTCCACTGTTTTACACTAGAAAATTTTCCTATTGGTCAAAAAAAAGAAAAGTAGTCTACAGATTCTAAGTTTCGTTTACAATGTGCCGCTCAGCTCATCCTTTCTAATTTTTTGACGTAAGAAAATTTTCCTCATAGGTGAAGAAACTCCATTTTCTTCACCCTTTTTTTTCCTTCCCCACTCACTCCTACGATGTCAAATGTAAGCGAATCATATTAATAGATGGGTCAGTATATCAAGAGGCGCATGTGTTCGCCTTTAATAGAACTCGCTTTTACTTTTTGAAAGTAGAACGTTCATATGCTGGTTTTCCATAGTCACTCACTTTGCCAAAATACAACACTTATACTCAGTTTTTCTATATGCACTACATTTTCTAATCACAACGATTTGAATCGCAAAGACGGAAGTGTGGAGAAGAGAAAAGGTATAGAGAAAAGTACTAGAGATGGACATGGGGCTCAAACAAACGAGTGAATGGGAGAGACAGAGAGATAGTGATGAAAGGAAGACACAGAGAAAAGGGAGAAGAATAGCAAATGAGTGAAGTAGCGAGAGAGTGGAGTGAGACGGAGACAGAAAGAAAGGAGAGAGAAGAAGACAAGAGGGAAAAGAGTACTGATAATGGTAAATTCATATATTAGGTTGTCAAATATCTCTCTTCCCCTTTTTTCTCTTCATTCACTGTTATAGTGTATTACAAAAGTCTTACAGTTATTGGATTTACTTCAAATATGCGCCGTTTTGTTCGATAATCTGTTTCCATCTAGACGGTAACTTCAGAATATCCCTCTCATAGAAACCCCTCTCCTTATTCGCGAAGAACTCGGACAGCCACTTTTCACAAGCCTCTTTTGAGTCCAACTTTACACCACCAAATGCGCTCGATATGAACAGGAACAGGTGGTAATCATTTGGCGCTATGTTCGGGCTATATGGTGAATGCGATAAAACCTCCCATCCATACTCCCGTAGCTTCTGACGAGTCATCAACGAAGTGTGTGGTCTGGCGTTGTCCTGGTGAAACACTACAATTTTCCTGTTGTCCAATTGTGGACGCTTCTGGTCGATAGCCTGCTTCAAGCGCTCCAGCTGTTCACAGTAGATGGTAGAATTAAGCGTATGGCCATATGAGAGCAACTCATAGTGGATGATTCCCTTCTAATCCTACCAAACACAGAGCACAACCTTCCTGGCCATCAGTCCAGGAATGGCCACTGTTGGGGACGTTCCATCGGCCTTCGACCACGACGGTTTTCACTTGATCTTGTCGTATGTGATCCATTTTTCGTCGCCAATCACCATCCGATTTAAAAATGGATCGACTTCATTCAGTTTCAACAGCACATATCGCAGGCGTTGATTCGGTCCAGAAGGTGTTTTTGCGTCAAATCATGCGGTACTCAAACATCAAGCTTTTTTTTGTATCCAGCCTTCTGTAAATGGTTTCAAATGATTTGGTGACTAACTCTCATCTCCTGGGCGATGTCACGAGATGCTACGGAACGTTTCTTTAGGGGATTTGCCTTTGACGAAGGAAAACTAAAATAGCGCGAATTTCGGCGTTAGTGAACTCCATGTTTACACGTCTATAACACTTGAACGCAATATCCAAACTAATCATGCATAGCGTCATTTTGTACGTTATGTAAAGACCTTTCAAATGATGTATAGTATTGCCAAACATGACTTCTATAGCGCTTTGTACATAGCCGCGAAATTTATAAGACAGAAAGGGGGAAGGGAGATATTTGACAACCTATGTGTGAAAATATCATACAAATATTAATATTAATATATATAAAAGTGCAGTGCAAAAGTACAACATATGACTAGTGTTCATGTGTTGTGCGAGCAATACAGTGCATGTGTCTGAGCAGAAGGTGCATTAACATCTCCTTTTTGTGCTACTATTGAAAAGTAATCTGCTCAATAACTTTTACAAGTAAATTAAACATTTAGAGAATATTATACGTCAAGAATTGCACAGACACATCCACTGACATTAAATATCAGTGGTACGTTCCTTTTTTTTGACACAGTAAGTATCAGGTATGTGAATAAGTCTTTCCCGTTATTTTTCAAATTTTGAGCCTTTATTGTGAAAAAATGGTTACAAATGAATTATTGGAAGTATTGGCCATCGCTAGCTACAACTTTTTCCCATCTTTCTGGCAACATACGAATCCCGTTGCGAAAAAATTCGACCGGTTTGGCCTCTATCCAGTCATCCACCCATTTTTTGGCTTCCTCGTAGGAATGGAAGTGCTGGTCAGCCAGGCCATGCGTCATCGATCTGAAGAGATGGTAATCAGACGGAGCAACGTCTGGACTATACGGCGGGTGGGGTAGGACTTCCCATTTGAGCGTTTCTAAGTATGTTTTCACCGGCGGTGCAACATGTGGGCGAGCATTGTCATGTTGCAAAATAACTTTGTCGTGCCTGTCGGAGTATTGTGGCCGTTTTTCTCGCAGTGCGCGGCTCAAACGCATCAATTGTCGTCGATAGACCTCGCCTGTGATCCTTTCATTCGGTTTCAGAAGCTCATAGTAAACCACACCTAGCTGGTCCCACCATATACAGAGCATGAGCTTGGCGCCATGAATATTTGGCTTGGCCGTCGATGATGATGCATGGCCGGGTAGTCCCCATGATTTTCTTCGCTTCGGATTATCGTAACGTATCCACTTTTCATCGCCAGTCACGATACGATGCAGAAAACCCTTTCTTTTATGTCGCTGAAGCAGCTGTTCGCAAGTGAAAAAACGCCGTTCGACGTCTCTCAGCTTCAGTTCGTACGGCACCCAATTTCCTTGCTTTTGGATCATTCCCATGGCTTTCAAACGCCTGGAAATGGTTGTTCGGTCAACTCCCAATGCTTCAGCAAGTTCTTCTTGCGTTTGACAAGAATCTTCATCAAGCAAAGTCGCCAATTCTCGATCTTCAAAGATTTGCGGCCGCCCGGAACGCTCCTTATCTTCCACGTCGAAATCACCACTTTTGAAGCGTCGAAACCATCCGCGAACACTTGAATCATCGACACAACCTTCTCCATAAGCCTCCTGAAGCAATCGATGCGTCTCGGCAGCAGATTTCTTCAAATTGAACCAATAAAGTGAATCTTCCCGCAAATGACGTCGACTCGGCTCAAATTTCGACATTTTCACGATATCAAAAATTTATGATGCGAAAAAATTTTAACTAATGTGTTAGTATGAAATTGTTGACATATGAATAAGCTTTGATTATGACATATGTAACCATTGAATACTCGCACAGTATTGGTGGCGCCATCTCTTACAAAAAACGGGAAAGACTTATTCACACTCCTAATAGAAATATTAAATTCAAACGAATATCTTAAATTCTTAGTTACTAGAAATTATATAGTCAAATCACAATCCCACATTAAATTCTATATTCGAAATGATTATTTCAGAGAATTTAGTTTACCGATAATATCTTTTAATAAATCCATTACGCTTACATGACCCCTTCTGTTTACAGTGTGTACAACCTGGAATATGCCCTCTGATCTTCGAAGCAAACAACGTATATATCAGCGAGCAGACATTACAATATATATTAAGATATTAATACTAATAATTTATATTCCAATATTTCTATTAATACAGTTTATACTTCGATTTTTTTATTATATTTTTATATCCTAATATTTCTGTTATACGTTTATATTTCATACTCTTATATTTCAATATTTCTGTCACACTTTTATATACCAATATTTTCACATATATATCTTTAATATAATATACATATTATATACAACATACGAGTAGAAATATTAAAAGCACTGCTAGGATTGTTAAATGGAATTGTAAATTAAATATAAGCCCTCGTTACTGTCCCTGCCGTTTATGTCTCCCATGTCCCATTAAGATATTTTAAATACTTATTATTCCTTTTTTTATTATTTAAATACACCCCTTTAGTACCACGTCCCCTAATATATGATACCAGTAAAAACTTTAAGTCCCCTTATTGCTGAAGAAGAAGAAGCACTCAAAGCACAAATTGCTTCTAATCAAAAGAAAACTTTTTACAATACAATGGAGTATAACTCAGACAGTTTGTGCAAATAGTTGGAAAATTTGCACTAAATGATGAAGTTTTTTTTTAAGAAAGAAAGTCAACATTATTAGTAACATCTACAAATATATCCTCCTTCCTGTAGGTCAAATACCCCTTTATAACAATAAGAAATAATACTGAATACTAGATGTAATTTGATATGTCAGAACACATAGTAGTAGAGAGAGCCATAACCTATACGTATGCTCCATACATGCCATATAATTTTTTTTTAAAGTAACAAAATTATAGGAAGGGAGTGGAATTTCCCAAACCTATAAAGCTCATCAAGTTTGTAATCACTAGTACAAACATGAAAATCAATTTCTACAAATTGTGAGAAAACTAAAAATTTTAGTATAAAAAAGCTTATTGGAAATTTCTTCAACGAGAACAAGCAGAACATGGGACTCCTTCGACGAACATAGTAGTAGAGAATATCCTGCTAAAATACAAGCAATAACAGAAAGAAGATAGACGTGCCAATTTAATATCTTTAAATTAACAATATTATTAATAATAATAACCTTAATAATTGATGAGATCACATAAATACATTCAACTTATAAATTAAAATCATTCTTGTAACAACAAATGAACTAGCATATTTTCAGCCACCACAATTAAACAATAACCATTATTAACAATACTTAGCATAACACGTAATATTTACATTTCAGGTTCCAATAATTATTTCTTTTCATATATAAAAAGCACACATAGCCTATATGGGCAATATAGTGCACTATAGACACATAAAAATTTTGAAAGTAGCAAAACCAGTGGAAAGAATTGGAATTTTTCAGTTCTGTAAAATTCTAAAGATTGTATAGTACCACCACAATGGTGGAAATTTGTTTCAAGAAGATTTATTAAGAACTAGCAATTATTAGTAATCAACATAGGTGAACTACACCACTGATCGATAAAGCATACTCTACCGGCTTATTATTTATTTACAGGATACTTTGGCATATATATCCTTGTTCATAAGCATCGAATAATAAAAGAGGATATAAAATATATAAAATTATGCAAATATATAAATAATTAACAATAATAATAATAATAACAGGAGACATCATTCAAGTACATAGGTATATTTTTGAAAATAGAGAGAGAAAGAAGATTAAAATGCAGTAATATAAAAAAAAATTGAGAAAGATATTAAATATACAAGTTGAAAATAAATATTTAAATAATAATAATAATTAATAATCAAAATTATCTTTAACAATAAACAATTTTCTTTAAACCTAGAATTTTTTCTTTCAGAATCTGTTATAAATTACACAAAACTATTAGAGTGAACAGAACACAACATTTAACTAAAATAAATCAATTTATAATAATAATTTCACCAATCAAGATATGCTGAAAGTTGATGGATCATATAGAAGAGTATGATATAAGGGAATATTAACAACTGAAGACCTCAAATAATATATTATTTAATACAATCTAATTATTTCCTTTTAAATACCAACATTTTGGTGAGATTATTTACAGACAACAACATAATAAATTAAATTACAATAAATAAACTATAATTAATTATACATAATTATAATAAATAAATTAACCAATAGAAAAACATAAAAATAATCAACGCCAAATAACCATAAGGCAGCAATAGCAAAATAGAATAAAACAACATTAAACTAAATAAATAGTTATTAAATTAAACTAATTAACAAAATAACAAAATAACAATAAATAAAAATTTTTTTCTCTTCTTTCTTATTCTTTTAAGAAAAGAATTTCTGAAACAAAAAGAAAAATTCCTTTTAATTTTTATGATACAAATAATTAAGGAAGCAATAATAATAACTTTTTCTACAAGCATTTTTTTTCCTTCTCTTCTTTTCTCTCTGATAGCACAAACAAGGATATACTACATAGATGAGCAATTGAACTGAGGATGTGTATTTGATAGCAACTCTTGTAAATAATAAAATCAAGATATTTTATATAAACATTAAAATTTTAAATAAACAATAAAATTTTAAATAAACAATCAATAAATAAATAATCAAAAACTTTTTGCTCTCAAGATTAATAAACAGCAGAATACATGTTAATCCCACAATATTTTATAATAATCTCATTGAATAATAATCTCAGATTTCCTTACATTAAAACTAAACTGACATAATTTTCGAATAATAAAATCAACGGTGATTTTAAAGTTCCTCGCGAACAACCAAATAAATCTTTACTAAATTCTCCGTATTTAATTGCAAATTGCGCTTTCAATCCTAATCATTTAACAGAATTTCAAAAATTTTTTTGTTCTCTCTTCTGCAACGTAACCGTACCAAATAATAACAGTATAAATAACATCAATCAGTGAAAATGGACCAACCATAAACATCTAAAACGATGATTAATGACGAGAAAAACAAGCTAAAAAGCCTTTTCGCAGCAATTCATAAGGACGCTTTACTCTGCGAAATAAGACAACGACATCTACAAATAGACAAGAATCGTACAATAATGAGAGACAGGCTAATCCGAATGGAAATACGGCGCCTTTTTTGACCAGAAGCGGCCGACTAGAATACCGATAAAGATAATATCTCTGAAATTGACCATCCTGATCTCACGGAGATCTCAGAAGCACTAAGTTCAACAGGGCTTGAACAAAATCGCGACAATCTTGAAGCGGCGGCAAATACCAAACAACAGAAAGAATAAAAGACAAAAGACGGCAGAACTGAACAATGCCGTACGAACAATACAGCGTTACCTGGCCTACACCTCCAAACAATGCACCCATCCCGGGATACCCCATGAGACCATGGCCATCACCACCAGCGCACAGCACGAATATAGGAGGAAACAATGATATTCCTTCAACAGCTATAAACCCGTGGCAAAATCTGCCAGGCGTATGGCCATACATACATCCGCCATTCTTTCAGCACTACATCGCTACGCCGCATCCAGGAGGAGTGAATGCATCACAGGTGGCTGATGATAATCCACACCACCAAAGAACCACCGCAAATGACAGATCATACACTCGATCAACAGGCAACACCTACCTAAAAGAAACAAGGGTAGTCCAGCTGCTTCGACAATGGAAGGTGCAATTCTCAGGAGCTCCATGTGAACATGTAGAAGAATTTATCAACACACTTGAAGAAACAGTCGAAAGCCTAGATATCCCGGAGGCGGAGATACTAAAGCTAGTACCTCGAATACTATGTTGATCAGCAAGAATATGGGCAAGTCCCATCCATAAAAAATGGAGAAATCTGCAAGATTTCAAAACAGCCCTTCACGGACAATTTAGGCCGATAGATTACGCGCTGCGACTCGAAGAAGAGTTAAGGGATAGGATACAAGGGTCAAAAGAACCCATTCGTTCCTACCTTAGAGGTATGAGAGTGCTGATCGACAAAATGTCACCAGCACTTCCTACCGAGTCACATCTTGGTAGGATATATAGAAACCTCCATCCCGAATACATCGACGAAATTAATCGCAGCGAATTTAAATCAATCGATGAGCTATAATTAATTGGACAACAACTGGAATTGAAAAAAGAATTGAAAAATCGGTACAGAGAACCTCCACCCGTCGAGACCTGTATGGTCAGCACAGCAGCATGTTCACCATCAGAAAGAGCGAACAGACGCTCCAGACTGGGAGCCCTTGATACTGAGGAGTGTAAGATTTCAAAAAAACAGGTGACAATAGTAGAACCGGCTGCAACAGTAACAAATCAGACGAGCAAAGAAACAGACAGCAGGAGCAGACGAAAAGAACCACATCGGAACTACAGCCCGACACCTCCATACTCACGAGACGTTCCGCCCAGGAAAGGCGAAAGAAACACGAGGCGGCACCAAAGCCCTTTGCCACTACCATCCCCCAGAATCCATTCTCCATCAGCCACCCGTAATAATCATTATTTAACACAAAATAGACCAAGGAACCTTTTCTCAAGATCACCTATCGGAGCCCCTCACGAGATCAAACACCACCCAGATACCACGATGATCGAGACCAGTACCCACGATTACCAACACTGGATCGATTCAGGCCAGTATAGAATAGACAAGCATCGCCGAACAGAAGCGAGCGATATGACGATCGTGCATGGTATAAAAATAATGAATGCAATGGCACAGAAAAAGAAACATCAAGAAACGAACCACGACGGGACGATGATAGGCCCTGCAGGTCATGCAAGCAGGTAGGACATTGGGCAGATCGATGCCCCAATAGAAGAAACAGAGTCGACCTTGAAACCATTTACGAGAAGACTCCGCTAACGGGAACAGATTTCCGTGAACAGACATATCCCAGAGCCAAAGACGTAACCGATATCTGCCCGAGTCACACAATACCGGAGGAAGAAAATAGGTTCTTCTTAAATATCGGACTAATGGAGAAAATATTCCCAGCTCTCGTCGACCCCGGAGCAAGGAGATCATTTGTGGCCCAAGTCCAGAAAGATTGCTAAAATCAGCAATAACACCATCAGCCTCATACATGGAACTAGCAGATGGAAAACTCTGTGCAAATGACGTAGATGTGATAATATCACGAAAAATTGATAGTCAAATGCTGAAAGCAAACTTCAAGGTATCCAGAGCACTAACTTACGATATGATCCTCGGCATGAACATTATCGTGAAGATACAAATGACAATAGACTTTGCCAACGCCACCTGCCATACACCACGGCAGATAACTTGTTTATAACGATAACTCATTTTATAACATTAATGAAGAATAATCAAGAAGCCATCAACGCCGTAGCAGCCGTTGAAGGTATAGCGAGACTGACCGGAAAGGAGGTACAGCAGCTCGAACAGGTATTAGACCACCTTATACCAACCCCGGACAGTACACTTCCAGTTGCACGAATGCAACCACATCGTATAGATGTACTAGGGCATCGCTCAAACAAGCAAAGACTACATCGCATACCCAATCGACTACTCAAACAGGCTCACGAAGAAATCAACAGACTGCTGGCAGAGGGCATCATAGAACACTCATAAAAAAAAGCCCATGGAGAAGTTGCCCGGTAATTGTCCCAAAGAAAGACGGGAAAATTAGATTTTGTATAGACTATCGAGCGGTCAACCAAATTACACGCAAAGATGCGTACCCGCTGCCACACATGGATGTGTTATTAGGCAATTTCAGGGATGCAAAATACTTGACTAAAACAGACCTATATTCCCCTAGACGAACGCAGTAAAGAGATCACCGTATTTGCAGTACCGCAAAAAGCGGTATACCAATACACCCGCCTATCATATAAGCTGACCAACGCCCCAGCTACTTTCCAACGAGGTATGGATCTCACATTCGGGCCACAATGGCAGCCGACCGTATTTGCCTACATGGACGATATTATAATCGTCACACGAACCTTCGAGCAGCACACTCAAGAACTAACAGCGGTGCTCGCCCGCCTTAACGAGGTCGGGCTTCAAATTAATAGGAATAAATCTGAGTTGTGCTGCCCCGATGTTTCTGCATATATCTGATGTTCTTGCATATTCTGCAAGTATCTAGGGTATATCGTAGACGAAAACGACCTGGGCACAGATCCAGAAAAGATCCGCCGGTAAGTGATTACCCGAGGGCGACAAATCTAAAACAACTGAGGGCCTTTTTAGGAATGGTAGGCTGGTATGCCCGTTTTATTCAGTCACTAGCGGACATAAAATTACCACTAACACGATTGCTCAAAAAGAATACCACATGGCACTGGGGATAGGCCCAGCAAGAAGCCTTTGATAAACTGAAAATTCTGCACACGCAAGCACCTGTGCTAGCTCGACCAACGCAGAACAACCCATACATTCTGCAAACTGACGCAAGCAACTATGCACTCGGAGCAGTTCTTAGTTACAAAAATAACGGAGAAGAACATCCTATTGCTTACGCAAATCGGACACTGACTAAGACGAAAGCAAACTACTCTGTCACAGAAAAAGAGTGCCTAGCAGACTTGTGGGCAGTTGAAAAATTTAGAGGTTACTTGCTAGACGAAAAATTCACAGTGATTACCGACCATAGCAGTGTTAAGTGGCTGCACACACTCAAAAATGCAGCAGGTCGCCTAGCAAGATGGGCAACAGCACTACAAGCGCAAAATATGGAGATAATACACCGAAAAGGAGAGCTTCATCACCTACCAGATGCACTTTCAAGACCCTCCCAAACGGAGGAATCCCCTACCGCCACTCTCACGTCCATAGAGAATGACTCCTGGTACGAGCGAAAAATGAGTGAAATACAAAACCATCCGGAAAACTACCCAAATTAGACAGTCAGAGTTGACAGAATGTATAAACGTCGATCAAATACATTCTCCAATACTATAGGCGAAAGCCCTGATGACTGGAAACTGGTTATACAAGTTAAAGATAGAGAAAGGGTGTTATACAAGTGCTACAACATCCCTACGTCAGGACACTTCGGCGTAGATAAGACAGTGCACAAAACAAGCCAACTATACTACTGGCCCGGAATGAGAAGGGATATGTATAAATACATAAAGCACTGCCCAGACTGTCAAATACATAAAGTGTCGCAAAGAGCGCCGGCCGGTCTAATGATCCAAAGAAACATCGAAGGCCCTTGGACATCTGTGGCAGCTGATATCATGTGACCCTTCCCGGCCAGTAAGGAACAACCTCGGTACCTGCTGCTTTTCGAGGATTTATTCACTAAATACATAGAAATCAGACCAATTAGAAAAGCAACAGGACAGGCAATCGCCAAGGCGTTGGAAGAGGTGGTGATTTTCAAATGGGGATACCCAAAATACTTCATCGCGGATAATGGCACAGAATTTGCCAACCACTTGCTTAAAAACAAGTTGGACGAAATAGGGATAATTCACCAATTTGTAGCACCATATCACGCACAGGCGAACCCTGTCGAACGGGTAAACTGGACAATCAAAACGATGCTCTCGATCTTCATCGAACACGACCACAAAGACTGGGATCTCCACCTGTCCGAACTTGCATTTGCTGTAAACACCTCGGTACATGCTAGCACGCAAGCATCGCCGTCATTCCTTAATTTCGGGCGAAATCCGAGAGACATGCCGATGTATAGACACACCCACGGACAAACCCAGAAAATCCAGTCTTTAATACCGACAGACTGGATCAATCGAATGAAAGGATCGCCAGTAATCCACGAACTAGTAAAAACAAATCTAGAAACAGCCAGCTCAAAACAATCAAAATATTATAATAAAGGCCGACGACAAGAAGCTTTTGAAGTTAACCACATGATATGTCGACGCCAGCATTTGCTATCATCGGGTCCCGACAAATTTTTGGCAAAATTAGCGCTAAAATACATGGCCTCATATTGTATCATCAGAAAAATTTCCCCAATTGTATTTGAGCTCAGAGACATAAATAGCGGGAAACAAACGAGAGCCCACGTTTCGGATCTCAAAAGATATTGCCTTCCTAATACCACTCCTGCTTCTTTCTCCTGCTTCTTCCAACAAGAAGGAAAATGCTGAGAGGCGTAGGCAGAGGCAGAGGACTGCGCAGGTGGATAATGACCGAAGAATCGCGCAGACCCCGGAAGCAATTAACCCCATAGGCCCACGCCCCAACGATTTAGAGACGAAGAGGAATATTCCATCACACGCGATCGCAACTATCATAAAAACTCGTGTGGACAATCCCAACCTAAATACGTCCCTCGAGCTTCGAGCGTTACTAAATGATTTGGATAACCCAGAGACGGTAAACAGCGAAACAACCGATCTGATTGCGTTCAGCCTAGACGCAACACAGGAAATTCCAATAGAGGAAACGAAGCTGATAACTATTCAGCCAGAGATCGACTCATCCTTTACCCTGTCCCTAATAGACATAAGCGTGCCTACACATGAGGAAATCATTGCTAATAGCCCTACCGACGCCATCGAAGAATCCGATGGGGCCCGTCCGGAACGACGTAAAACTACCACACCATCAGGTGACGAAATAGATAACCCCCGTCTGGAAAGACGTAAAACTAACATAACATCCGAAGAAGTGTCAGAAGAATTAGCTCAAGAAGAGCACGCCCGTCCGCAACGACGTAAAATTACCACAACATCAAATGAGGCAATAGATGGCGCTCGTCCGCAAAGACTTAAAACTACCACAACAACATCCGAAGAGATAATAAAGGAGTTAAATACAGATGGCGAATACAAAAATACGAATACAAATGGCCAACCAGACCCTACAACAAGTACAAACTTTCCCCCATACAAGGAACTACGCCGCCCTTCGAAGAAAATCCCGAAAGAGACGGATTGAATCTATAATCCGTTTAAGAGGGTATAAGAGGACTTAGGCGACACGATCGCAGTGGACAATGAGTCAGGCAGCGACTCTTCCCAAAAAACGGGACCGCTTGAATCATCCCGACTACTAAGCCACTGCCAGGGTGAGGCAGGATAATAGGTGAGAAGAGGAGCACTCCTCAACAAGTAGTAGCGGATATACCGGTATCGACCGGAAGGTGCACTCCACCTGCACTCGGCTGCTGGAATTGCGGTGCGCAAGGACATCGCTATTCCGCCTGCCCACATCCTCAGAACCGTAAATTCTGCTACAGGTGTGGCAGAGCGACCCGAGACGTACATACTTCCTGTCCAGAGCGATTGATCTCAGCCGCTACGACTTGGGTAGGGAAGAGCGATCGCGATACGCAATCAGGCCAGTGAATCAAAACGAAGCGTCAAGATACGATAGATACCACACGAGAAGAGGACCCGGCTGAGTTAAAAGAGGAGCAGCCTGCTGCAAACCCCCCAGTCGCGCACAACGTAGCGCAGACCATAAAGGAGGTCACAGGCGCTCTCGCTCAGGGTACACAACCGGTCATGCCGGGAGCGACAGTTTATATCAATAAATAAACTACACCCCATCGCCACGCCATGTCCTGTTTAATTAGAGTCACCCCTACCGAAGTTCCCTACCGAAGTCCCCTAGTAAATTCCACGTGTGAGTAAACACAAATTCCGCGAAATGTAGGCAGAATACATATGGCGACCTACAGAAGTTACTACACCGGATCACAGGGATAACGAATGCACATACACATACACATGTCCACACACGGTCACTTAGTAAGTGCATTATCACTACCATGAGAACGCTACTTAGCATGAATAAGTAAATGGCATAGCATCGGCGGGCGAGAATGAGTTGGTTTAAAAACCATGGAAAATGAGCAGACAATGGCTCACACTGAAACCTACTTGCCTAGCCCAGCAACGCTGCACCAGACAATAAACATAAATTATTAACCAACCACTAATGATCAACCCCATTCCAGCAACATCCGGAAGGATAACTCGAAGAAGACGATACCAGAGTCGCATCACACAAGCGATAGAAAGAAAAACAATACTTCAGAAGACAACGCAGACTTAGAGGACGAATGATAAAAGAAGAAGAACCCAAGAAGAGCAAATTAAAGTTAAACATAGATTTAGGAAAATTTTATAGAATAGGATAGAATAGGACTAAAAATAGCATAGAATAGAATACAATAGAATAGGACTAGAAAAAAAATATACATAGACATCGAAATCAACAAAATAGAGCAGTTAAGACGCATATGATAGAATAGAATAGAATAGTTTAGGATACACACGAAAAAACACATACGAATAACACAGAAATAGCGATTAAATAGGATTAGAAAAGAAATTACAATATAGGTAGTTAGTACAGGTTAGGCATAAGTTTTTGAATTATATCGAGTCACGAGCAAAGTACGGACTATGTGAACACCAGCGGCTGTTGCATTAAACTAAGAAAAATTTTTCTTTTGGTATTATATCAAACCTAACGGGTTAAGGGATCACTTACCCCGAGCGGACAAGCATATTTCTATTTTTACGTTTTTTATTGATTTACCGCACGCATCACTAAATCTTTACCTCTCCACCCCGTCACGTTACGCTTCAGCACGCTACCCCAACGCGCCCCGTCGGTTTTGGGAGGGGGAGTTTGCAACCGTACAAACTGCCGGTTCCGAATAATGGTTGAAAAACCGAGCCTGTGCGCGTGTGCGAATAATCTGCTTCTTTGGAAAAATGCCGAAGCAAGTAGGTGCACAGTAAATTACTTGGGGGAAAAGAACGAGACTTTTCTTTAAACTTACGTTGAAGTTTAGTATTTACCGTGATACTTTCTGTCGAATACGTAGAGATGCGTAATCCAATGCACGGTAAGTAATAGAAACTGCTCGGGACGATGGTAAGGAGACCATATGAGCACTGTTGGACGGATGATTGATTCTACCAACTGGATTAATACCACTCTTGCCATATCACGTGGAAATGGTTCCTCACATGGAGTGTGATCTTTTCCAGCTTGTATGCTTCATTTTTCCTATTTTTCTTGCACTACGTCTGGAACACCCACGACAAATGTACACAAAAGAGGAGAAATCGCAGAAGATGTTTCGAAGAGGTTTGAAGAAGATAGGGAGAGATAGAGTGGGCGAGTATTATATTATAATTTAAGTAGTTCAGTAAGAAAGTGAAGATAGCAATATTTTTTAACAGTTTGACCTTCAGAAAAGAATACAATTCCATAAATCGCGAGAAAAACAATCATCTTTGCATTAAATTTTGATTTTAATTTTTTGGTGTTCTTGCACTGTATTTTCGTCAGAATAATAGATAAGATTAGACACATGTTATTATACGTTGTTAAAAGTTCAAGTCGACTTCAATCAAATTCAATATATCAATATAAATTATAAGTATTTTTGTGATCTTTTTGTCGTTCTTTTAGGCTGTGTAAGCTTTTCCGTTCATATTCTTTGCCCATTTCTATGACTTCATTAACCGGAAGAGAACTTAACAGATGATTAAATCAAAACAGATTCCAAACTTTTTAATTTTCTTATCCATTTTTCACATAGAAGGGCGTCCAAAATGTATCATCTTATCGGCTATATGAAAGACGCTTAAACTATTCAAAGAAATCGATACGCCATAAATATCCATTGTTGCACATCTATTTCAATAAATATTTCATATAAAATTGGAGAAAAATTCATTACTCTATTGTTACATCCATTATTTTTCTGGCAAAACAAGAAAACAGCCTCTATACAAATGACTCAATAAATATGCTGATATTGTATTCTGAAATCTGGCCTTCAGGCTAAAACAGTTGATAGTTATTAACTTTTGACACATGCATATATCGTCTATAATAGTTCCAGTTCTGTTATTATATATATATATATATATATATATATATATATATATATATATATTCTTGAGTGAAACCCGTAGTTTCTCTCCCAAGTGGACTCCAACGTGTGGAGGCCCTTTTCGAATAACCGACCAGTTTTTCCCGAGAGTTCATATTCCATCAAGAGTATACGCCATAAAAAACTATGCACGAAGATGGTACCGAAGAACCTTTCGGATGAGGAAAAAGTCCACCGAATGAACATCGTTCAAGATTGTCTCGAACAGGCTGAACCTGATCCTACTCTTTTTGATCGAGTTATCACAGGTGATAAAAGTTGTTTCAATATCATCCCGAAACTAAACGACTAAACGCTGGCCATTGGAATATCAAGCCGTAAGAAGGCGGGAATGAGCAAGTCCAAAGTGAATACCATATTCATTTCCTTCTTCGACAACAAATTGGTGGTTCACAAAGAGTTTGTACCACCTGGATAAACCGGAAATCAAATATTCTATAGCAATATGCTCGGAAAATTACGAAAAAGGCTGCTCAGACGATAATGCTTCCTCTCACAGTGCGTTCAGTATCTCTCAGTTTTAGTCGTCTAAAGGAATCGCAACGTTACCACAACTGCCCTATTTATCGGACATGTCGCCCTGCGAATTTTTCCTATTCCCTCATTTGAAAAAATTCGTCGAAGGTCGACATTTTGACTCTATTTAAGACCTCTAAGATTCTGTGACGAGGGTACTCGGAGAGGTCCCACAAGAAGTGTTCCAGAATTTTTACGAAAACTGGAAAACTCGCTGGAATAAGTATAAAGATGTGGTAGAGGACTACTTTAAAAGGGCTCGCAGCGATGTGCCTTAATTTTTAAATATACTGAATATTTTAATTTCGTCGCCTTACTTAATTGTCTGACCTCCTATGAAATGCCACTCGTTACTTCGATAATATAAATATCTACAATACAAAACATATAGAACTATTATAAGAGATGAACTTCTGAAATAATGTATTTCATTGTTTGATGATTTGATAATACACAATTTTTCTACATTTGATGTTAGTCAATATTGGAAATAATGAAGAAGCACAAGATGAATTGAAAAGTTTATAAGGAAAATATCATGTTCAATTAAGGTTGACATATATACTATAACTGGATATGGAGAAAAATGTACTTACTCAGTTATCGAGTTTATATGTATACGAATAGCCAACATTATCTGTGATCATAACATTGTTTCAACAAAGCTCACTAGTGTACGTGAGAGTGGAAGAAATATGTTTCTTAAGACACACTTTTGTTTTCCAAGAAAATTTCCAGAAAACCTCCCTTTTACTTTACATAAAATTTTTATTTCATTATATTAATTACATTATTTGTGCACCCCAAATAATTTTTTTTTGTTTTTAAGGATAGCACTACCCAAATAACACACGCATAACAACGGGTCTATGCAAAAATGTTAGCTAAATGAATAGTTTCTGTTCTTATTCTACATAAACGAATTAAAAATTGTTATGGTATAAGAACGACGCTGAAAGAAAGTGGTCAAGGAGTACAGCTCGTTCCTTCAAACTAAAGACATTAGTCAGGAAACAAAAACATCCCATATCACAGCGATCACTGTCACCACCAGGGAGAGGCTGCGAAAAGCTTTTGATATATTTAAGGAGGCTTCACACCTTGATACAGAAGAGTACCCCATAAGGAAGGTTCAAAGCATTATCAATGTCGTCGTCAACGCCATGAATAGGACGGACTTCTCTCTCTTGATCTCCGAGCTTTGCTTCAATCAATACTACTTATAGCTGCGGCCTAAAATATCATAATCAAGACAGGTGTAGTATAAACTGCATAAAATCCATGTTGTGTAAAAAATAGAGATTATGATGTTTACCATTGATCCTTAATAGGTAGGAGATTAACATAACTGTTAACTGTAGTTAATCAAATATAGCATCGAGTACAACCGTTCAACTTTCTTTATATGAAACTCTCGTCGCAACACATCTACTCTGCAGTGACTGCTTACTACCGTTGGTCACGGCAGAAGGCTAGATGAACTCATCATAGCTCGACAATTTTTCGCGTTTTACTCTTGTATTCTTATGTTCTTATACTCAATTTATAATTATATTGAACCTATAACTGTGAAAAATTTATAAATATAGAGTAAGTGTATTTAAATAAGAAAGAGAGATACTTTTTATCGTAAACTATAGAATCGAAGAATAAAAAAAATATCAGAATTAGCCTAGAATTAGCCTTGTTTTTTTAATTTTTACAATTAGCCTTGTTTGTACTTAAGAAAAAAAACAAAATATTAATATACACAGCAAACAGAATAAAAAATACCTTAAAATTGTATAAAAATTTTTGTATGTAAATGATACTCTGTTCACGAATAGAGCGAAATAAATTAATATTGATATATTAAACATTTAATATTTGTTGAAAATATTAAGCAAAATCGGTGCTGTAAGACATTAATGGTCTCTATTATGAATAACATTATTATCATTATTCAAGAACTATTAAGTCATATGTGATCGATCAAGTTTTAAATGCACTATAAACATAGTATGTACCTTCTATTGAAATTCGCAGCATTACTAAAACTTCTACATATAGTGGACATACTATCAATTCCACTGATATTACCAATCGTTAACGCATTTTTTTGTATATAATCAATTGCATCTTTCATAGTTAATTTTGAATATGTTTCTAAAATTTTGGGATCTGCTCCATAATAGTCTCTTAGTAGTAATGGTCGAATGTAGCTATTGTCAAATCGCTTAAATCTATAAATAAAGAAATCATAATAATACGTATAATTTTTTATCATAATTTGCAAATATATTAAATATCAAAAAGTAGTAGCAAAAAATAGTAATATCATACTTATCGCGAATGTGATAGTTCCCATGCTTTCCTAAAATGTCTTCAATTCCTGTCATAATATGGTCAATTATCTGAAAAATGTATCTGTTATAAATTGCAAGTATATTCTCGTTCTTAAAATATAATACAATTTAATATTAAAATCAATAGTTTCATCTTTTTTAGATTTACTTAAGAGTATATGATCAAATCAATTCTTGTATTTATTTATTTGATTCTATAGATTTTCACTAAAAAATATTAAGTATTTATCTAAGTAATTGGGGTATGTATATAGCGATGTATCGATCTATGAGAAACGGTTTGCATGTGTAACAAGAATTTAGTGAATTTAGTGAATTGAAAGCGGAAATTTAGTGTTTTATTTAGATCAGGTGCTTTCTTCATGCACTTTCTCAGATATTTTTTCTGGTAATATTTTTCTCAGAATAAGATCTATTGGAATACATCAACGACAATAACATCTTTATATTTGCGTGACAATAATTTTACTTTTATGACAGCACAACTTTCACAGTCGAACGAAACATTGAAATCTAGGGTACTAATCGGAAGACAGGCATTAACAGGCAAACTTTATCACGAAAGTGGTTATAGGCTTATCGTTCATAGCTATTTCACCAAGCTTACAATCGTTTTTAGGCAATGGCATGAATCGGCATTCCTCAGTGTGCACTATGGTGCGAATGAAACTCTCGCATTCAATGTAATGGTTTGACATAGCGGTACTGCATGGACATGTCAAGATTTTTCACCTCGCTGAATAAGAATATAGAGTAAACTGGATTAGACTTTATTTTATTTGAGACGGATATTTACAGACTGAATATATTTTCTTAACAATAACTTGAATAGAAGCATTCATTTATATATATATATATATATATATATATATATATATATATATATATATATATATATATACGTAGGAATCTACGTAGTTTAATACGTGTGAGAGTGTGTGTGTGAGACGATTGCGTGTCTGTGAAGTATCAGTGTACCGTGTATGTGAGAGTGCGTGTGTAAATAAATAAAGGCGCGAAGCCTATGTCGAAACTAAACTCCGTGTAGGTTACTTTCTTGCTCATCCCATCCAATTCTAGTTACCACGTCTAGGTAGCAGCGGAGTATCCACGGCTACGTGTAGCGTCGACAGTAAGGTAAGATGAACGGCGAAAACGCTGTTAGAAATGGCGCCCATAACGTAAGGCCCGCGACGCACACATACCCATGCGAAAAGTGTATGCGAAAAGTGTATGCGAGTAAAAAATGTATGCGAAATTCGGTGGAAAGAGGATTCCGCGCGGACCATGCATTTCATTTATTCGCGGATTATTTATTTATTTGTTACATTCATATTGTTCGCGAAAAAACAATCCAGGAAAATCCCCGAAAAAGAAAAGAGCAAAAGAAAGAGCAGAAAAGGAAGGCCTGCTTGACCATACCGTCGGACGGCCATTTTAATCACGCGCGCAGATATGCGCCGTAGCAACGAGCGGCTGCTATAGCACCATCAAGCCACAATGTATGCTTTATACAATCTTGACATTTTCTGATACTTTTTTTTCTTTCTTTCTTTTCTTTTCATTTTTCCCGTCCCTCCCGGTAAATGCTAATCCCTTTCGAAAATGCGGCAGCACGAGCTACAGCGTTAGTAAAATATATGCAATAGTATTGCATAATACTATATGCTTTAGCATATAACAAGGTAGTAGAAAGGACATGGAATGTAAACATGTGTACTTTCCAAGGATTGTAAACACTAAGCAGAACAAGTAATTAATAGTTCTGGGATTAATTAATATTAAATATTGTTATTATGAAAATTAATCTTTAATGTAAGCAATGAGTAATTATGTACAAGGTGCTTTCTCGCTTCATTAATAGCAACAAGTATCTTGAAGGATATTTATCTGCGGTGTTTATAGTCCTGAACTTAGACAGAATAATACTGATATTGTTTACAGACTGTTAATGCTACATATATGTTCAGTACACTTGTGTGTATGTTCGCTTTTAGCTGTTATAGGATTATATTCATTTTATTATATCTTACGTTATTCACACATGTGTAATATATAATATATCTGGCATACAGTTGAAATGCATACGTATATATTTCCATCTTTCCATCTTTTCTTCTCTCTGTATTAGAAGTTTGATTATATTATATACTTATTTACATATATTGCTAATATATATTTATATAACCATATCTATTAATATATATATATATATATATGTGTGTGTGTGTGTGTGTGTGTAACGTTGCCCCCTCCGATGTTCATCTCCCCTATACTAAAATCATCCTGGCCCCTTACACTAGTATTCACATACATATTCATAGTGGTATTGTTCGTTACTGTATTCCCCTACTTTGCACTGTGCCAGCTGACAGCTGTAGCACAATAGAATCTTCTTTTTTTTTTTAAGAAAAAAAATATCGTGCATTATTAAACAAAATCCAGTATCAGCATTAAACAGATGTTGATGACGCATAATAATAATAATAACAACGTATGATGAGGAGAAAGGAGTAATACTGAAGCCCGGTATATAATAATGCTGTATTAGAATAAATACAACTCCATCACATCAGTCATCGACATTTATACTATATTTCCCCAGTATTAGAAGAAGACAGATGATCATCGCTTAATATTATAGAACTCCAACACAAGTAACATATAGCTCATGAATATAAAATATACACATAACCAAAATAAATATAAATATTAGAATAATATTATAACAGAATTAATATACATATGTAAATAACGTATATAATAACAATACATTTATAAAGACAATTAAAACAAAATAAATTGTGACGTATGGGATGCATCACTTGGCTTACTAAATAGTCTGAAAAAAAATAAAGAAGATTAAATCGAGCACACTTAAATAAAATAACTTTATTAGAAATATAATAAACAAATTTATCAAACCAATTTGAGGTTAACACTCATATGAAGTGTTGTTGTTGGGTGCAGGACTTCTTTCCGATGATATACGAGAGATGCACGATGAAACGACACACATACTAATCACATATAATTTGCGAGTTCCGCAGTAGTGCTCGCTAACGTAGGCGGCGAGGTGGAGAGCGGAACGGAAAAAGGACTACCGGAATGTATACGAATGCATAGAATATGCATTTCAGGCATTAAAGAAAGGAAAAAAGAGATGTATAGGAATGTCATTGTGCGTCCGGTAGATGGCCGATAATGGTGGAGACCCTTCTTACCGACTTAAGCACATTCGCGCGCGAAAGTCGAATGAATAATTGAAAGGGGCAGATTAATTGCTCCAATCAGAAGTTATAGGAAGGAAGCGGAACTGGATGAAGACTTAAGTAGTAAAGGTGGGGACCAATACCTGTTTGGTAAATTAATAAATTAGAGTGTTTAATAAATTAAATAAGGTAATTGGTGCACGCCAAGAAATAATAAATTGGCGGTATTTGAAGGAAGAGGGGATGTTAATTTTTGTGGAAAGTAGTAGTTGATTTCTGACTCTTGTCGAGAGTAGAAGAAATTAAAGTTCTTTTATTTTGTGAGATTCTCTCTTAGTTTTTCTTTTTGAGAATTTTCAAATTGTGGTATATTCATTTAAGTATCGGTGTTGAGTGAGTATTGATGAGAAATTATTGTAATAAAACCAAATTTATTAAATTTTAAAAGAAGTGTGGAAAGAGGAAGTGAGAGAGAGAGATAGAGAAAGAAAGAAAATTCAGAATTGAGGAAGTAAAATCGAAGAAATAATATTGAGAAATAAGATTGAGGAAGTAACGTGAAATAAATAGATTGAAGGAGATTCAATTAAGATTTTAAATGTAAATTCTTGAAGATGATAATAATTGATGAAAAATAATGTGATGAGTATCACTAGATCTATATTTATTGAGATGATATAATTATTGATCGTTATTATATTATTAATTATATTGAATGGCCGAATGGTAAGTTTTTTTTTTATTTTTTAAATGAAAATTTTATTAAAGTATATATAGAGTAGTGGTGACTATATTAAATAAAATTACTTGAATAAATTTTTGGTGGAATATAATAAATTTCCACTCAATTTCGGAGTTAATCCAGCGATTCCAGACTCGGGAAGAATTCCCTTTCATTGAGTTAAATAGCGTAGTTGGATGGTATTGGTGAAGAAAGAAAAAAAAAAGATTTGACTATAAAGTACGGGATTGGCGTTCTTCATTGGTACGCTAAATACTGTGTGACAAAATGGCATCCCTGGTGGGGAACTTTCACTAAACCGAGTTTTGGATTGAGTGGAAAATTTGAAATATATATTTTTTTTTCTCTTCTCGTTCTTTTCGTGCTGGAAGAATATATCAAGAGGATTGGTGATTAGCGAGAAATTTTGCGACGCAAATTTTGGCGCGAAGGCGATTTAGGCGCGGAGGCTTTGGCGGGAAAAATTTTATTGTGCGGCGATTTTAAATATTAAATTTTAAAAGTTTTTTTAAATTTTTTTTTTAAGGAAAAAAAAATGAAATTTAATTCATTATTTTTAAATTTAATTCAGCTACTTTTTTTATTTTTATTTTATTATTAAAAATTTTTTTTTTGATGAGAGTAAGAAGTTTATCATTAGAGTGATTGGATGTTTGCTGGTTTTTCTTCTTCTCTTCATTAGTGGCTGGATATTATTTTTTTTATTATTATTGACCAGATATTTTTTTTTGTGACTGGAAAAATTTTCTTTAGTTTTTTTTTGACTAGATAGTAAATTGGACAAAAAAAAATATTTTTAACAGAGGTTTTGTTGGTGACTCTCTCGATTGACGGAGGTTATGGTGATAAAATCTGGGTGAAAGTAGTGAAGACTTATAGACACCAGCTGTATAAGGTAAAAATTAAATCTATTAAATATTATAGTTTCGATATTTGAATTAAAATTATTGGTGAGATTTGATATGGTATAATAAGGAGTCACGGCATCTATGTTCGTAAATAGTAGGGTACATTCGAACTTTAAAAATTGGAATGCTGATCGGAATCTGTGTTAAGAAGAGAACTCAGATTAGAGACAAGAAGAATTATTTAAAAATATTTTTTTTCCTTTTTCCTTCTTCCTTTTCAAACGGAATTTGTTTAATTTAGCTTTGTAAAGACTGAGATGGATATTACATCTAGCACATTAAATGAAAGGAACATGATGGAATATGAAGAGTTTTTAGAAAATTTATTGAAACGATCAAGTCGGGCTAGGGAAGTAGCTGCGGAAATAGAATATTTAGTACCAGATGAGGTCTTCCGTAGATTGGATATAGACGCGTTAAGTACGAAAGGAGAAATTGCGACATTGAAAGATAGACTATTAAAATATAAATTATGCCGGGTGTTACCGAGGAGTCATATTCCTTGGAATCCAGACGTAGACAATAAAGGAGAAGAGCTTCCCTTCATCACGATAGTATTGCAAACAGCCAGTTCAGAAGAAAACCTTCCACTGCCTGAGGCTGAGTTGGTGACAGAAGCCAATACATCGACTAATGGCGGAGGAGCTGAGATGATTGGTGTGGGAGTGGACGAGTTCGCGGGAGCGGTAGTAGTGACCACAACAATGACTTCGACGACATGTACTGTTACAACGGTGATGTCGGGACCAATTATGTCTACAGTACATAAATTTCAACCTCTGGAAGAAACGACGAGAAAAATGATCTCGTTGAACGATCCAGTGTCTGGAGCTGTTGTGACGATGTCGAGGGAAATGTACACCTCGATAACGAATTTGAGAGTAATTCCCGAAATGAATCTGCTTACAAATAGGAAAATGACAGAAATGAATACCAAGAAATTAGTACAGGTGAAGGAACGACTCTCTGTCAGTTATAAAGAGTCGGTAGTATCAAGCTTAACCGGTAATATTAATCAGAAGTTGGGGTTCAATGATGGAAAGTATCAAGAGCTAAGAAGCGAGTCAGAGGCAGAGGACACCACCGATGTTGAGGATTTGGACGCCACGTGTAGTCTTCTGATGAATTCCTTCGTTACCCCTCGTACACCGAAGCACTCCAACCAAGGAGGAAAGAGCATAGAAAAAAAAATTATTAAAGGAAGGAAGGATTCTACTAGTAGAAATTGTGGGTGTGGTAGTTCAGGAGTGAGGGGGGATAAGAAGGGCTGGAAGGTGTCCCGTGATCCCATCACCTGTACGAGTAGTAGTAGTGATAGTGAGGATGACGATTTTCCTCCTTTAAAGAATTTCGAGAAAAATAGGTCTGGTTATAGGGAAAATTCGCAGTATATATAAGGAATGCGTTACAAGAGTGGAAGTTGAGTTTCTCTGGAGATTCCAGAGAAGGACCAGAAGAATTTCTGTCCAGGTTGAAGGATTGTCGTCGAAGTGTACAAGTACCGGATCAGGACTTTTTGACCGCCCTTCCGTGTGTATTCACCGATAGGGCCAGTATTTGGCATAGACCAAGGAGAGAGGAATTGACGTTCCAGTCCGTCTTAAAAAAGCCTTTCGTGCCCAGTTTGTTGGGAAACATGACCGGGAGGATTTAATGGATGAGATGCGAAAGAGGACACAAGCACTGGGTGAGAGTATGGCAAATTTCTTAAGTAGTTTTAAATATTTGATAGGTTATTTCCGAAGGCCTCCATCAGAACGAGATCAAGTTAAGATCGCATATCGAAATTTGCTGCCCGAATATAGAATATATATCAGGGAAAGGAATGTGTACTCTTTCGCGGACTTGGAGTATTATGGACAGAAATGGGAAAAGGTCAAAGATTTGAACAGTAGATATGCTCCAACACCTCCTCCTGAAAGGATGAGAATACCGGGAGCTACACCTGCTCCAGTAGAAGGGGAGAAAAAGATATCTAAGGTAGCAGAAGTTGGTGAAAATACTAGTGTAGTTTAGAGAAAGGAAATATTAAATAAGAAAAAGAAACCTAATCCGAAAAACAAAGTTATTTCGGCAGTGGAGGTGCAAGAGGTGATACCAGCGGTGATTCATACCGATAAGGGAGATCCTCATCTAGGGCCTTTATTTCGTCAGAACCGATATGACGGAAATTTAGTTTCTAAATATATTAATACCGATAAGACGACAATAGATTCTTCCACCAATGGACAGATAGTTCCTAATTAAATAAGGACAAGTACGGATTATATTCCTAATAAAACTTATAGTTCTCAACGATACCAGCGAAAATTCAATGGTTGGGAAAGTAGTCATCGACTAACGGGACGACCGAATTATGGAGATAGTAATTTTTATGGGGTGTGTTTTCTTTGCAAGGCGGTGGGGCATCGAGCAGGAGAGTGTCCTAATAGAAATTGTTATCGGTGTGGAAAAAAAGAACATTTGTCACCAAATTGTCCGGAGAATGGGAAAATAACTCAGATGGAACGTCAAGTATGTGGTAAGATAGGATTTGAATTTAAGACTTGTCCCAATTGTGTTAAATATCAAGAGCAGTGGAGAAACGAGCAGAAGGGGGGTCAGAATCGTTCCCTGCCCTTCCAGGAATAGATACAGGAACGACAAAGAATAATGAGGGGTATAAAAAGAGTGATCCCAGGACCGATAACAGTAACATTGATGCCCTGCCTCAATTGAATAAGGTAGAGAAAGACCACTTGGTAAGGAGTCCAAATCGACCTTCGGGAGTTTGCGGTGGGGAGATAAGGATTCGGGAACGGAATTTATTGGTAGATAGATTATTTGATATGCGGAGATCGGATAGCTGGATTCCCGTAATCGATCTAGACAAAAAAAAATCGCCTGATAAAAAGTTGTCAAACGAAGTTGGGTTGTTAGAGGGGAAACCCCAGAATACGTGCCTTGATTGAGAGATACGCCGCAGGAGGTTGAAAAATTAGTGACTCAGTTAAATCAAATGTAGGTGGTAGAACAGGCAATTAGGAAGGAGTCCGAAGCACCTGAGAGATTGTCGTTGAATAGCAATAATATTGGAATAGATGGGAAAATAGTGGTTGACCAAGAAATGATAATAGGAAAAGAACCCATAAAGAACAATAGAATAGTGGCAGGTGCTGCTGTAGAAAATAGAATTTTCGTGAATATGGAAATTTCGGGGGTAAGCTATCAGGCGTTGTTTGATGCAGGAGCGATGATATCCTTGGTGAGAGCTAAAGTAGCGGATAAATTGAAAGAAAGATTATTACCGACTACATCTTCTATGAGAAGCGCCACCGGTGAAGTAAGTCGTACACTTGGGGTTCTGGCCCTCTATCTGGATGTAGATGGATTTACTGCTGTGTTACCTGTAAAGGCAGTTAAGCAGTTAGACCAAGATGTAATTTTGGGAATGGATTTTTGTCGGGCAATTGACGTTGATACTCGCCTTGGCAGAGGCCTGTGGCACGTTAGGGAGGGGGAGTTGAGAGAATTCTCCAGGAATGACGACGATCATGCGGAGTGTGCAGGTATTACCGAGCTTACGGAAGACCAGCGAAATAAAATTAATGAGTTAGCGAAAACCATTCTTCCATCTAATTCGAATGATTCAGGGGTGACCACACTGACCGAACATTATATAGACGTTCAAGGAGCTGCACCAGTCCGACATAAATTTAGACGAATGTCGCCTGTGGTATTACAAGCCGCGCAAGATGAAGTGAGGAGAATGTTTGATAAAGGAATTATCGAAAGATCCGCGAGTAGTTGGAATAGCGCTCCAGCTTTAGTGAAAAAACCTGATGGCAGCTACCGTTTTTGTGTAGATTATAGAGACTTGAATCAGGTCACGAGGAAAGATACATATCCCCTACCCACGTTATTTGTCCAAAATTGATTTATTTTATTATTATTTCCAGGTACCTTTGGAAGAAAGGACCAAGAAATATACAGCCTTTGCTTTACCAGGGTCAGGATTATGGTAATTTAGGAGAATGCTGTTTGGACTGACTAATGCTCCAATGACATTCCAATGATTGATTGATGCATTGTTTGGACCGGAATTCGAACCCTATATTTTTGCGTATATAGATGATATCATAGTCGCGACTGAGACTTTTGAAGAACACATGCATTGGTTGAAAGTAGTTTTACAGAAGGTGGTTGATGCTAATTTAGTGGTGAATAGAGAAAAATGTGAGTTTGGATTACCGAGAGTAACATATCTCAGATTCGTGCTGGATAACGAAAGATAACGTTGCGGACCGATAAAGAAAAAGTAGATCCAGTGATAGAATATTCAGCTCCGAAGAATGTGAAGCATTTGAGACGGTTTTTAGGAATGATTGGGTGGTATTCGAGGTTCATTCCCCAGGCCTCGGAAATAAAAATTCCTTTGGTCTAATTATTGAGAAAGGATCAACCGTGGGTCTCGGGAGATGAGCAGCAGTTAGCCTTCGCGGACTTGAAGGGAGCCTTGACTAAGGAACCTGTCTTAATCCGACCGGATTTTTCTAAGCCGTTCACCGTGCAATGCGATGCTAGTGGGTTTGCACTGGGAGCAGTCCTCACCCAGGACCCAGAGGATGGGGAACACCCGATTCTATATCTCAGTAGAGTATTGACACAAGCGGAGAGGAATTAGGAGAGGATTAAGGAGAGAGAATGTTTAGCTCTCCTTTGGGTCATTAAGAAGTTGAGACCTTATATTGAAGGGTATAGATTTACAGCTCTCACCGACCATAGTGTACTTAAATAGTTGCGTAATTTAAAGGAGCCATCCGGTAGATTGACCAGATGGGCATTGGAGATGCAGCAATGGGATTTCGAGATAGTACATCGGAAGGGAGCTAACCACCATATTCCAGATGCTTTATCTCGAATGTTCGAAGAGGACGAAATAGCAGCATTGAAGAAATCCAAGATGCATGGTATATACAGCGGAGGAACGAGATAAAGCAATATCCCAATAAGTATCCGAATTGGCGGGTAGAGGAAGGGAGAATATATTGCTATAGAAAGCACTCGTTGCTGGATCCAATTTTATTTAGAGAGGAGCAGTGGAAACTGGTAGTTCCAAAGGAACACCAGATTAGGGTGATGAAGGATGCTCATTGTGAGGCTAGTTCCGGATATTTAGGAGTAGAAAAGACTTATGACCGGATCTCTAGAGAATATTATTGGCCCGGATTTTGCTATGAAGTGAATTTATTTATATAGGGATGTGATGAATCTCAAAGATATAAAGTATCACATAAGGGCCCACAAGGCTTATTTGGTACAAGGGTAGTGGAGAGACCGTGGGAAGTGGTTGCTGCGGACCTCATGGAATTTCGTCCACGTAAAAATAGGTTTAAATATTCGTTAGTATTTCAGGATCTATTTACAAGATGGATTGTGGTAAAGCAACTCAGATCCGCCGAAGGAAAAGCAGTAGCTAGGGCGTTCGAGGAATTGATTTTACTCAGGTGGGAGACGCCCAATTATTCGTTAACCGATAATGGAAAAATTTGTAAATCAATGGTTAAAAAGTACTCTAGAGGAATACGGAGTCCGGCATGTGACTACTCTGCCGTATCATCCACAAGCTAATCCTGTAGAACGTAGTAATAGAACATTAAAAACGATGATTGCTACTTTCGTGAAGGAGGATCACCGCAATTGGGATTTATATGTCCATGAGTTTCGTCACGCGTTTAATACGGCAGTACAAAGTACTACAAAGGTATCACTGGCGTTCTTAAACTATGGACGACAAACGCGACCGGTGAAAAGCCTTCGCCGAGAGATGGAAGAGGTAAAAATCGTAGATAGGTTAGACCCAGAAGTTTGGGCGGATAGAGTGAGAAGGCTTGACGCCCTCCGGGATGTAGTGGTGACCTTTATAGAAGAAGAAAAACGGAAACAGCCGCAAAGATATAATAAACGCCGACGAGACCTTAAATTTCAGGTGGGGGATAAAGTGATGAGGAGAACTCATCTCTTATCGAATGCATCCCACAAGTTTTCAGCCAAGCTCGCTGCAAAATTTGATGGTCCCTTTGAGATAATTGAAATATTATCTACGGTAGTTTATGTTCTAGCTGAATCGGGCAGGCGTATCGCCAAGGTACATGTGTCCGAATTAAAGCGATTTATTCCACCAGGCGCTGGAAGTAGTTGATTGATATTTGGCATTGATAGGTGGTGAATGTCTTAAAATTGGAATTTTTTTTTATTAGTAGTTCTCTCTCTCTCGGAATAATTAATAAGATTAGAGTTAGGGAAGGGGTTAGGTTATCAAGATAGGGCGGATGATCAATTATTAAAATTTCTTTTTTTCTTTCAGTTGTCTTCCCGAAATGTTAAATTTGTTTTCAAAGCTGTCCAATGCAGCAGCGGCTTGGACACGATCTCCGAGGCTATGGAGGAGGAGATGGCAGTGGCAGAGATCACGGCCTTTTTAGGAGACCGTGATATATTACGGTCACTGACCCTCAATTCAGAGAAGAAAATAGGAGTGGTGGAGGAGGAGGATAGGCGCGAGGGAGTAGGGAGGCAGTTATGGAGTTGAAGAGTCTATTGACTCCTCAACGCATGGTGTCGGCCGCCTCTTCCGCTCCACCTATTTTCCCTCCAGTAAATTTCGAAGGGAGAAAACCATCGGCGATAGGGGTTATCGTGAGGGGTCAAACCCTGGGTTCCCGTGTCTTGCCTGTGGGGGTTGTTAGGCCACCCGGAGGCGGGGAGATATATGGGGCCGACAATGATTGGATCTCGACCCCTGCTGCGAAGAGGACCGCGGCGGCCGCTCGCCAACAGCGGAGGAAGGCCCAGCGGTATAATCCGAGGAGGCATTTAGAGGTGGGTGATTTTGTCTCCCCGAGTTCGCCGCCGTCAAGACCGAAGGTTTGGCCCATACCCGTGTGGGCGAGGGTCGTGCGTACGTTTGAATCGCATTCGGGGGCCCCCAGCCCGTCGGAAATAGCTAGGGGTTCACACCCTATGAGGACCAAGGCGGGTCTCCCGGAATGAATAGTCGTTTCCGGTCTGAGGGATGGGGGTCCTTCAGGGGTTGGCATGAATGAACACGCCTGCCCGTGAAGGAGACCGATACCATGTTCGGGGGGTTGCGTCGAATTCCTACCCGGCCGGACTTAAATCCACCGGCGGGGATTTGTTTTGTATGCTGGAAGCGTGGTCACCGGTGGTGGGATTGCCGGAAGGCGGCGCTGCATATGTTTTGTTATAATTGTGGTAGGCGGGGTGTGGACCTCACGGATTATCCCCGGTGTAGTAAGAGATACCGGGAGCATCTCGAGAGGTCTCGTGCATGTGCTGCCTCTGGTGGTCCCGCGGAATGCGTTGGGGATGGATTCGATGTTGTGCGGGCCCGGGATTCGGCCCATGGTGAAGGTGATCCAAATAGGCATGAGCCTAGTCAGATGTCCGTGAGCTCTGGGATATCTGGGGGAAAGAGTCTCACGGCAGAGACACGACGCACAGGTCCCAGGATCGCGAGGATCGTATGGTGACCGGAGCCATGGGTCAGGTCCTGGAACTCCTAAACGGAATCCAGGGCATGCCCTTGGACTTGCAGCGGACTGTGGTGAGGGTTGTGTTTGGTGGGGACTCCCCACAATAGGTTGAGGAGTCTGGGCTTGCATTCCCCTCATCACCGATTAGAGTATCTGCGTCCTTGCTAGTCGATCCTTCTGATCTTCTAGTTGTTATCCGTTTCCTTTCTTCCTTTCCTTCCCATTGTCCATTTCATTAATACTCCGTTTCCGAGGGGTTAAAGTAGTGGTGACCGTGAGAGAGGCCTGCCACCATGGTGTAGTGGAGACCACGGGAGCAGCTCACTCACCAGCTCCTGTCTATGGGGAAGTAAAAGGAAAGAAGAAAAAGAAAATGTTGCCGGTAAGTAGTAATTAGTTGAGTAAAGGAAATAGTGGATGACATAGTTTAGGGAGGGGGATTGTGACGTATGGGATGCGTTACTTGGCTTACTAAATAGTCTGAAAAAAAATAAAGAAGATTAAATCGAGCACACTTAAATAAAATAACTTTATTAGAAATATAATAAACAAATTTATCAAACCAATTTGAGGTTAACACTCATATGAAGTGTTGTTGTTTGGTGTAAGACTTCTTTCCGATGATATACGAGAGATGCACGATGAAACGACACACATACTAATCACATATAATGTGCGAGTTACGCAGTAGTACTCGCTAACGTAGGCGGCCAGGTGGAGAGCGGAACGGAAAAAGGACTACCGGAATGTATACGAATGCATAGAATATGTATTTCAGGCATTAAAGAAAGGAAAAAGGAGATGTAGAGGAATGTCGTTGCGCGTCCGGTAGATGGCCGATAGTGGTGGAGACCCTTCTTACCGACTTCAAATGAATTAAGCACATTCGCGCGCGAAATTCAAATGAATAATTGAAAGGGGCAGATTAATTGCTCCAATCAGGAGTTATACGAAGGAAGCGGAACCGGATGAAGACTTAAGTAGTAAACGTGGGGACTAATACCTGTTTGGTAAATTAATAAATTAGAGTGTTTAATAAATTAAATAAGGTAATTGGTGCCCGCCAAGAAATAATAAATTGGCGGGATTTGAAGGAAGAGGGGATATTAATTTTTGTGGAAAGTAGTAGTTGATTTCTGACTCTTGTCGATAGTAGAAGAAATTAAAGTTCTTTTATTTTGTGAGATTCTCTCTTAGTTTTTCTTTTTGAGAATTTTCAAAATATGGTGTATTCATTTAAGTATCGGTGGTGAGTGAGGATTGATGAGAACTTATTGTAATAAAACCAAATTTATTAAATTCTAAAAGAAGTGTGGGAAGAGAAAGTGAGAGAGAGAGAGAGAGAGAGAGAGAGAGAGATAGAGAAAGAAAGAAAATTCAGAATGAAGGAAGTAAAATCGAAGAAATAATATTGAGAAATAAGATTGAGGAAGTAACGTGAAATAAATAGATTGAAGGAAATCCAATTAAGATTTTAAATGTAAATTCATGATGAAGATGTTAATAATTGATGAAAATTAATGTGATGAGTATCACTAGATCTATATTTATTGAGGTGATATAATTATTGATCGTTATTATATTATTAATTATATTGAATGGCCGAATGGTAAGTTTTTTTTATTATTTAAATGAAAATTTTATTAAAGTATATATAGAGTAGTGGTGACTATATTAAATAAAATTACTTGAATAAAGTTTTGGTGGAATGTATATAAATTTCCACTCAATTTCGTTGTTAATCCTGCGACTCCAGACTCGGGAAGAATTCCCCTTCGTTGAGTTAAATAGCGCAGTTGGATGGTATTGGTGAAGAAAGAAAAAAAAAAAAAGATTGGATTATACAGTGCGGGATTGGCGTTCTGAATTGGTACGCTACAAAATATAAATGTAGCTAAAATAGATATAAATGCAAAATATAAATATAAGAGATAAATATAAATAAAATAGATATAAATAGAAAGGTAGAGATAATAGATACCAATAGAAATATATTCATAAATACAGATTCTTGCATATATCAATATATAAATCACCAAATTAGCGAGCACAATCAACAAGTAAAGGAGGAATTACACAAGACATCATTATAACATGTAATAAACAAATTATGATGAAAGTAAAAGGGTAACCATACAATAAATAAGTAGGTTTTAAGGAAAAACAAGAACAGCTGTGTTGTACAAGTCCTAGCTGAGGGATAATACTTACAAAAAAAAAAAACAACATATGTAATAACAACCTCAGAGGAGAACCACTAACTTTGAAGAGATTGAATAGCAACTCGCCAAGGGAGTTGATTATCGGCAATCATATTGCTGTAGCAATATTAACATACTGTGTTGTGCAGTATTAACCTTCTTCTGTGAGCATACCACCCACAGAGATAACCTCCAAAGTGGGTGGTTGTAGAGGACAGAGCTATGAGTGACAGGCTCACTCATACAATTAACAATTAGATCAGAAGAGATAATAAATAACAATTAATTGTTCATAATATATAAAAATTTTTTTTAACATCTATGACTAAAACTGGATAGAACTTAAAATTTTTTTTAAACCAGTCCATATCTGCAGATATATGTAAAACAGAAAAACAAAAAAAAATCCTAGAAATAAAAGCAAATCAAGATTTAAAAAAAAAAATTGATATTAAATTAAAATTAAAATAACAAAAATAATAATAATAGTGACCAACTGAACTTGAGACAATACTCACTAATAAATAATTTATGTCGTAACACACATACATTTATTGCTCTCAGATAAATGATCTAAAAATAGAAGTGCTGTTGCTGATTAAAATTTTACCAATTATAAATTGCTGGAATAAATGACGTTAGCCCTTCGCGCTTCTCGGTATATTTCGTATGTGTAAGTAATGTAACTTGAGAGCGCTCCGCTCGGCTGCTGTGCGCCGCCTCGCTATGCGGACACTTGGTACTGGTAGTTCGTTCAGATCATACGTGTTTAATAAAGCTCATCATTATATTAATATATCATTGTCTATTCATTTATTCAATCCTACAGGTTATTGGGCCAAGCACGCTACCAGTGCATTAGTATCTCTTTTATTAAATTTTAAACAGTTTTTCGTTATTTTGAAAGTTAATAAAGATAAGACGCGTAGACCTTTTCTGCACGTGCTCTCTCGGGAAAAAGAAGTGCAATTTCTCGGTAGTGAGTGCGGGAGTGATAAAGGACTTTCTAAAACGAATTGTGTGAAAGTGAAATACTAGATTTCAAATAAAACTCGTAATTGAGAGTTTTAGAATTAATCAAAACTATAATAAATATTTTTTAACTATATTAACAAATAATAGAAGGAAGGAAGGATGAGTAAAATTATAAATTCTAACCAAACGAAAAGTATTACTTACCTAATTAAGGTGTGAAAAGAATGTGTGAGAAAAGTAAGATTAGATTAGAAAAATAGTAAAGAGTGTGTGAAGAATGAGAGAAAGATGTGTGAGAATAGGGAGTGCGATATTAAAATTTGTAATCGAAAGAAAGTAATTTAGAAGCACGAAACACAAATAATTTAAAGTAAATTTTGGAAAAAGAGAAGTGCGCGATCTCTGTAAAATTTCATAATAATTTCAGTAAATTCAATAGAACAAAAAGAATTAGAAGGAAAAAGAGAAAGCGCGCGAAAAGTCCGTTACAAGGAAAAGAAGGGGAGGTAAAATCCTCTCGATCAAAAAAATAACCGATTCTAAGAAATTCGAAAGCCGAAGCGTCGCTGCCGCGACGGCTGGCGCGCACGTGCAACTTGTTCGCGCGCAGAATGGTTATAAAATGAGAGAAGCGATGATGCGATGTGTGTGTGAGAGTGTATGAGGCCGAACTCTACTGCGGCTTGAGCGTAGCACGGATTGTAGCGCGCATGTATAGTTGCGCGAGACAAAACCACACGCTACGACAAACAATAGTATATGTTAATACATATACTTGACACGTTAAGAATTTGCAGATAAATTTTAAATAATTAATAAATTAAATTTAAACAAATATAAATATATATACATCAGCATAGATTACAAGAGTACCACTTATGTACTTATGTGTGACTATGTTAATAATGATGAACATCACTTAGCAATGTTGCATATATTGCTAATTTTTATTTAATTAAGTATTGTCAAATTATTTAAACTTTTCAACTTGAAAAACGTAACTTTGCAGAATGCGCGTGTGGCAATTTGAATACACACGCGAAATGGCAAAGTCATAGTTAAAGGCAAAGTTAATAATTAATTGTTATTAATAGATTGTTGATAAATAAGCAAAAGAAGGATAGTTGCAAATTGAAGCGCGGTACAGAGATGCGTGTAGGCAGCTAGGTAGTGTGTGCGATACAGCCACACTCTAAGAACTCCGGTATATGTATGCCGTGTGCTATTATGAGTGAACAGTGTGCTTGCCTAGTCAAGTGCACTGGAGTGAGAGAGAGAGAGAGAGAGAGAGCGCTCGCGACTGAAAGCGCGAGAGTGTGAATGACACAGCGCGCTTGCCCAGCCAAGCGCGTTGGAGTGAGAGAGACATTGCGCTCTGCCATGCAACCGCACTGGAGTGAGAGAGAAAGCATGATTGAATGCTACTGCACAAAAGAGTGAGTGAAACAGCACGCTTGTCCAACCAAGCGCGTTGGAGTGAGAGAGAGCGCGACCGACGACTAGCCTATTGAATAGAGAGAGAAAGTAGATATATATCCGCGCGCGGCGGAGTGAGTGAGAGAAAGCCTACTTGTGTAAATGCTGCTGAGTGAGAGAGAGAGAAAAAAAGAATACGCGCGCGCGGAAAACTAAGATAAATGCACGCGCTAATTAATTAATTATCTAAAGTTAAGTTAACAGAAAGATGAATTTGTTTATATATTTAATTATATATAGTTAAATAAATTAAAATGTTGAATCACTTATTTATTAAAAATTAAGCTAATTAGATAATAGGAGAGTTGAACTTGCTTATATATTTCATTATATATGTGAATAAATTAAAATGTTAAATCATTTGTTTATTATGTGCTATGTTAATTAAATAAAGTAAGAAGTGAATTTGTTTATAAACTCCAGTGAACACTTAAATAAATCGAAATGTCAAATCATTTACTTATCAGATGTCAAATTAGTTAGATAATGCGATAAATGAATTTGTTTATATAATTAAATAAATTAAAATGTTGAATCATTTGTTTATTGTTACGCACTTATAAATTTAAAGGAAGGAGGCAGTGTAGTGATGAGCACGAGTAAGATATGATAGTAATAAGATAATTAGAGTCAAGTAAATAGTTATAAACAATTAATTGTTTAAATAATCAAAGTTTGAATTTTGTGAAAAAAATTAGAAAAAGTGCGCGTGCGTAAATAAGTAGAGGTAGTAATGCGTATATATATATGTGCTGCTGCATATCCCTGCAGTGGTTCATACAGACACGCAAATGTGTGCGCACACTCTCAGTATGCGTATACATATAAACCCGCATATATGAAAATATTATCATATAGAGGTTTAAGTAAAGGAAGTCGGCGCGCGTGAACGAATCCGCACAAACGAGCTGGGAGAATGTGAGAATAAGTATGTGTATTATGCGGATGAAGAGCAGTGTGTGTGAAATGCGTGCATGCAATACTGCACGCGTGCGTATTCTATATATATATATATATATATATATATATATATATATATACATACGTTGAGTCACACCGTAGAGCCGCTCGGACCGAAGCATGTGTATGCTTGTGTGCACAGCATGTATGTATGAGTATAGCCAACACTGTTGTGCGCGGTATACATACTCCTGTATGCCGGCCCAGTGCTTGTGCGCCACGAGAAAAAGAGAAAGAGAGAGAGAGAGAAACTATGAGATACGCGCGGAGGGGATCGAGAGAGAGCGAAACCGCGAATCTATAGCTACGACTTGGCTGGCGCACGAATCCCGCGGCATCTCGGACCCGGCGTGATTGCTTTCGAACCTGGCGTGCGCCACTTAGATTTTCTCCTTCGAAAAACGGTTTTGTTAATTCAATAGCAAGCTGGTCGGAACTAAAACAGCATGGTTTTAGTGTGCCAATTGAATTCGCCAAGAGTGGTACGGTCCGGTGTTGATTACACTTGCATGCTTGCGCGCATACATAAGCGCACTCCCTGCGTATAGGCATGTAGTGCACGTTTAAAGTAATGCTTGGCTATTTTTTCGAATCATAGCAACTTTGGATCCGTAGAGACTCTGATTAATAACACCGGTTCTAATCGAGCTCAGGACACCTTAAGCTAGGCAGTTGTAAGAATTTCGGTGTTTTACGCACGTCGGAGTATTAGCCGCGCATTAGAAACGGGGGGGGGCTTGGTCGTCTGCCTTCGGCATTAGGCGACCATGGTCGCGGTGATTGATGTTGCAAGAGTGAAGTCGCCAATGCAGATGCGAAGAAAGAGCGTACATTCTTACTCTCGGTGTACGTAGGGTTTTTGATACACAAGCGGGCGTTGATTCCGATATGTATCCGGGGCTTCACGATACGGTCCTCTTACCCTGGGTGGGTAATACTTCCTTGTTGATTCTTGGTAATTGAGTTCGAATAACCGTTATAGAGTCCGGCGTTGCTATTTGAATAAGACGTACAGGCCTGTACATAAGAAAGTTTTTCAGGGCTTACTGACAGCCTTGTCTGTCTTTAAGCGGGCACGCGGATAGAGCGCATTATAATAAGCCAGATGTGTGGAGCAGTGGGCAAGGTAGACTGCTGCGTCAAATACTTCTTTGGCGTGGCCTATTCCTAAGTAAAGGAAGTCTAGTTCAAGCGCCTTAGTCAATATCAATCACCGAGGCGCAAGAAATAATAATTGCAAGCTACCTCTTATTAAAGTATGCTTATTATTATTTGTATAGGTAGCGAGGAGACGAAAGGGACCATAGCGGAAGCCTTAATCCGTGTATGCACAGAGAAGAGGTTGTATCTAATCACGAACGGTAGAAAAGTATATGTATCGTTGGCTACGGAAGACGCGTCAAGCGTCTATCTATACTTTTCAGACGATAAGATTATCCAAATAGGACACCTCCTCACAGCCACGGAAAGAGAGGTCCTCATTCGCGAGTGGCCTCGTGGAAATAAAACATTAAAACTCGAAATACCAGAAGGGACTAATAAGTTCCCAGTCTCGAGAGACGAGTTGCGAAAAGCTCTAGAAGACTTAGAGCGGAAAAACGAAGCGAGGCTCTCAGAAGCCAAAATTGAGGCGGCAAAGGAAAGAGCCGAGTTCTTTCGCCAACAGAGAGAACTGATTCAAGAAATCATACAGAACTTACTAATAATAATTGTAATAAAAATATTGATTCTAATTGTATTATATCTGATTCCATGTATTTTAATGATTTACCTATTAATAACTTGAATAATGATAAAGTATATAATAAATCTGTCTTAAATAAAATGTCAGCAGACTGTGTGTCTGATAACGATGCGAGAAACGATGTATCGATCCATGAGGATGTGATCGAAACTGACAATGTATGTCAGAACACGAGCGGAGAGTTGGACCAAAGTACTGAGATTGAAAAACAATTAGAATCACGCGACGAGAGAAATATCGCGTCAAATATCGAGCAGATAGTCAACAAACTATTAGAAAATAAATTAAAGGAAAAGTCAAGTGAAGACAAAATACAGTTACTCGCGGAACGCCTCGAGAGTATAGTAAACAAAGATAGTGGAGTAAGTAGAAAGTATAAATTAACAATTGATTCGCGATTTGAAATCTTGAAAGATTACTTTACAACAGAGTTGAAAACTAAAAGGTTAGACTATGTTATTAGTACAAATGAACTAAAAATGAATAAATATTCCGATAAAAAGATAACAGGCGATAAACCTAAAGTACGGGAAATAATTATCATTCGCATAGATTTAATATATTATCAACGCGTAGTAGAAATAAAGTCACCGCGCAAAATAATACAAAAGTTAGAAGAATACAAACGTCTTGAATATAGAGTTACGAGGGTCGCGGCTAGGATGGATTTGTATAGATTAAAATATAATCCGATCAAGGAAAGAGCAGCTGATTTTTAGAATTGATTCGAGGATAAAATCAGAACCTTTGAGAACGCGCCGAGATCAAACAAATTATCAAGCGATGAAAAGCGCGACATTTTCTATAATGCAATCGCTGGTTCACTCCCAGAAACTATCTTAGCAGACTGCATTCATGAAGGCCACTGGGTGTAGAAATGGAGTTGGAGAAACTCAAAAATCTGATATTGCAGGTGGAAGCGGTGAAGCCTGTGAAAGAGGCTCAAGGGAGCTCTCTCAATGTAGGAGCGAGTTGGTCGTCCTCGCCCTTTACACGAAGACGTCCAGAGCCTAGAGACGCGAGGCTGAAAAGACGCGTGTATACACAAGGAGCCCCGAGACGCGATACGAGTGCGAGAGTGTCTTTTGACACTGATAAAAGAAGGTGTTATGGATGCGGGCAGAAGGGGCACATAAGTGCGAACTGCCCGAACCAAGGCAAAATATTTTGCAATAATTGCAGTAAAGGAGGCAATCACATTGCCGAAGATTGCAGGGCTAAGAGGCCAAACGGGGAGTCTGAAAAGAGAAAGGCCCCGATGAGAACTGATCATAAACTCAAACGATTGAGGCACGAGAGAAAGTCACTAAAAATTAAAAATCTGTTTGGCCTTGCTGCTATACAGGAGGAACAAACCCCCACAGGTAAGGAAATTGATCATTTCATATTAAACACATTCAATAAACATACTATAAGAAAAATTAAAAATAATAATATATTGAAATTTATTGCTGACTCTGGTGCTACCGAGTATATCAGCAATAGTAAGATATCGTTCAACAATCTAGATACTAACTTTAAATGAAGAATTAAATGCGCGAATAAAAGATCAGACTTGCAGATAGAAGGCAAGGGGGATATGAATAAAGAAAACGAGTTAGGCAAATCTTTGAAAATGAAAAATGTTTTATATTCAAGCAACCTTTCGAAAAATCTCTTCTCGTTAAGAAAGCTCGTGGAGCAAGATTTAAAAATTTATCTAAACGACGAAAAGAGATATATCCTAGATCCGAGAACGAAAAAGTCCGTATTATCTGGTGTATATGAATCACCGTTCTGGGTGTTCACGATTGAGACTTAACGAAATCTAGACGCAGCGCACTCAGCAGAAACAGCTGATATAGAAGTCGATCAGGGTGTAACGACTAGGAGAAAGAGTAGCGCAGTAGAACAGGAAAACACGATAACAAACTAAGCAAACAGATGCTATGGCATTTACGTTTAGGACACGCGTCTGCCAAATATATGACAGAATTCTTCAAACATAATCTGGATATCTTGAACAATTCCAAACCAACGGATTTGAGCGAGATATCTGATTGTGAAGTCGATCTTGTCAGCAAAAGCACTAGATTATCGTTTAGCAGTACGCGACAACGAGCAGTTAAACCACTAGAAATAATCCATGCAGACACGATGGGTCCAATCAATCCACCGTCGTATCCACATGGATATAAATTCATTTTAGTTATGGTAGACGATTACAGTAGAAACGCGTTAGCATACCCGATGCGTCACAAAAGCCATACCGAAGAGTATTTAGAGAGAGGAGTGAAGAGACTGAGAAATATTGTCGGTATTGATGAAAGAGTATGCTACCTTAGGTGCGATCAGGGCACCGAGTTCACGAGCTCAGATACAGCAAACATACTAGATAAGTTAGGAGCTGAGCTACAACTTACGTGCCCCGATACACTAGAGCACAACGGAGTAGCAGACAGATTTAATGGAACGTTAAAAAATAAAGTCAGAACGATAATGCATGATGCAGGCATGCCACCAACACACTGGGACTCAGCAGTTCGTACTGCTAATTACATATACAACAGAACACCACATAAAACGGTTAACTATAGAATACCGCTAAAAGTACTCTCAAAAAGATATAAAATAGATCTGATCAAATGGAGACGATTCGGGTGCGTCGCGATATTCAGAAAGCAAAGGGGAACTGAGAATAAATTCAACACTACAGGTATTAAGGGATTTTTAGTTGGATATAACAACAATTGGTATACTATCTACGTACCAAACATACGAGTCCAGGGACGTTAGATTTATAGAAAGTCAAACATACAGAGATCATTGTACAAATGACAACAAGACAGACAGCCAACAAGACAGTACAAAAACTAACAAACAAATAGAGTCAAGAATTACGCGAAGCATGACAAGAAAGACAGAAAAGCCAAACAGCTTACTCGTTAGATACGGAGGATAACAAAGTAGATATAAAATATCACGCACTACTAGCTCGAATAAATGGAGACCCTCAAACTTATAGGGAAGCAATAAACTCGCCGGACAGTGAATCCTGAAAAAACGCGATTCAACAGGAAATCAATTCGTTAGCAGAGAAAAACGTATTCGTAGAAATAACTAAATGCGATATGTATAAAGAACAACCGAAACCTAACATATTAGACTCGCGGTGACTATTCAAAAAGAAAATTGGAAACGATGGGAAAATTACATTTAAAGCGAGATTAGTAATCCGAGGATTTCGAGACAAAAATCTATACGACATTAGAGAACCGTACGCGCCTGTATCGAGACTATTGTTAGTCAGAGCATTCTTAGCTATAGCCAATAAATTCAAGCTAATTCTTAGACAACTAGATGTTGAAACCGCTTTCTTATACGGAGATATAGAGGATGACATATACCTAAAAGTCCCAGAAGGTTTAACAGATTGCGAAAAGCGAAATCGAAATAATATACTAAAATTAAAACGATCATTATACAGATTAAAGGTCAGCCCGAAAAGGTGGAATATTAAATTTACCGAAATTGCGAATAAATTAGGATTCAATAACAACGACTTAGATCCGTGCTTGTTTATTAAAACACATCGAAACAAAATAGTAATATTACTGCTGTACGTCGACGATATACTTGTAATGAGTAACGACAACGCAAAGATATCTGAAACCATAAACAAATTAGGTAGAGAATTTAAAATCAAAATATTCGACGAACCAAACGAGTTCCTAGGAATTAGTATCGAACGTGACAGAAATACAAACACAATGAAATTATCACAGGAGAAGTTTATAAGAAATATGATGGATAGGTTCGGGTTCATTAATACTAAATCGGTAGGTACACCAATCACACCTAACGATGCAACAAATGTAGACCGCAAAGAGAGGAAAGAAATAGAAAACAATTTTAAGGAAATATCTAACACATTGTATAGAAAAACGGATAGGCTCTTTGCTTTACCTCGCGAATGCAACGCGACCGGATATTTCGTATGCAGTTAATGTGTTAAGTCGTCATCAAATCAATCCGACAGAATTCGAATGGCGAATGGTCACTCGAGTATTCAGGTACTTAGCAGGGACACAAAGCTTGGGTCTAATGTATAGAGGACTAGATAACGAATTAAACGTGTATTCGGATGCCAGTTTGTCTGACTGCAAGGGTTCCTAAACAACTTGCGATTTTATAATTAAACTGTATGAAGATACAATCGGCTGGAAGACTCAGAAACAGCCAAGTGTAGCTCTGTCGACCTGTCAGGCAGAATACGTAGCCATGAGCAACGCGTGTCAGGAGGTTATAGCTTTGCATAATTCACTCAAAACTATTCTGCGACTAGAGATGTTTCTAATAAGTTTATATTACGATAATCAGGCCGCCTGTGCTAAAACCGACGGGAATAGTAAATTGAGACACATGATCGATAGAAAAGAACATTATATTAAAGAATGCGTAGCACGCAAATTAATAGAAGTCAGTGACTCGCGCTCAGCGTACGGTTGAAATAGAAGTGATAGTATGTCGAGCAGACGTGAGCACAATAGACCCTACCAGACACGTAAGAAAACGGGACACTGGGCAGATAGATACCCAGACAGACAGGCAATTCTATTGTTACAATTGCGAAGAAAGGGACGTCACCACGCTCAATTGTACTCGATGTGGCCCAAACGATAGGTCGGGAAACGCCTAGGGGAGCAAGCATACGGAGCCAGCCTTGACAACCACCGTGACACGGCTCCACGCACAAGAGAAAACAAGAACATAACTCAATACCCAGAAGCCAGGGACGTAACGAGTACGCACCCTACGACACAAATCCATCAAGAGGAAAACAGATTCTTCCTAAGTATTGAAGTAATGAAAGATTTTTCCGACACTCATAGATCCAGGCACTTGGAAGTCCTATGTAGCGCCCGAGCCAGGTAAATTGGTAGAGTCAGAAATCCTACCAATAGCGTCATACATGCAGATGTCTGACGGAAAACTTTGCCCAAAAGATCGAGAACTTGACCTGATACTTCAAATCGATGGGCAACGCTTCAAGGCCCGATTCAAAGTATCACTGAAGTACGACCACATATTAGGGATGGACATTCTAACTCTAATCAAGGTCACCATTAACTTCGCAAACGCCACGTGGCATACAAACCGGAAAATAACACGATACTTCGTGACGACGAGTAATGCACCTTGGGCAACGATCACCGCCATAGCAGCCGTGAATGGGGTAGCTCGTCTGAATGCGGCAGAAAGACAGGAGCTCGATCGGGTGTTGTATGATCTAAAACCCGTACCGAGCAAAATCTTGCATCTAGCGCGAATGCAGCTGCATCACATCAACGTATAAGGGCAACGTCCCATCAAACAACGGGTACGTCAAATCCCAGACCGGTTACTAAAACAGGCGCATAACGAAATAGATTGGCTGCTGGCAGACGGCATTATTGAACCATCAACAAGTGCATGGGCTAGTTGCCCCGTGATTATGCCTAAGAAAGACAGAAAAATTCGCTTCTGTATCGACTACAGGCGGTGAACCATGTAACACGGAAAGAGACATATCCGCTGCCTTACATGGATGTCTTATTAGACAACCTAAGGGATGCTCGGCATCTATCCAAGATAGATCTGAGCTAAGCGTACCATCAGATCCCCTTAGCCAGGCAGCAAGGAAATCACCTCTTTCGCAGTCCCACAGAAGGGGCTATTCTAATACACTCGATTACGATACGGGCTGACTAATGCCCAGCCAGTTTTCAAAGAGGTATGGACCTTATTTTCGGGCCGTAATGGTAGCCGACCGTTTTCGTCTACACCGACCTAATAGTCACCACTAAGACGTTCGAACAGCACACTCAGAAACTAATTGCGGTGGTCATCTGCCTCAACAAGGTTGGATTCCAAGTTAATAAAGATAAATCCGAGTTCTGCTGCCCGGAAGTTAATAACCTAGGCTGCATAGTAGACGAAAACGGCTTACGCACCGATACAGATAAAGTTCGCTCGGTCAGCGAATATCCAAGGCCTACCAACTTAAAACAGCTGCGGGCCTTTCTAGGAATGGTCGGGTGGTATACCCGTTTTATCAAAGCGTTAGCTGAGATAAAGCTACGACTCACCAAACTGTCGAAGAAAAACGTTAAATGGCATTGGGTTGCGGCCCAACAAGAGTCATTTGACAAATTAAAAATACTTCTAAAACAAGCACCCGTGCTTGCTCGCCCTACGCAAAACAAAGCGTACATACTCCAAACAGACACAAGTAACTACGCACTGGGGGCCCTGCTAAGCCAAGAGAGCTGCGGCGAAGAGCACCCCATAGCATATGCGAGTCGTACTCTAAATCAAGCAGACTCGAATTACACGGTAACGGAAAAAGAGTGCTTAGCTGTCTTGTGAGCGGTGGAGAAGTTCAGAGGATACTTGCTAGGCGAAAAATTCACGGTCATAACAGACCATAGTAATCTCAAGTGGCTACACACCCTCAAGAACTCGGCGGGCCACCTAGCAAGATGGGCAAGAGCACTACAACATGGAAATTATACATAGAGAAGGAGCCTTACATCATGTACCAGATGCTCTCTCTAGACTGCCCCAATAATCCCAGTCCCCTACCGCCCCGATAGCCTCTATCAAGAGAGACAGATGGTATAATGAGAAAACTAACAACATACAAAGAGATCCAGATAAACATCTAGACTGGACAGTCAGAGGAGACAAGCTCTACAAGCACCGCCGGATGAGCTCACCAACATCATAGGCGAAGGCCCCGATGACTGGAAACTAACGATACTGTATAAAGATAGAAAGCGAGTCTTGTATGAGTGTCACAACACTCCAACATCCGGACACTTCGGTGTCGAGAAGACTGCGCACAAAGTCAACTAACACTACTACTGGCCGGAAATGCGTAGAGACATCCATGCTTATGTCAAGCACTGCCCCGAATACCAGATACATAAGGTGTCTCAGACAGGACCGGCAGGCTTGATGGCCCAGCGAAATTTAGAAGGCCCATCGGACATCGTGTCGGCAGACATAATGGGGCCCTTCCCCAACAGTAAAGGCCAGAACAAGTACCTCGTAATATTCGAGGACTTATTTACTAAATATGTAGAAATACGACTCCTACGGAAAGCCGCAGAGCAAATCGTCTTCAAGTGGGGATGCCCAAAATTTCTTATTACTGACAACGGCACTGAATTTGCCAATAACCTGATTAAGAGCAAGCTAAGCGAATTGGATATCATCCACCAATATATAGCGCCTTACCACGTACAGGCAAACTCCGTAGAGCAGGTTAACCTTGTCGTCAAAACCATGGTTTCCTCCTTCATAGGAAATGACCACAAAAATTGGGATTTGCACCTCCCTGAGTTCGCGTTTGCGGTTAACACCGCCGTACACGCGAGTACTCAAGCGTTGCCAGCATTCCTAAACTTTGGCCGACAGCCAAGAGAGATGCCGACGTACAGAGAAACTCAGGGAGTAACACCGCAATTGCAGATACTAACGTCCTCTGAGTAGCTAAACCAAGTCTGAAAAGACTGCCGGCCATCCATGAAATGGTCAAGAAAAACTTGAGTGCACTCGGCGAAAAACAAGCCAAATATTACAATCGGAAGCGAAGACAGGAATCGTTCGACATGAACGACCAAGTATGCAGGCGCAACCATGTACTTTCATCAGGCCCTGAAAAGTTCTCCGCGAAGCTAACGCCAAAGTTCGTAGCCCCTTGTCGAATAACCAGGAAAATCTCCCCCGTAATATTTGAAGTACAGAACATGAACAACAGAAAAAAGACAACGGTACACATATCCGACTTAAAGAGGTACTACGAAGCCCCGACTCGACCCAAGAGGTCGACGAAAAAGAGATATCGCTGAAGAATATAATACCGGCCAGCGAAAAATCGTTCGCGCTATCCCTGTTGGATACGAGCGTGCCCAGCTTAACCGATATCGAACCACAAGAAAACCACTCTTGCCCTACTGCTAGTACAGGCCCTCGTCCACAAAGACGTAAAACTACGATTAACGCAGATAGTAACAACATCTGCGACTGTCCGAAATGACGTAAAACTACCAACACCATCGACAAAACCGATGGCCCCCGTCTGGAAAGACGTAAAACTACCACAACAACAACGATAACAACAACTGAAGAGCCGGAACGCGAAGAAGAACAGCTGATATACAATCCCTTCGCGCAAAGATATGAGCTGCTGGAGGGTAACGACGGGTACGTTTCCGATGGAGCGGCGTGCCACAAGACGGGACCGCTCGAGGCGTCTAAGCGTAAAGTGCGAATGCAAAACAACGCACTAAAATGCAACTATGAGCAGATACGCTCAATCAGCCCGCCACCATTTCGACCAGGACCAAAATTCCACCGGAGGTCAGTCCCAATACGACAGCACGCCCGGAGGCTGGCTGAAAAGATAGTCTACGTTAGCACGCCAGAGGATTGCGAGGTTAGATTGTACCGAAGCGACCGCTGTGCGTTCATGTGCTCGGTCGTAGTACAAAAATCAGGCCGGTGCTCACGACACAAAGGACAAGGAGAAAATAATTGTACCATCGAAGCACAAGACCTCCGGTGACGACAAGACCTCCGTCGACAATGAACCTCCCCACCCCCTCGCGCCCATTAAATACCCCCGCCTGTAAGTCAACAGAATATCGCCCTAAATACAATCCGTTCAAATTAGACACGGAAACTGCGCCAGGAGCAATCCTACACGAGCCATACAGCAAGCCAATGGCAGCCAAATCCATTCCAGCACTGATGGACTTAGCAGTAGCGCCACCTCCGAACTTCACCCCTCCCGCAAAACCGCACCCCTCACTACCAATAACGCCACTGCCAGGACTGGGTAGCAAGAAGTGCATACCAGCTGCTCCATTCGCAAATGGCCAAAAGGATTCCGTGCGTCTACCGACAAACGGAAATGCCGCTGCCCAGCGTAAGAGGGAAGTAACTAGCCGCACAGCAGATACTTCTGCTACTGGTGCGGCAGAGGTGCACACAAGGTGCTGTCGTGTGCATATGGCCCAAGACGTTTTACGCCTGACGTATCGTCTTGGGAGGGGGAAGTTCCTGCGGACACTGAGGCAAAGACGACATGACAGGCGTCTAAAAAAACAAATACGGGAGTTACGGCGCAGCAGAGAACTCGAATATGATGGCATAAGTGATGCAACAGGTCGCTGGCGCCTTCGGTAATGGCCAGCAGCTAAGAATGATAGTGCTGCCATTCTACATGAACGAATAAGTTGATGTAGTGAATCATCGCAAATAGCTCCGATGAAGCGGTTTAGCCGAAAAACTTTCCCCCGACCGAAATCCCCTTGATCTACCCCTTCCGCGAAAACGAAAACGTCCCGACCATCCCCATGGGAAGCAGATACAGTGACGAACAATACCACTCAACGGGAACGTTTTAATCGCGATGTACATAGAATCAAGCTACGGGATTCACGGGAAAGAGAAGCAAACGATACGTAAAACACGCGAATAACTTTTTTTTCTTTTCATTTCCCCCAATCATTCGACGTCTATGTCGCACGAATAATCAACATATCGAATCAAAAAAGGGTACAGCGACGGCGGGCGTAGACATTAATGGTAAAGTACGAATTGAAGTGATCATGCTATGGCTCTTGTAAAAGGTCAACTACTTGCCCGCTCCACCAACGCTGCACCCATGTTAAAAGAAAACACCGAATTACCACAGATCCCACTGTTTCAGCAACACCTACTGAAGACCACTACGAAAGAACCAAGAAGTCACGGCTCATCATAACGAAACACCGATTATCGACACCGAAACAAAAAAGAAAAAAAATAACCCATCCACAATTTTCCTTCTCTATTTTCTGTATTTTTTATCTTACATTATATCTAGTATTAATTATATATATTATACCCTACTATATTATATTATATTCTATTATATTATATTATTATATTATTCTTATATCTTAGGATTATATCGAGTACCGCAAACAACTACAACTCCTGTGAGCACCAGCGGGTGTCTCGTGTATGTTAAAACAAATGTTATTTCGTCCATTAGTATGATAGTATCGAAAGCGCCACACTTCCACGAGCGACCGAGTATTCATCCCTATGTAGAATGTCATAAATACGTATCACTTTTTCCCCCTATCGTGTATCGTCTGTCTCCCCTCAACGGTACCAGGCTTAGTTTGTATTTGTCTCCATGCGCCCACGTCGGTTTAGGGAGGGGGAATTTGTAACCGTCCCGATCGACGGTCCCTGTGTTGAAACCGCCTGCGCGCGTAAGCACGAATAATACAGTTGCGCTGTCAAAAGGGCGAGCGCGAAGCGCCACGCAACGCGACGCTCGAACGAGAGAGAAGCGAAGGCGCTCTTCTCTGCCGAGCCACGCTACGAGACTGGCGCGTTGTCATTATCGCCGTACTGTTTTTCATCCGTCGTCCTAACGTACGAGGAATTCCAGCCCCGCATCGTGAGTGGCTTGTGAGTTCCAACATATATATCTGGAGACAGTTCCGAAGGCAGAGAGGACCTGGCGAACGCGCAGATCTACGCCACGACGGTTCGCGTCGCAGGTAACATCTACAGCGTGAGAGCGAACAGCTCCTCGGCAGCCATTGCGCTAACAACACCGCCGCAGCCGCGGCCGCCTGCACGACTGGAATCGCGCACAGCCGGACGCCAGTGAGCAATCCGCTCACCCTTTTCACCACCGACCAGTGGACGGCCCCAGCAGCAGCATCGCCGACGCCCCACCCCCGACAGGAGTCGAGCCGAGCGAGAGGAAGTGCGCGAGAGAGCAAGTCTAATTACGTTTCACCTTATTATTAATACATCTAATGACATTAATGTCCAGAAAACTTAACTGACTATTAACTTCAACCTCCCTTGTAAATTTAATTCTGTCATGTACAGAATTGAGAACATCCACCATTTCATCCACAAAAACTTCCGGAACAATTGTAAAGATATCATCAACATATCTCTTAAATATCATTGGTTCAAAAAGCAATTTTGACAAGGCTATACTTTCCAACTTTTTCATAACTAAATTAGCTGTAACCGGTGACAAAGGCGACCCCATTGGACATCTGTATTTTTGTTCATAAAATTTATTATCAAATGAAAAAATTGTATTTAAAAAACCAAATTAATTGCTTTAATAAATTAATTCATTGTTAATTTTGTATGTAAATTAATTTCATTCCACTTTTCCTGTATAATATCATTTAACAACTCTAAAGGTACATTTGTAAACAAACATACTACATCGAATGAAATCATCTTGTAGTTTTTCGGAATAACAATATCTTTCATTTCATTGTAAAAACACCAACTATCCTTAATGTAAGAACTAGTTCTTCCTACTATCTTAACCAATATATTAGACAAAAATCTAGCAATATTATAAGTTGGGAAACCTATGGAAGATATTATTATTCTAAATGTCAGATTTTCTTTATGAACCTTGGGAAGCATATAACATTTTGCTACAGTTCCATTTTCACATTTTAAATACTTATATATAGTATCATTTATATTCATTTCTTTTCTAATTATTTAATAACTCATTCAAATTATTTTGTAGCTTAATGATATGCGGATTACCAATCTTCAAATAAGTACTATCATCATTTAATATATTATTTATACAATTTATGTAATCGATTTTATTGGAAGCTACAGTTACATTACCTTTGTCGGCCTTTTGGAAGATTATATTAGGGTTATTTCTCAAAAAATTCTTCGCGGTAATTAAATCATGTATAAAATTACTATTTAAAAAATTATCAAATTTATTTTCTCTTTTAAAATTACTAATGACATTAACTAAAGATGCCCTACATTCCTTTTTCACTTCATCATTTAAACCAAAAAGATTACTTTCAATCTGCGCGATGATTTCTTTGATCGGGAGATTATTTTTACAATATAATATTACATGTTTGGCACCTTTAGACATGATGTTTATTACTTCATTTGGTATCTTCTTGTCAGTTAGATTCCTAAACCAATTTTTATTGTTTGCATTGTTAATCTGATAGCTTTGAAATTGTTTTTTATTTCTTAAACATTCAAATTTCCTTTTTAATGTTTGTCTATTAATATATTTTGTCTTAATAAAATGTTTGTTTTGACCAAGAAAAAATTCATGTAATTCATTTCTTTCTATATTTTGATATAAAAAAAATATAGAAAGAAATGAATTACACGAATTTAAGAGATATGTTGATGATATCTTTACAATTGTTCCGGAAGTTTTTGTGGATGAAATGGTGGATGTTTTCAATTCTGTACATGACAGAATTAAATTTACAAGGGAGGTTAAAGTTAATAGTCAGTTAAGTTTTCTGGACATTAATGTCATTAGATGTAGTAATAATAAGGTAAAACTTAATTGGAACAGAAAGCCTACTTGCTCAGCTAGGTTTTTAGATTTTAATTCACACCACCAATTTGGAAACAAAATTGGAGCATTAAAGGGTGTCATTGACAGAGCACTTAAATTGTCACATAAAGATTTTAGACAAAATAATTTACAGATAGTAAGAGAAACTTTCATTAATAATGGTTATCCAATTCAATTTAGTAATAGATTAATTGCTGAGAGATTGTTTGACATTTATAATACCGAAAATAGACATAGTGCAGGAATTGATGTTAACGGAGGCAAAATTATAGTCTTGCCATATGTTAGAGGATTGTCTGAAAGAATAAAAAGAAATTTTCGGAAATATAACATTCAAATTTTCTTTAAAAATAGCAAAAATTTGCGTAGATTGTTTAATAATTGCAAAGATAAGGATGATTTATGCTTAAAATCAGGAGTTGTTTACAAGATTAATTGCATGGATTGTGATAAATACTATATTGGACAAACAGGTAGATATTTAAAAAAGAGAATTTATGAGCATAAATATAGTTTACGTAGCTCACATATTACTTATGGTTTAAAAGACCATTATTTAAAGTTTTTACATTCTTTTGATTTTGTGAATGTGGATATTTTGGAACAAGGTATTAATAATATGTATAAACGGGAGAGTCTTGAAAGTATTCACATTTCCAGGAATCGAAATAATGTGAATTTAATGTTAGAGTCTGGTAGATTGGACAGTGTTTATCATTCCTTATTAAATTGATTGGTTTTGGATAGTTTGTGTAGAAGGGGAATTTATATTTAATTTACTAAATTTGGTGGAGGGGTGGATATATATAGATTAAAATATAAGGTTTAGTTTAGTCCCTGATGAAGTAGTGAAACGTTGGACAAGTCTTCAATTAGGTAAGGGTGTTGGGGACAGTCAGACTGCACTTTACTCACAAAGAATTTTTTCAGCTAATATTTTATTTTCAGATTAGTCTACGGGGGTGAATGTAAACAAGGACAGTCTGATAGTCATTATAATTTTAATTTAATTTTTAATTTAATTTTTATTTTTTATTTTTATTTTATTTTTTTATTTATTTTATTTTTATTTTTTTTTATTTGTATTTTTATTTTATTGTTAGATTGAATTGATGGGACTATAAGACCGATAAAAAAATATTTATTAATTTGTATATGGGCAGTCGACAAAAGTACAATTCAATTGTTTTAAAATAAAGAATCTAATTTTAATACCTCTATTAAATTTTAGTAGATTAAATTAATGTTAATTGATGATGATAAAGTTAATATGATATTAACGAAAGTTAAAATTAGACATTTTTATAATATTAAATAATTAAGTGCCAGCATTTGCGGTTATACTTATTATATAAATTAACTTATATAATTAATATATTTTATTTTTATTTATTTATATAAATTAAATAAAATATTAGATAAACTTTTATTTTATAGTTTAATATAATTTAAATTATTTAAAATTAATAAAGTTATATAATAACCTAGGATTAGATACCCTACTATTATAACTTAAAAATTTATTAACTAATAATTTTATTATGAAAGTTTAAAATATGGCGGTGTTTTTATCTATTTAGAGGAGCTTGTCACATAATTGATAATCGACGAAATAACTTACTTAATTTTATACTAATGTATGTTCGTAATAAAGATATTCAAAAATTATTTTTTATTAATTTTATTAAATTATATTTCAGATCAATATGTTGTATAATTAAGAGATTTATGAGCTACAATAAAATTATAAAAATAATTTTTAATATTATAAATATAAAATATAATTATTAAAATATAATTTATAATAATATTATAAATTTAAAAGTAAACTGTTTAAATTTAAATATTTGAATAAAGTTAAAAACATGCAAAAATTGCCCGTCAATTTTAGAAATAAAATATGTCGTAACAAAGTAACTTTACTGGAAAGTGAAATTAGGTCATATATATTAAAATTAATTAATTCAAAAAATTTCAAAAATTTTTATGCGTTACATCAATATATAAGGAATATAGTTAAAAAATATAATATTTGCTTTACAAATAAAAGTTACATAATAATTATTCTTAAATTTAATATAATAATTCTTGAATTATTTTTATTAAAATATTAATAAAATTAAAATTTTTAGTAATTAAAATGAATTTTATTTATTTAATAATTGTGAAAGAAATAAATAATTTATTTAAAAGATAATTTAATTTATTTTACCTTTTGTATCCGGGTCTTTTAAAAACATTAATATATATTTTATTTTCTCGAAATAAATTGATCTATTCAATTATTATAATTATTGTAATAATAAATTTTAATTAATTAATATTATTAGGGTAAACTTAGTAATAATTTTAATAATTAAATTTAATATTTTACTAATTAAATTTAAAAATTTTTATATTTAAAAAATTTGTAATAATATTAAATACTTAAATAATGAAAGAATTAGTAATTTTATTTTTATACTATGATATAAATAATAGATATAGTTAAGGAATTAGGCAATAATTATATTCACCTGATTATTAAAAACATCTTTTATTGATAATAATTATAAATCTAATGTGCTCATTGAATATTAAATAGCTGCAGGATCTTTACTGTACAAAGGTAGCATAATCATTTGTCTTTTTATTAAAGTCTGGAATGAAGGATTGAATTATATAAAAAAAAAAAAACTTAAATTTTATAAAAAGACGAGACCGCCCTATAGAATTTTATATATTAATTTTATAATAATTTTAATAAATTTATTGTAATATTTTATTTCATATTGGGGCAAATATAAAAATTTGAATAATTTTTTATTTAATTTTTCATATATTTATGAATTTAAAAATTTATATTATAAAAATAAATTTAAATTACCTTGGGGATAACAGCATAATTTTATTTGATAGTTCATATTGATAATAAAGTTTATGACCTCGATGTTGAATTAAGATAAAATATAAATGTAGATATTTATTATTTTTAGTCTGTTCGACTATTAAAATCTTACATGATTTGAGTTTAAATCGGTGTGAGCTAGATTGGTTTCTATCTTTTCTAATATAATATATTATTGTACGAAAGGACTTAATATATAAAATAATTTTTATATTTGAATAAAACTATTATTTTGGCAGATAAGTGTATTAAATTTAGAATTTAAAAATAAATGTAATATTGTTATTCTTTTTTTATTGTTAATTGAAAATTTATTAATATTTTTAATTTCTATTGCTTTCTTAACATTATTATTAGAATGTAAAATTTTAGGTTATATTCAAATTCGTAGAGGACCAAATAAAAGTATATAGGCTATAGGCATTCTAGCACATAGGCATTCTGGCACACCTCCCCCGCTTAAAAAGTGTGCTATGCCCCCAACTAGGTCACGGGGGACATAGCACACTTTACACGCGAGTATAATTTGGGTTCTCTACTAGAGGCGAGGGATGGGTCATTTTTCATTGTCAGTCGCACGCTTTGTATCTTCACGATTTCGACAGAGTATAATATCGATGGGAATAGAAAAGGGAGTGACTATGTAAAACCAACATAAAGGTATTCTATTTATTTGAAAAATTTTCCACTTCTTGGAAGGAGCATGAGAGAGGGTCGGAGTAGAGGCGAACACGTGCACCTCTTGTTATACTGAATGTGGTTCGGTCATCAATCAGTATTTTCTCTTTTCCTTTGATGGCTATAAATGAATATTATTATAACAGCCGTATAGCACAATACTATATAATGAAACCATGATATTTTTCATTGTCGGTCCCACGCTTTGTATCTTTTTTCGACTCCGTATAACGTATATGGGAATGGAAAAGGGAGTGACTGTGAAAACTTAGTATGTGAGCATTAAATTTTAGAAAAGGTTGCGCCTTCTCGGAAGGAGCATGAGAGAGGGTCGTAGTAAAGGCCAAACACGTGCGCTTCTTTTCATTTATTATACCGATTGAGGTTTACCCAATCAATCAGTTTAATCCTCTTACCGGTGATGGTTATGAATGGCTATTGTTATAGCGAACACCTGGTGAACATCAGGGCTCTAGCTCATGTTATACGGATCGAGGTTGCCTCATTAATTAGTATAATCCGCTGACCGTCTATGGCTATGGGCTGTGAAAGACCATTGTTGTAGCAACCACTATATACTGAAAGCGAGATATTTTTCTTCTCGATTTTTACGATTTCGGTAGAGAGTAAAATCAACGCGTTATTTCCCATTCATAAAAATTTGTAAACGGGAAAAGAGGGACTTGATGGACTGAATATGAACTTTCGACCAATGAGGAATATTATACGCCTCAGGGAGGCTGACAGGGAGGAGTTAACAAATTTTTTTCTGTAAGCTGTGATGGTATAATGGGAGGAGAAAAATTTTGTTCCTCCACCAATAAGGAAAATTTTTTGTCATCAATATGGAATTTTTTTGACCAATAAAAAAAATTCTTCCTAAAGGCTAGCACTAGAAAACTGCATAAAAGCGGAATCACGGATAAACTTTTCATCTCAGTCTGCTTTCATTTTTCCAAGAGTTTTTTCTGAAGCCTTGAAAATGAGAGTGGCTCTGAATTTGAACGCCAGCACCATCACCAGCGCCAACGCCAGCACCAACGCCAGCACTAGCACCAGCACCAGCAGTCGGAACGGTAGCCGCAACGGCAAGAGCAACGACATCGGCAACAGCAACAGCAGCGGAGTTCCGTTTCAACCTTTGAACAGGTAACATCTTAGTACGCGTCGAATAACTGCTTGCGTTGTGCACCTTTAGCGTGCGCTACCAAGCCACTCGCCCGCATAATTAGTGTTAGTAATTCCGATAAAAAGATCCGAATGCAATGCGATAATGCATTGCTCCCAACCGTAATCAGTGACCTAATGGTAAAACCTACAAAAAGAAAATTATTGACAGTGGGGAGGATCAATATAATGGCAGCCAACAACAAAAACTTTAAAAAAATGAACGAGTTTACGGTAGTAAACCACTCAAATAAAAAATCTAAGCTAAACAAAAACGAAAATAACATTAACAACAAGGAGTGCAACCAGCAGCCCTACAAAAATATAATAAATCAAACTTCTACAGCCAAGATCACCAGAGAAAGTTCGATTAGCACAAATACAGGTATGGTAACTAACAACCTGCAGAGTGGAACGCGCGACAGCCTAGCGTCGCATGGGATAGACGCCATTTTGGCGAACGACCAAGCCAAGAGTCGCCAACACGAAGTCACCAATACCGGAAACAAGAATGCCATAATAGCAAAACTAGAGCTTAAACCACCACCATTAATAGTTGAAAATTATAACTCGATTCAGTTAATTAATTTATTAAAAACATATAACCTTAAAAATGACTTTGCCATCAAAAACATTAATACAAATAAAATAAATATCATGACTAAAACCATGGTAGGTTATGATGAAATAAAAAATAAATTAAATGAAAAAAAGATACAGTATTACACATTTACGCCTAAATCTTTAAAACTGAAAACATTTGTGCTAAAAGGTTTAAATTTAGGCACCAGCGAGAGTGATGTATTTGAAGAGCTTACTAGCCTCAATACGAATAATATAAAATTTGTGAAAGTGAGTGTTCTAAAAACCAGAAACAACAACATCAAAAATTTCATAGTTCAATGCTCAGCAGACAGTGACACAAAAGCACTGACTGATATTAAAGTACTATTGTACCAAATTGTAAGATGGGAACCTCTAAGAAAGAATCCCATAACACAATGTAAGAATTGCCAAAGATTCGGGCACGTGGCTTCTAACTGCAGCATGAACTACAGATGCTGCAAGTGCCTGTCTCTACACAACCCAGGTGAATGCTCAATAGCAGAAAAAACAGAACAAAGTGAGATCCAGTGTATAAATTGCAAATCCAAAGGCCATCCGGCAAATTTCAAAGGTTGCCCAGTATATATCGAGAAGTTAAACAGCTTAAGGCAGCATCAAGAACAAGCTAAAAATAAAAGAATTAATATAATAAATAATATAACAAATAGATCTATACCAAGCAACCCAGACAGACCAACCCCCACAGCACCAGCGACGGATGCAGGCACATATGCGAATATCACTGCAAAAAGCAAGGCAAGTAACCAAGTAGTAGAGCAGATGACAGCAACAACACCCAATATCAACACCATCGTAGCTGAGTTAAATGCTACACTACGTAACGAAATAATTTCACTATTTGATAATTTTAAAAAAGAATTTATGTCATTTGCATTGTTAAATGCAAATAAAATAGACATATTAGCAGCACACTTAGAAATAGACTTTTAATGGCAGGCATAAACACAAATCACAACAGACACGAGCAAATAAACTTGCTAAAAATAGTATCAATCAATGTAAATTCCTTAATATCCCATAGCAAAAGATACTCACTTAACCTCTTTTTAGATAAACATGACCCGGATATAGTAGCCTTAAGCGAAACAAAACTTAACAATTCTCACAACTTAACGATAAAAAACTACATAATATATAGGAACGATAGAACTAGTGATGCTGGTGGGGGCACCGCAATATTAATAAAAAACAATATCCCACATGATGTTATATACAATCAATTCACATGCAAAAAATTGGAATCAACAACAATAGCAATAAGCTTATTGAATAATGAAAAACTTTATATAATAAGTATGTACGCACCGTATAATACTAAAAATAGGTTAAGTGAGGATCTTCTTCATCTATGTAACAAACTTAAACTGTTTAATTCAAATAATAAATACATAATTATAGGTGACTGCAATGCTAGACATATATCTTTAGGTGACAAAATCTGTAATAGCCAAGGCGTGGATCTAGTTCATTGGCTTAAACAATACCAGGCTAAATTCAATCTAAAAACTCTAACTGCTGATGCTCCTACATTTGAAAGATCTCAGGCACTTCTCGATCTAGCCATTATTAACATTGATCTAATTACAACAAAAAATAAACTAACAACTCTTAACTACGATAGTGATCACAAAGCAATAGAGCTGACATTAATACTAAAAAACGCCTTAAGTCCAATAACCCCTGAAAATAGAATCATAATAAAAAACATAAACTGGAAAAAATTTCAAAAATATCTAAACTCTAACTGTAACTTACAAGTAAACGCATACAGCAATCTGAATAATGATGAAATTGAACAACACATAGATACCTTGCAAAACACAATCACTCAGGCAATTAACACCTTGGCCCCAAAAGCGAAAGTTTGCAACCCCACTAACAAGTTAGTCAATAAAAAAATTATGAAGCTCCGAAAAGATAAAAGCAGGATCCTAACAATGTTACACAACCTGAAAAATAGAAACAATAAATCAGACTTATCAGAAATACTTAGTTTAAACAACACATTATCACTAATTAAAAGCCAAATCAATAGTGAATTTAAAAAAGAAGCTAATAAACAATGGTCAAGCACATTAAAAAACATAAATTATAAAGAATCAGCGAATTTTTTCCCCAATATAAACAAACTGTTCAAAAGAAATAAAAATAATAGCATAGATCACCTAATACTAAACAAAAATGAATGGAACACATTAAAAAACCATAACTGTAAACTAAATGAAATAGACACAAATGATTTTAAAAACCTACCTAACAACACTTTTTTTGTTAGCAACCCACACACTATGGCATCCATCATAGGCACACACTTTCACAAAATAAATACACTAAACAACACATACAATCTACCATACAATAAAACAAATAATAACAAACTAACCATGCTGAAAAACCAATTTAATTCATTACCTTCATTAACACAATTTAATATTAACAATCCAGCATCTAACCCAAGGCACGATGAATCAAAATCATTCACAAACCTGAAAGAAGTATCACAAATCCTCAAAAACATGAAAAACAAAACATCATATGGTATCGATAAAATACCAAACATAGTATTAAAAAATATTCCAGAGAAGATCTTAAAAATGTACATCATTTTATTCAACAACTTAATAAACAATAGCCATTTCCCCAATCAATGGAAAACAGCTCGCACAATCATATTAAAAAAAAAACCAACACAAGCAAACACACTAAACAATCTAAGACCTATTAGCCTACTACCGGTCATAAGCAAAATTTTTGAAAAAATATTAAATAGAAGCATTATAAACCACTGCAATACTTACAAAATTATCCCAGCTAATCAATTCGGTTTTAAAAAAAAACATTCAACCACACATGCAATTAATCTACTGTTGACAAACATAAATAGCCACATGGCCAAAAGTGAGGTTATAGCCGCATGCTTAATAGACATACAAAAAGCCTTTGATAGTGTTTGGCAAGAAGCCTTAATCTACAAAATTAACAACTATAATTTCCCACTACATTTAACAAAATCCATCTATAACATGATAACTCATAAAAAATTCCATATCAATTTTAACTTCAAGGATTCTAAAGAAAAGTACACCATTACTAGAGGGCTCCAACAAGGAACAGTAAATTCCCCAACACTATTCAATATCTTCAACAGCGAGATCTTGAAAATAAACAATCGCGACATCGAAAAAAGCTCGTATTCAATAGCGTTCGCGGATGACCTCATAATATACACAGCCAATAAAACGGTATTCCACGCGGAGGCTAAACTGCAAATACTATACGATAGAATTAAAAAGTACTACAGTAATTGAACCTAGAGATAAATCCCAGTAAATGCGAGACTATCTTATTCCGTAACCCAATTAACAATAGGACGCCTAAAAACATCAAAAACAACTGGAGATCCTTCAGCATAAAAGACGACAACTTAATTATACCACATAAAAGACAAGTAAGATACTTGGGCGTCCAATTAGATGACTTGCTTAGGTTCAGCGCGCATGTAAACACACAAATCGAAAAAGCAAACAACACTTTTAACAAAATATATAATATTTATTACTCGCCTATCAATGAAAAAGCAAAAGTTATTACATATCTAAGCCTAATAAGACCCTATACTAACCTTCTCATGTCCGACATGGTTCAACATCAGCCCGAATTTAATGGAAAAGTTAAGAATGTTTGAAAGAAAAATGCTAAGGCGCTGCTTAAAAATGTATCGGGTATATACAGACCCATATAAAAAATGGATATCAAACTTTAAATTATATACTAAAGCCAAAATAATTAGAATCGATATCTTTATCATTAAATTAATTAGGAATTATGTAAAATCAATAGTTAACGTCAACAACCATTTGCTTAAAAAAATCCACGAGCCAAATGAGGCAGAATCTTTAACAAAAATAAATAAAGGCTACGCATCAGTAAACGAATTCAAAATACTGGACAAAAATATAGTGAATATTAAAGTGAATATATAGTGAAATTATAGTGAACCGTAAAGGTATCCCGATTATATACCATATACCTAGAAGAATTAGTAACAAGTGTATATATAAATATAATGACAAAATGCCGTTGAGATTTTCAACAAAAATCACGGCGAGAGACGCCACCACTATGCGAAGATCTAAATACAACTAAAAACTCATGCAAACAAGCAAAATTAAACAGTATTAAGTCCCTGTATAAGAACTTAGCGTCTAAAATGATATGTTGTAATAATTTACTTAGAATAAAATCTTTTTTTTCGTTTGTTCTCTATTTTCTTTTTTTTTGTTAAAATCATAAATTAGAACAGCTAGTTTTTCTCCGTTTCTTTACGAATCAACTTTTTCTAGCGACACACTTATCTAATAATTATATTGTAATTAGCGACAACTATATCTATAAGTCTCTACGAATGTAATTAATATTAAGCTTATTGTAACGAGTGTGGCTTTTATCCTATGCCACCATTTTTACTATTAATAATATGTATTTTGGTTTTTGTTATGTTTTTTCACCATCCTGTATATGTACATAATTTTCTTGAATAAAAAGCATTTATAAAATAAAAAAAAAAAAGCAACAGCAGCGGCAGTGGGAAGAGGCTACAAGCCGTGGAGAAGGCTCCCCGCAACTGTCACACCACCCAAGGACGGTATAACAAGTCGATGGACTTGTTTGGGGAAGAGGTGCCGAGAAGGTCGACAACGCCGATCCCGATTGCGGCAGCCTCCTTGGCGAGGCCAGTTACGCCCTGCCTGGAGAGATGCCGATCGCCGGAGGTCAATCGGCGTCAAGCTTCCGCTGATTGGAGGCGGATGCACAAAAAACTCCTACAGATGGTAAATACCATGCTGCAGGCTTCAAAAATTGCGGAAATGATCGAAGCAATGGAAAGAAACGAAGAAAGAAAAGGTAAAAATATTTAAAAATAATATTTAAATTTAAATAACAATATTTAAAAATAAAAATTTTTATGCTTTGAAATATCATCTAATGTATTTAATCTCTTTATTTTTATAGACAAGAGCAGTAGCAGTCGAAAACGGTCAAACCGACCGGAAAGCAGCAATACTCTCCACGGAGGCCCTCCGTGGAGAGTATTGTTAGCACTCATAGCACCAGCAGTAGCAGCAGCAGCAGCAGCAGTATAGAAGAAATAGATCCTCCAGCAGGTCCGAGGATCGTTTCTGACATTATTTTTAAAAAATAATAATTTTCTATAATATAAATGTAAAAATGTATAAATTATAATTATAAATTCTAAAAAATAATGAATAAATGAATTAATTTTAAATTTAAAATTTTAAATGTTATTATTTCCCTTTTTATGCACTACCTATCCTGTTCCCAAAAAATATTTTATTTAATTATTTATTTAATTATATTTATTGAATTTTTATTTAATTATTTATGTCAATTATTTTTTATTTTTAATTATTTTTATTTTAAATTTAATTTTCTGAAAAAATTTCCGTAGAATTTATTTATATATCGAATATTATAAATCAACATATTACATATCTTATATAATAAATTAACACTTATAAATATATTCAAAGGCAAACGCTAAGACGTTCTAAGTCAAACTGATGAAAATTTTAATATTTACAAAGTTTAATTTCTTAAGTCAATAATGATTACATAAACATAACAAATCAAGTACTAATAATAAAATTTTAAGACAAAATATATTCTAAAATTATAAAAATGAAATTAGGTCTGAATATATTTTGCTAAGAAATAGCGTGCCTTCTTTTTTATTAACAGTTTGTTTGACATTACGTTGTATATAAACTATATCAGACAAGTTTTTTAAATTATTGTCAATATCTAATACTTTTCTCATGTTACGTATTAATTAATTTTTTAGTATTTTATGAAAATTACTCCAAAAAAGGAACCGCGCTGGAGTTTGCGCACTAAAACCAGCTTAGCGCAAACAACCACGCGGGGGGGGCTTACCCCCATACAGGATCTTAACGCCGAAAATTCCTGGAATTTCGGGTAATTCCAGAAATTTACCAAAATTCTAGGAATTTTCAGGAAATTCTCGGAATTATATATTTCATAAAATTTTTTCTTTTAATTCAAAATTTTAAAAATTTTTTTTAATTTAAAATTTCTTTTTAATTGTAATTTTTTTTTGTTAAAGTAGAAATAAAAAATATCAGGTATGTGAATAAGTCTTTCCCGTTTTTTTTCAAATTTTGAGCCTTTATTGTGAAAAAATGGTTACAAATGAATTATTGAAAGTATTGGCCATCGCTAGCTACAACCTTTTCCCATCTTTCTGGCAACATACGAATCCCGTTGCGAAAAAATTCCACCGGTTTGGCCTCTATCCAGTGCGGTAGGACTTCCCATTTGAGCGTTTCTAAGTATGTTTTCAGCGGCGGTGCAACATGTGGGCGAGCATTGTCATGTTGCAAAATAACTTTGTCGTGCCTGTCGGAGTATTGTGGCCGTTTTTCTCGCAGTGCGCGGCTCAAACGCATCAATTGTCGTCGATAGACCTCGCCTGTGATCCTTTCATTCGGTTTCAGAAGCTCATAGTAAACCACACCTAGCTGGTCCCACCATATACAGAGCATGAGCTTGGCGCCATGAATATTTGGCTTGGCCGTCGATGATGATGCATGGCCGGGTAGTCCCCATGATTTTCTTCGCTTCGGATTATCGTAATGTATCCACTTTTCATCGCCAGTCACAATACGATGCAGAAAACCCTTTCTTTTATGTCGCTGAAGCAGCTGTTCGCGAGTGAAAAAACGCCGTTCGACGTCTCTCAGCTTCAGTTCGTACGGCACCCAATTTCCTTGCTTTTGGATCATTCCCATGGCTTTCAAACACTTGGAAATGGTTGTTCGGTCAACTCCCAATGCTTCAGCAAGTTCTTCTTGCGTTTGACAAGAATCTTCATCAAGCAAAGTCGCCAATTCTCGATCTTCAAAGTTTTGCGGCCGCCCGGAACGCTCCTTGTCTTCCACGTCGAAATCACCGCTTTTGAAGCGTCGAAACCATCCGCGAACACTTGAATCATCGACACAACCTTCTCCATAAGCCTCCTGAAGCAATCGATGCGTCTCGGCAGCAGATTTCTTCAAATTGAACCAATAAAGTGAAACTTCCCGCAAATGACGTCGACTCGGCTCAAATTTCGACATTTTCACGATATCAAAAATTTATGATGTGAAAAAATTTTAACTAATGTGTTAGTATGGAATTGTTGACATATGAATAAGCTTTGATTATGACATATGTAACCATTGAATACTCGCACAGTATTTGTGACGCCATCTCTTACAAAAAACAGGAAAGACTTATTCACACTCCTAATACTATTTTAAGATTAAATTTTTTTTATTAATATAATTTTCTAAAATTACATTTATATTAATTTTTTTAACCAGTTTCATCTCGTCCATACTTCCCACTGAAATAGACTTCTATCCATGTACGCATAATAAACACGTTACGAATCGCACACATTGGTAATCGCCTTGTGCTTAATGTGTGATTATCACAGAGTACGTGTTCACCGTTATTTTGTAGTGACTGCAGTGATGGATAATCGAGCTGCTCCATATCGACAATATTTCTGAAATAGAGAAAAAAAGTATGAAAAAGTATGAAAAAGTATGGAAATACTATGGAAAAGTATACTTTTGAATATATGTATATGAAAAGAAAAAATAAAAAGATGATTAAAGTATGAAACTTTCATCATACTTACATACTTGGCAGAATGTTTGTCAACCATTCCTTCTTCTCTCGCCCCTTCACATATAATTTTTTTACTCCTGCATAGCATTCTCCAATGTTTTTTTGAGCCTATGGTAAGGAATGTCACCAGATTCCTATTCAATTCCATGGTAATCACGTTGCAGCCAGTGAACCGTTTTTTTTCGTTCTATGTCAAGTCACTCCATGGAAATGGTGGCTTAAACAGATACACTGTAGATAGTGCACCTCTTTCCATGCCTAACAAACTAAATTCTTTCAAAATGAAAGTTTGTGGGCCTCTTGTCTAGAAACCCTGTATGTCGCAGAAGGACACTTTATCTTCTGGACACTGAAAAATATTTTTTCTAAACATTTCCTCATATTCATGCACTCTAGCCATTTTTCAGATTAGTATATGCTGATTTTATAAGCGGAAGTGATGATTACGAATGTAAGTTCTGTGCTTATGCATTCATTTTTATAAGAGTTCTCACCTCCTCTTGAAAATGACGACTCTCCTACAATTGGCGGATTCAAGAAAAATAAATAAAGATATGATTGGACAACGATTGAATTTGTTGGGTTGGCTACGAGACTATTCATCCCCTCCATTTTTAGAGAAAGTCACTTACGATAAGGTGTGGGAGAAGAAAAGCATTTGTATGATTGAAAAGGGCGTAACCGTAGATATTAAGATAATCCTAAGACGATGCTCGTCTCCTCCCTCCTATAGGAAATGACGTTTATGATTGGTCGTTCAAGGAGAAAGGAGATGAAATATTAAAAGCATGATATTTTGATTGGTTCTACTTAGACAATAGATATTTTCTTCTCTTTCTAACACACTATTGAATGGTTTCTATTGCAGGCTTAATATTCTCCTTCCACTTCTGTTTCCCCTTCTCCTTATTTTTCATTTTCCTTTCAAAGCGAGACAATTTCTGGGAGGAACACAGTTTCTTCACCACAGTCAAATAAGTTTTATATTTCTTATTTTTCCATTGTCAACTATACAAGTGTGTTGTATTTAAAACAGTGTTTTTTTGTGTACTACTTTTATGAGACATTAAAGAAGTAATATCAATTATTTAACTCAATATATTTTATTAGTTAACGTAAAAGAACATAAAGTAATATGGCTTTTCTTTCGTCTGTTGAGTTTAAAGTGAAACAATTTCGTGTTATTTACGAACGTGTCAGTGAATTGAACATAATCGAACTCGAGAATACTTATCAATAACTGAACAGGATATAATAAAGCTGAGGGAATTTGGCAAAAAACAAGGTCTCTCTCGAGCAAAAAATCAAAAATGTTTAATATGTCTGATTCATCTTTCATGTTTACAAGCAAGATTTCGTTATCATCTTGATAGTGAAGTGTCAGTGGGAAATAGTCTAATCTCTAACGTATCAGCTAAAGTAGAGTGGCGAGATATACAATCTGCTTTTAAAAATCGAATAAGAACAGGCATTGTTGTTAATTTAGAACATGTGGACATTCTAAGTTTCTTGGTTGACGTACAGAAGCTCTTTGAAGATAAAGTTAGAGCTTGCTTACAAGAATATACGAAAATTAAAGTAAATTCTGATTTTATATCAGAGTTTCCCTACAGAAAAATTGGAGAGGAAACAACAGACATTAAATATTTCACAACTGTGAGTGCTACATTATACATGTCTACTGATTTAGAAAAATGGTATGTGGAGCATATTAAGGAACTACTTCTTACACATCTAGAAGAATTTCAGGATAAAGATTCTGGATGGACATTAAAAAGTATTATTAGTTTGTCCATAAATATGAAAAAATTTTCACCTCACAAGGGAAGATCATACATTCCTCTCCCTAAGTTCATAGCATAAAAAAGAGCATGTATCAACGTTCATAACATGGATAATCAATGCTTCAAATATGCTATTCTTTCAGCATTACATCCAAATGAAAAAAAATCCTCAAAGAGTTCATAATTATCATAAATTTGCAAACGAGTTGAACTTTGGTGTTATAGAATTTCCTGTAAAACTGAAGGATATTTCTAAATTTGAAAAATTGAATAATATTTCAGTAAATATTTATATGCTTAGAAAGTACGGTTCGAAATATGAAGTATCACCTTGTCATATTTCATTAAATAACAAAGAGAAACATACAAATCTTCTCCTGATTCATGATTTCTACATAGACGAGTACGAAGAAAATAATATTCCGGACGATAATGGAAGTGTACCTAAATTGCATTATGTTTCGATTAAAAGTATATTCAGACTTTTAGGATCGCAAGTCAGTAAAGCTCATAAAAAATTATACCATTGTGAAAGATGCTTACAATATTTTTATAGTGAGGAAGGGCTTCAAAATCATGAAAATCTTTGTAAAAACATTAACGATTGTAGAATCAATTTACCAAACGCATCAAATAACATTTTGAAATTTGAAGATTATAGTAAAAGTGAAAAAGTAACTTTTGTAATTTATGCAGATTTTGAATGTTTATTAAAACCGACAGAAAACGAGATTTCTTTTCAATTACATGAAGCGTACAGTATGGGTTTCTATTTAAAATGTAGCCTTGACGACAAATTATCCGCTTACAAAGCATATAGACAGAAAAGTACAGATGACGAGACGCCTGCACAATGGTTTGTTCGTGAACTGAAATCAATTGGTGAGCAGATTGATTATCTCTATAAAAATCCAAAACCAATGAAACTCACAGACCTTGAAGAATTATCTTTTCAATGGTCGACCGATTGCTATATATGTCGCAAACCATTTCTAGATGGGCAACTGGCAGTACGAGATCATTGTCATCTTACAGGAAGGTAAGTTTTTTGTAGATAAAAAAAATCAATAATTTAATTTGATAATTAATTTGATTAATTTGTTTTTTCTCTTAGGTTCAGAGGTGCTGCTCATAATTCATGCAATTTGAACTATAAAGACTCAAAATTTATTCCCGTAATTTTTCATAACCTCAATTATGACACACATTTTATTTTAAAAGAACTTGGAACTTCTACACTGATGAATGGACGAATTACTCTAATACCTCATAACAAGGAAAAATATATTTCATTTACGAAGTATATGGATGACTGTGATGTAAATTTTAGATTTATAGATTCTTGGCGATTTTTACCATCATTCTTAGAGAAACTTGCGTCGTATCTAGATAATGTACCAATAGCAATACAGGAATTTCAATTAGATGGATTCTCACATAAAAATATTAATCTTCTTAGACGTAAAGGCATATTTCCCTACGATTTTGTAGATGGACTCGATAAATTATTAACTACAAAACTGCCGTCGAAAAATGAATTTTATAATAAATTAACAGATTCAGATATTACTGAAGAAGATTACAAGCACGCTGTTCAAGTATGGGAAAGTTTTAAAATAAAGACATTGGGAGAGTATTCAGACTTATACTTAAAAACGGATGTTCTCCTCTTAGCAGATGTTATCGAAAGTTTTCAAAATACATCTATTAAGGCCTACGGATTATGTCCAGCACACTTTTACACTACTCTAGGATTAACATTTTCAGCAGCTCTAAAAATGACAAAGGTAGAATTAGAGCTCCTGACTGATATTGACATTTTACTATTTATTGAATCAGGCATTCGGCGTGGAATAAGTCAGTGCTGCATTCGATATTCAAAGGCAAATAATCCATATATGGGATCGGGATACGATGAAAAAAATAAAATAAAGACACTTTTATATTACGATATTAATTATCTATATGGTTGGGCGATGGTACAGCATTTACCAATTGGAAAATTTAAGTGGGTTGATTATGAATCAACTCGTAACTTCTTCAATACACCAACAGATTCTGATATAGGCTATATTGCTGAAGTAGATTTGGAGTTTCCTGAGGAAATATATGACCAACATCGTGATTTACCTTTCTGTGCTCAGCATCGCACACCACCTGGTTCAAAACAGAAGCAACTGCTAACTACATTGTACGATAAAAAAGGTATATAATTATCGTGCAATCATTATATAATTATATTATCGTGCTCTTAAGCAAGCGCTTGACAATGGTCTTCGATTGAAAAAAGTACATAGAATTTTGAGTTTTAAACAGAAACCCTGGCTGAAACCATATGTCGAACTAAATACTGAAAAGCGAAGGCATGCAAAGAATGAGTTTGAAAACCTTTTTTACAAATTATTAATTAATGCTGTATATGGAAAATGCATTGAGCGAGAGCTATCTCGCGTTGATGTACGTTTAGTAAATAAATTTACTGGTCGATATAGAGGAGAAGCACGCATAGCCCTACCTAATTATCATAGCTGTGCAATTTTCGATGAAAATTTAGTTGCCATTCAGCTTAAGAAAACAAGTGTAACAATCAAAAAGCCGATATACGTTGGGCTTTGTATCATCGATCTATCAAAGACATTAGTGTATGATTTTCACTACTCTTACATGAAACGTCGAGTGGGCGAAAAGTGTAAGCTTTTGTATACTAATACTGATAGCTTACTATATGAAGTAGAGGATATTGATATGTATCAAGTAATGAAACAAGATATTCATAGATTTGATACTTCTGATTATGACGAAAATAATCAATATGGTATTCCACGTCAAAATAAAAAAGTTCCTGGACTCATGAGAGATGAATGTAATGGAAAGATTATGATGGAATTTATCGGTTTACGGAATAGCATGTACAGTATTTTAGTAGATGGAGGAGGGATAGTGAAAAAAGCTAAAGGAATAAAATCGAACGTTATAAAGCATCAATCACGTTTGAAGATTATTGAAGATGTTTGGAAGATCTCGTGATTATACCGCGAGAGCAGTGTAACATTCGCTCAAAATTACACATATTGCATACAGAAAAACAGAAAAAAATTGCCCTCAGTCCATTTGATGATAAAAGATACTTATTGCCCAATACTACAGACACATTACCTTGGGGTCACTATAAAATCCTAGAAGAGCAAATGTCGCAAGCTGCAAGTCAGGTTGAGAGGGAAATAATGGAAAGTAAAAGTCATCAAATAGAGGAGGGGAATGGTAATGAGAGGGGATACGACGAGACTAATGGAAGAGTAGTTCAAGTACATTTAGCTACTAAGGAAGAAGAGAGGGAGAATAAAATCACCAATGAAATTCGAGTAACGGTAGATGTACACGCAGAACAAGAGAGGGGCGATAAAGCAACCAATGAATATCGAGCTGTACGAGAGAGGATGACGCTTTATAGCAGTGAAGGTGAACCAATAAGCGTTGAGTATAATACATCGGACGAACAATTACGTGAATGAAATCCTAAAGAAATCTTGGAAATATTGGAAGGGGTAAGTTCAGTTGAAGTCGAAAGAAGGGATGTACTCCATGAGGCAATGGAAGGGGCAACAATTGTGGTGGGGAATCGGCTATATGAACAGACTGTGGATGATGAAGAACTCATTGGAGCAGTTGAACAGTTTGAGAATTGTCGTCCTTCTTCAAAGAAAAAAAGACTATTCTAGTAAGGTAAGATTCATAGTTTATTTTCTCTTCGAAAAAAAATATGATAGAATTTATAAAATATTTCTTTTTTTTTTAGAATGGATTTAGCCATTTTGAATAAAATTTCGAAAAGCGACTTCTTGCCGAGGAAGAAATGTACTGAATTGGAGAAAAATCATCAGTACATGGTGACTGCTCTTAAGCCAGTCTCCATAAAATATGGTACGAAAGTAGTTGCAGAGATAAATGAAAACTTTCAAATATTCTTACCGCAAAACATATCATCAGCGATATTAAAAGATGAAGAATTTTTCATATTATATCAAATAAAGCAAATAAGCTTTGTTTATTAATGGAATATCGGGTTGGTAGTTGTTTTAAGTTTTATACTTCTACTTTTTAAGTAATAATAATAATAAAACACATTGTTTCATTTCTTTTTATTATTTACTTGTCAAAAATAAAAAACATGTATATCTTAATTATATAAATAAATATTATAATCATAATACAATGTCTTTCTTATTTACTTTGAAATTAGTGTCCTTACACCTATCCATGTATGCTATTTATATTATATCTTGTATTCAATTAATTTTCTTTTTATTTATCCAACTATTATGCTCACTATTGAATCCTAACCATTTAACATATAAGCGGTTACCACTCCGTTTTAGCACTTTTTCTACAAGATAAATGTTTCATAAAAACCCCCAGATACAGGCTAATCGTAATAATCTTTAACGTGATAAGTTACTGGATCAGTTTTTACAATTCTTGATATTGTTACAAATTTCAGTAGACCAGTTAGGTGTATAGCCTTTTTCAAAAATATGTTTTACTTATTCGTACATTATCTCCGACATTGTATTTCGGTTTTTTTCTTGCTATCATCTCAATTGAAAAACGCTTCTTCACCTCCCTTTCGTTTTCTTGACTTACATTTTCAGGCTCAATTCCTATTGTTCGACGTTTTCTTGAATTGTAAGCTTTCAGTAAATCTGGTAGGACACCTATCCATTTGTAGTTTCCTTGTTTGCTGAATTGTATCCACATTGCATTTTTTAAGGTTCTATTAAATCGTTTACAAATACTTGCATGAAGATTACTGTGTAAAGAGTATAGATTTATCTTATAATTTTTCATGAGGTTTGGGAAGTGTGAATTGTAAAATTCTTTTGCATTGATCAGTTTGTAGATTTGATGGTACTCTTCCATGTTTCAATATCGTATTCATAGCGAGAGTAACATCGTTACCATTCTTTGACTTTACTGGTTTAGCCAAGCATACTTCGAAAATAAATCTATAACAGTGAGTAAGTAACGAAACCCTTTATTTTCCTTAGAGTAGGGTATCATTTCTACAAGATCTGTTTGCCAAGTTTCATCTATACTACGTATATCATATTTTCTTCGCTTATATCTGCGACGGGCAGGTTTGTGTAGCTCTTCAACCAGCTTTTTGGTTTATTTCCTGCTGACTTTGCCTTTGCTGATCTTGTCGGTGGCATTTGTTTTCCTGTTAATATGTATTATAATAGCATTCAAATTCGAAACCGATTGAGTCATAGTATCATTTAAACGAGTATGTGAGTCACTAAGAGTTTTCAGTTTCGATTCCAGTTCTGATTTATCCTGATTGGTTTTCATAAGATTTTTATCGAAATTATTCATTCTCTCTTCGAATGTAAATCGATTTTCATTATGTGTATAATACTTTTGATAAAGATCTTTGAATTTCTCTTCTGTTATCAAGCCATTTTGTTCATGACTATTTCTCATTTTCTTTTAGAATTTCATTAATTTTGGAAAATACAGTATTTAGTTCCTTCTGCAAGATTACATGTAACGTTTTTACACAAACTGCATCAGTACTTTCAATAGCTTCACCAACATTACAAAGACGTTTATTTTCTATATCAAAATTGCCATCTGTTGTGAAATTGCTATCCAACGCCTAGAGGACCTCGACTCCCTTTCGAGTCTCTCAAATTTCTTCCAAACAAGTCGAGACTCATGATGATACTGATTGAAGAACAGACGAATGTGTATTAATATATATATATATATCCTATTTCACGTAGTTCTTCAATAATTGAATGGATTCATTGATATGATTGTTATTTCCAGCTGATTGTTCGGCAATTAGTAATCGTAGTCTCTCAACAAGCTCATTCGGATCATACCAGTACACTAACTCTATTGAAGAATCTTTCTTTACTATTTTATATTTAGGTAGGTGACCTTCCCCCTCTTTTTTTTGTATGACTGGTGCGAAGCATTGGTGCAATGATGTTGAAATATTTTCTACTCTTCGATGAGCGTATAGATTCATCTTTACTATGTTTTTTCCGGTGAGCACTTGTTGCTTCTAGAATACTGCGATAATTTTCACGATCTGCTGTACTTATTAATGTGTCGTCTGGTTCTTTTTTAATAAGTAGCTCCATTAGTCCATTACTTTTAGGATAAGATAAATCTTTCACTTTTATTTTATTATCATCAAATATAATTTCAGAATCGCCAAGCATGTATATACCTCCAATATTTCTTACTCCATATATGTTATCCAATTTACTGCGGCTTTGATCTAAAATATTAGATTTAACATTGTCTTCATGCATAGATTTGAATGTCGAATTGATCATTGAGTTATCTAATGAGGCAAAATCATCATCGGAATCATAATCTTTCATGGAAGCTGAGCGAATATTATTATCTATCATAAAACTCAACTTTTTTCGGGATCTAGTCGGTTTTCTAATGCTCTGATCATTCGAAACGAAATTAGAAGACTGTACACTATTTGATTCGACAAGCTTTTCAAGTGGTGTAATGACAGGTTTCAATGTATCTCCTACAACTTTTTCCAGATTCTCTCTCTCCTTTTCAATAGTGCAGATTTTCTTTTAATAGCTTTACGAGCTTGTATCAACTTGCTAAGAATACTCTTTTCTTTCTTAATGTCCGACATGGTGTCGTGTTGCTGTGTAAAATTGAACTGAGTGTTTAAGATTTCTTTAATTTCTTTTTATTGCAAAACAGTCAAAACCTTTTCTGTATCTAGCAGCATCCATCGTTCTATCTTTATCAATAACAGCAAATCCATATTAATCATTTTTCCAGCATTCAGAACAAAAATTACGAAACTCGTTGAAAGACAAATCAGTATTGACATGGTCATCATAAATATGTTTTAAATTCACATCGTCTTGTCGATAAATTACTAACATATTAATATTATCTCTAATAAGATGTTTTGGTATATGAGCATATGACTGACATAGGTAGAAGCAGTCTACACTTTTATGTCTCCCCATACAGAAAAATGCTCTGACGTTATCTTGCTTCTCGCAAGCTACATCATCAAAAATCATAATTGAATTGGGCAATGCTTCATCTGGTGATATTACAGATTCATGTTCACTAAACGGGAAATATGAGATGCCTTCGACTGGTTCTATGACTTTTTTGAGAAATTGATACTTTGGTTGATTTAACGATTTTGAATAAACATACACATTCTCGAATCTAAGACCATTGGGATGAGTGATTAAAGCTAATAAGCTATTTGTTTTTCCGCAGTTTGATGGACCGCAGAATACTGCTCGTATACTATCTGGTAGCAATTCTCCGTGTCGCTTCCTTCTTTTTTCCTTTCCAAAATCAAAGTTGGCGACAGGGAGTTTCACGTTCTGCTCAGTAAAATCCATGTTGATATGACAAAGTCTAGTTTATCATTAACTGAAGTAAATATATAAAGGCTGATTTTATATTTTCGATCATCAGTTATAATTTGACTGCCAAAGAGGATTGAGCATAAAACTCGGAAGCATTCAAAAAAGGAAGGACGTGGATTGCTCGATAGAGTAATCAACAATTTACCTATCGAAATGCATCTTCCTGGTTATCAATACTGTGGCCCCGGAACTAAATTAACAAAGCGATTAAAAAGGGGTGATCCGGGAATAAATGAACTAGATAGGGCATGTAAAGAACTTGACATTGAGTACTCTAATAAAAACAGTAATCGTAAAGTGGCTGACATAAAGCTTGCTAATAAAGCTTGGCAACTGATTAAAGCTAAAGATGCCAGTCTTGCGGAGAAAGCGTCAGCTCTAGCGGTTGCCAGTGCTATGAAATTAAAGGCAAAAACTGGAATGGGGCTGAAATTCAACAAATTGGTGACAGCAGCGAAAAAATCATTGAAATCAGGTAAAAATTCGCGCAAAGTCATACAGTCCACCTTAAAAGGTGCTCGTCAAGCTCTTAAGAATAGTGGTTGTAAGAAAAAAGTTCTCATTCCACGTGTGATACCCCTTCCGTCTAAAATTGGCGGAGTTCTTCCTTTCCTTATTCCACTGTTCGCAGGACTAAGTGCAACTGGTGCTTTAGCCGGAGGTGCTGCTGGAATAGCTAAAGCAGTAAATGATGCTAAAGCTGCGCAGAAAGATTATCAAGAAAGTAAGCGACATAATAAGACGATGGAAGCTATTGCTTTAGTAAAGATCTCTATCTGAAGCCATATAAACGTGGAATGGGATTATTTCTCAAACCGCATGTCGAACACGGTCTAATTAAAAGAAAAAAAAAACTTTAATTTAATTTTGCCGAATCGTCCACTAACAAACTTTGATCTTATAAAATATGCACATATATTACAAATTCCACATTTTCGAGGTGTTTACATGAGAAATAACCTTCCTCGTAATGGTCCATGGAATAACGAATCTGCCATTGTTAATCTCGATGATTTGCAAAATAAAGGTACCCATTGGGTCAGTTATCGAAAGAGGGGATCTGACGTCACCTACTTTGATAGCTTTGGTGACCTCAAACCTCCCATAGATCTTATGAAATATTTCAATGTGAAAGAAGTGAAATACAACTATACAAGATATCAGAATTTTGACTCATTCATTTGCGGTCATCTTTGTCTTCGTTTCTTAACTGAAAATCTATAAAAAGTATTTGTCAGATAAAATATGATCATTTTCGCTCAATCAGTCATGGAAGATAGTTTCACTTTGACTCTTTCAGGAAAATCTTCTGTCTTAGAAGCCCAATACTTTCCATCCATTGAACTACCAAAGCATAAAAATCATGCTTTAGGTTTAGTTGAATTTTTAACCTTTAATTCAATTCCAAATATTGACAATACAAATAATCAACTTCATTTAAAAGGAGAAATTATTACTATCCCCATTGGTAGTTACGAGATTGATGATATAAATCAATTTTTATCTAATACATTGAAATCAAAAGGAATTGAATTTTCCTTGAAAGCTAATAATAATACATTTAAAAGTGAAATTAAGTGTAGTGTTTCGATAGACCTTAAACCTCAAAATTCAATCGGTCGAGTGCTGGGTTTTACTCCTCGTACTCTCAAAGAAAATATAGAACATCGTTCTGATTTACCAGTGAAAATATTGAAAATCAATGCACTCAGAGTCGAGTGTAACATTACTGCAGGAGCTTTCATTAACAACCAAAAAGTTCATACTATTCATGAATTCTTTCCCAGTGTTCCTCCAGGATATAAAATCATAGAAATTCCATCACATGTTATATATCTACCAGTTAGTGTTAAGTGTATAGATAATATACAAGTTCGAATTGTCGATCAGGACGGCAATCTAGTTAATTTTCGAGAAGAGGAAATCACTGTTAGACTTTATATCAAATCTATATAATGGGGATTGTTTATAATTCTAGCACACATATAACTACTCCATCATGGCAATCGGCAATCAGTCGATTGAAGAGTTTGAAACCGTTAACACTGAAGAACATTCAGTTCCTACAAAGTCTAGGTCTAAAAGTTCGTGGAAAAAAATTAGCTGTATAATTTTCTGCTGCTTTCTGAAAAATAGACGAAATACTAAAAATTCAATCAGGTGTCGCATTCGATGAGTCAATTGCTCATTACGAAATCCACGCATATCAACCATACACATCACTAAACTTTGATCATAATGATAAAATTCGAATTTCCATCCAACACCAAGATCTGTGTCTTCTACCATCACGTAGTTCTATCCATATCTATGGAAAATTACAAAACACTGCTGGAAATGCACCAACTAAATCTAGATTCGTCAACAATGGTATTTGTCACCTTTTTTATGAAATTCGCTACGAAATTAATGGCGTTGAGATAGACAAAAGTAAAAATGTTGGATTGAGTAGCGTCATGAAAGGAAAAAAAAGGGCTTCATTCAATACCAACAAGACGCTCATGCTTGAAAATGCAGGCTGGATTGGCAATGAAGAAACAACGAAATCATTGATAGATAGGCATGGAAACTTTGACGTTTCTATTCCTCTAAGTATGATTTTGGGCTTCGCAGAAGATTACAGAAAAATTGTAATTAACATGAAACATGAACTCATTCTGGTAAGATCAAGATCTGACCTGAATGCCATAATCCAGGAAGGTAGTATAGTTGGTAATAATACTACATATGAAGAATATAACATAAAAATAACAAAAATAGAATGGTTAATGCCTTATGTCATTGCTTCTGATAAACAAAAAATCCAACTTGGAAATATGAATACTTTCAAGACTCTCCCGTTTATACTTATTATTAATACCATGTTCCAAAAGAATTTCCAAAATAATTTCCAAGAATCGAAATAATGTGAATTTAATGTTAGAGTCTGGTAGATTGGACAGTGTTTATCATTCCTTATTAAATTGATTGATTTTGGACAATTTGTGTAGAGGGGGAATTTATATTTAATTTACGAAATTTGGTGGTGGGGATGGGTATATATAGATTAGAATATAAGGTTTAGATTAGTCCCTGATGAGGAGCCGTAGCGAGCTCGAAACGTTGGACAAGTCTTCAATTAGGTAAGGGTGTTGGGGACAGTCAGACTGCACTTTACTAACAAAGAATTTTTTCAGCTAATATTTTATTTTCAGATTAGTCTACGGGGGTGAATGTAAACAAGGACAGTCTGACTGTCATTATAATTTTAATTTAATTTTTAATTTAATTTTTATTTTTAATTTTTATTTTTATTTTATTTTTATTATTTTTTATTTTTTATTTCTTATTTTTTATTTTTTATTATTATTTTTATTTTTTATTTTTATTTTATTTTTATTTTTATTTTATTTTATTTTTGGATGGAATTGATTGGACTGTAAGACCAATAAAAAAATATTTATTAATTTGTATATGGGCAGTCGACAGAAGTACAATTCAATTGTTTTTTTTTTATTTAATTTAATTGATAGTTGGGAGTGGATATAATTTAAATTATAATAAAATCTATGTAAATGTATAGAAAGACTTTGACTCAATTAACTACATATTATTAAAGATTATGGTAATTATTTTAAGAATTATTAAAAATAAATAACTGAGATGTAAAGAAAATTGATCAATACATCAGGAGCCATTTATAATACAAATTTAAGGGATTTAAATAAATTTTTTTTTTCATTTAATAAATTTATGTGTATAGCATATCATATAAATTTAGATCTGAAGTATTGATTTCGTATTATTTCTCGAATTTTCACCTAAGATTGCGAGAGCAAAATTATGTTATATTTAAATGATTACTAAAATTTAATTGAATTAAAACTTCTTTTGCATCAATCACATAATTTTTATTAACAATTTTTGAAATTTATCCAATAAAGTGAGATATGAATTTCTTTCTATTTTTACTCGGATCTTTGAGTTTTTTTTGTAAATTAAACTAATTTCATTTTGCATGAAATTATATTGTACGTAATTTACCTGTTGCTTGAAATTTATACATTTCAAGGTATAAACAAAAAAGCTCTCATGATGGATAAAAAATTTAGCATTAAATTTGTTGTGAATGCAATGAGAATGTTGACAATAAATTAATAGATATTAATGAAATACAAGGGAAATTATTAAAGGTTCTTCGATATCAGTTATTTACGTTAAAAAAACAATATGATTAAACGATGATTTATTGGGTCCACAATTTAGCACTATTATATATGTATTTATGCATTTACTTATTTTTGAATGAAAATTTTCTTGAGAATTTCTGACAAAATGTTATATTTTTAACAAATCCTTATATTACAATCTATTTTTGGATTAAATCTTATAAAAATTTAATTAATTGAAATTTCGAAGCTATTCCCTTTGGTGAAAAAATTATGTACATTGTAACAATCGTTTCAGTAAGTGAAATTACTGTTGTTAAACACGGATGTCGACTTTGCTAAAAAAAATAATATTTTCTTATTCGGCGATGTATTATAGATATTTTTTTTCTTTTATTTTCTGAATAAATTATATAATTGTACAGATTATTTCGTTTTTTACAATCGAAACAGTCGGAGTAATCTAGTAAAATTAAGATTTAGATAGAAACTGAGAGTAACAGATTAGAAATTAAGTAAAATACAAGCTTTAACGTGATTTATTAAAAATTTTTATAAAAGTACATATACAAATGAGAAAAATTATAGGATAAATTTTAAATTAAATAAAATAGCTATTTCTCTAATGAATTGCATATAAACTTACGATAAATTGTGCTATTTATTGTACGTATAATAATTCACGTATAATTTGTCTGTACTGGAACTTTTCTCACTTAATTATAAATTATTTCATAAATTCTAATCAAATATTGAAATTAGATTTTTGTTAGGAGTTTCGTAATATATTTGATTTATAGCATTACTTCTGGCTAATTAATTGAAAATCAAGAAGTAAAATCAAACTCAAGGAAAATACTTTAGTTAACCAGTACACTTTAAATAAAGGATTTAAGAGTTACCTTAATAATCAGAGATTTTCCGTACTTTTTTTTAAAAAAAATATTACATTCTACAAATTGTATTAAGACTAATAAAATATGCAAATCATTTATTCAACTAAACATAAAATTTAATGGAATTATATAATAGTATTAACATTTTCTCAAATAAAAACATTAAAGTTTATTCTGCAGGAACCCGACAAAAATTTTTTTTGTACTATAGTTAATTTTTTTGTTGTCTATGCAGTTGCAATCTCTCATGAGAGATTATTTTGCACTATAGTTACATGTAATAATTGATTTATATAAACTATTATGAAAGGGGTATTGTTATTTTTAATTATCTCCTAACAAATGTAAAATTCATATTTTTAGAATTGGTCCGAATATAAATTGGAAAATCGTTTTTTTGATTTACATAGTGAAAGCAAATTGAATACCATAAGTAAATAGTTTATAAATTTATTATAAGATTACTTTCTGCGTTGATAACTTTGTAATTATTTCTAGTAGTCTTGAGTTACTAAAATGTACAATTATCATTAAGTTTATGGTAGTAGATAGAAATGATAGAGATCTAAAACCAGATAAAATCAAATATGTTCCGCAGACCATAATTGTAGCATAACTTGTACGATATTATTATTATTATTGTTTGGATTTGTTAGCCCATAATAATTTCATTTATATAATTGCTACAGAAAATCAAACAGACTATTCTAATAGGTGCTTTATGTCGATTTCCTAACTTAGATTAGGAAAAGGTTGTCTCAGTGGTTTGATTCAAAGTTACTGCTTAATTATAGAAAGATTAATTACATAGATAACAATATTGTATATAATAATTTTATAGTAATCAAATTATCGTTCTAAATACCTTTGTACAATAAATTCATATGTTTGAATATTGTAAAAATTTACGAGAGTATAAAATCTAATAAGCATTTTTTTTTTTCGTAAAATTGAGACTTTTGAAAGTCAGCACCAATTGTTATAAAATAACTTATTTATATAAGTTGAGACATTTGGAAAATAGCAGATTCGTATACCTTTTTTTTGTATCTTGATTTTTGAATTTGGTTAGTAGGAATTAATATTTTTTCTCTTTCCACTTGTAATAATATTAATAATTTAATTATTAAATACGGAGCACCCATAAATTTTCTTGATTAGTTATCAAATTTTCGATTACGGGTGACGCATTTATAATTCCTGGTATTTGACAAACCGAAAATTTTTTTTTTTAATTCAAGGGAGATTTACGGGCATTACGCGACAAATTGATGAGGGAACGTACATGATAACTCGAATAGACAGTGAACAGTGTTACGCGCGTCGCCTGTTACTTGCGCCGGAGCGCCGAGATTTCGATAGAGAAATCTAAGATCGATCCGAAGGGGTTACGGCATTGGTCGTCTGAGGGTCTGATATCTTTCAATAGAACCTGTAAAGTTCGACCGACCCTCAAGGGGCGCCCGAATCAGGACACGAGCCTGGGGCCTGGTAGCCTAAACTTACTTGTCGATTTGAGGTACCTTTATAGATTTCCTTAGATGTTATAAAAAAAAATGTTTGTTTTTACTATTGATTGATTTGACTCACTGATGTTCTCACACATTTTTATAAATCTACACATATTTATATCTTTGCTTATGCCCATCGGATAATCCCGATCGCTTGGCAGCCACCTCGCGTTGTTCCTTTTTCAGGAAGATAAACCAGAATTAAGTCTGAAAGTCTACAATCGGATGGAATTTTGCAAAAATATTGAATCAAAATACGGAAGAGATCGGAAATCTAGACGAGATAGCATCGACGGTATTGCCAAGCCGATAGTTGAAACTTTGCTCCTCGAATTTATTTTTCTCTCTCATTCGACTCTTCTAGATACTAAAGAGTAAGGTAATCGCCAGATTAATTTGAAATTGAGAAGAAATATATTATTTGAATAAATTGTTGTTTCACGATCCCGCTGGCACGCGATTCGGTCCCATACCCGTTTGCCTCACATATACGTGCACCTCCGTTTTTCTTCCGCTATCCCGCCTCCGTTTGACGATTCCGGACGGCAAAGTAAATCGCGTTTCGAACAGGGCAATCGTACACAGGAGCGAATAGACGAGACAGAATCTCTAGAAGTGACCATGGCGTCCGTGAAGAGCGATGCGAGCAACGCGTCTTTAGAGTTGATTATGGACCCGTACGATGGGGCCTGGGCTATGTACGGTCGGATTCGCCGCCTGGACCAGGACCAGCTGAAGGCTATCTTAAGTTCGCTAGGTGCAAGTACGCACGGCGATCGTCGTACACTACGGAGACGCCTTCTGAGGGCCGAGCTCCGTAACCAAAACCCATCCCTGGAGATATCCTAGACAACGGAGGACGAGGAAGATCGGGACTCGTCGCCTACGCGCGGTGTTGACCAGACCCGAGTCGTGGATGACTCTCTCGTCGATAAGCGCCGTAGATGGACCAGACGTGGGCGTGGACGCCCGATGACCACCCTGGACGAGCTGGAGATTCCGGGACGAGCAACCCTGCCGACGACGGTAGGGATGAACCCCTTCGAGAGTCTACGGACTTCGCCGCCCACGGCCGCGCAGATTCCCGGCAGGGCTGTGACAGTTACAGACCATCGCCAGTGACAGAGACCGTCGCCACCTTCGTCGCCAAGTTCAGACACATCGTCTCATACTTCCGGAGACCGCCGCCGTTGAACGAGCAGGTGATGGTCGCTGCCAACAACCTACGACCAGTGTACCAGGTCTACATGGTGGGCAAGACGTTCACCAAATTTACCGAACGAACCCGTTATGGACTCGAGATGGAGCGAACCATGGAGCTCCAAAACCGGTGGAGCGCACCACCAGCGAAGGAAAAGATGAGACTTCGCAGTGCTGCTCCCGCCATAGCTAAGGCCAAGGAGACGAAGGTCGCGGCAATCACGCAGGCCGTTAGAGGCTGAAGGAGTGAGTCGACAGATAGCGAGGGATATAGTAAGGATACTCGAAGGAAGACCAAGAGAGCTAAGGCAAAGGTCAGAAAGGTAGCGGCCATACAGGGACCTGTAGAGACCCCGCCGCCGAGACCGATGACGACGACCAAACCGGAGAGACCGCAGAGCTACGCGGCAGCCGTGAGGCGGCCATCTCCAAATGTACCGCGACAGCGGCCAAGAAGTTGGGAATCACGGCAGCCAAGAATCCGATCACCACAATGTTCGAGCCGCCGTTTCGAAGACCATGGTCGGTGGCAGAACCGTGGTCGCGAGGAGACTCGGAGAAGCTCGCCGCCAGCGCGTGACGGGGAGGACGGACGGTTCTACGATTCGTGCTTCCACTGTAGAGCAGTTGGACACCGGGCGGCGAACTGCCCGAGCATTTCATGCTACCGGTGCAATCAACGCGGCCATTATGCCACCGACTGCCCGAGCAGTCGAAGAAGCACGCTGTCGTGCCAATAGTGCGATCGGCAAGGAGTGGCAATCCGTGACTGCCCTGACTGCGCCCCCATCTGTACGAAGTTGGAAAACGAGAGGACGGGGGGACGCAACAGTCCCGCAACCCCCTGTTGACCCTCGGAACGCCGTTAGGACCGAAACCCATGCCGGAGTCCAAGGGAACCATCCCGAAGAAAAAGGAGCCGCTAAGCGGTGACGCCCAGCCGCAAGTCAAGCGGGAACCAAAGAAGCCTGCGTGCAATGCCGCAGATCAGGTGGAGCGAAATGTACGGAAAGAGAACACCGGAGTCCGGTGTGAATCTGGGCGAGAGAGTAGTGAGACAGAGGACTGTTGGATAGGTCAGGTACAGATCGGGGAGTCCCCTAAGGATCGTCAGACCGAGGGAGCGAAGTGGTATGCGAAGGAGAGACCGTGTATCGTAAGACCGCCCCAGCCAACGATAGATACGAGAGAAGCGTCCGAAGCGAAGAGCTCCTCGCTGAATGCTAGCCAGAGATTAAACCAACTATTGAAGAGAATCGAGTTCCCGCCACCAAGATTGCTGGGAGGTATGCCTCCAGTCTGGCTAACGCCGGGACCTCCCCACAGCAACGTTCAGGGGGGGAGTGGAATTGCAGCAGAGTTAGATCGAACATCAGGACCTGTGGAGTCCCAGGACCTGGAGAAAACGGAACAGACGGAAGAAACCGGCTCGGACCAAGATGGACCCGAGGTAGCCGATGCGACGTTAGAGAATCGATTGTTTCTTCCCGTGGGGATGAACGGGAGGAATTATCGCGCATTGTTTGATGCTGGAGCCGTAGTTTCGGTCGTCGGACCTCGAGTAGCCGAGCGATTCAAGGATCGACTACGGCTGACCTCGACGAGGCTGAAGAGTGCCCTCGGCGGAGGGACGACCGTGCTAGGTGAGCTACCAATAATACTAGAAGTCGATGGAGTTGTCGGAGAGTTGTCAGTCAAAGCCGCGAGTTTCCTGGACCATGACATTATTTTGGGTATGGACTTTTGCCAGATTTGGGAGGTCGAGGCCCGTCTTGGACCTGGACAGTGGCGCATACGAGGCGATAGGTGGAGAGAGTTTAGTCGCACGGGACACGAAGCGTATGAGGAAGACTTAGCAATTTCGGCCGAATGCGCGGGTATCGTCGAAGCCAGCGAGGATCAAAAGACCTTAGTCGAGGACCTCATGAGTAAGTTGTTTCCCCAGGCCACTGAACGATTGGGAGCGACTACCCTGACCGAACATAGAATAGAGGTACAGGACGCGGCTCCAGTCAAACACCGGCCGAGAGGCATGTCACCGATGATGATGCAAGTAGCACAGGATGAAGTGAAGAAGATGTTCGAGAAAGGATTGATCGAACGCTCGGCCAGAGCAGCACACCTGTTATCGTGAAAAAGTCCGACGGTTCGTTCCGTTTCTGTGTGGACTACAGAGACCTGAACGCTGTCACCGTCAAGGACGCCTATCCGTTACCTAGTATGGATTCTTTCTTGGATAAGCTGCGTAAGGCCAGATATTTATCGAAGGTGGACCTAAAGGAAGCGTACTTCCAGATACCAATGGACGCAAAGAGCAGGAAGTTCACGGCCTTCGCAGTACCCGGATCAGGTCTCTGGCAGTTCACCAGAATGCCGTTCGGCCTGACGAACGCCCCCATGATCTTCCAGCGGATCATCGACGCACTGTTTGGACCAGAGTATGAACCTAATGTATTTGGATACCTGGACGACATTAACGTAGCGACGGAATCATTTGAGGAACACATGGCCTGGCGAAAGCGTGTGTTGGAACGACTGAGAGGTGCAGGACTATCGGTAAATAGGAAGAAGTGCGAGTTTTACTGTTCTCAAGTGGCCTACCTCGGCTTCCTGTTGGTGTGTTCCTGACCGTGAAGATCTCAGACCGGACCCGGAGAAAGTACGACCATTGTTAGAGTACCCAGCCCCGAGGACCGTGAAGCAACTGCGTCGGTTCTTAGGCATGGTTGGCTGGTACTCAAGGTTCATCGATAAAGATTCGGAATTGAAAATCCCGTTAGTTAAGTTATTACGGAAGGGCCAACCATGGACCTGGGACACAGATCAAGAAGAGGCGTTCAACAAACTAAAGAAAGCGTTTGATGACCGCGCCAGTGCTCACGCGGCCGGATTTTTCGAAGCCATTCTCGGTACAGTGCGATGCAAGCCACTACGCGATCGGGGCAGTACTGACGTAGAGGGAGAGGATGGCGAGCATCCGATAGTATACGTCAATCGCGTATTGACCGCCGCTGACCGTAATTATACGACCTCAGAGAAAGAGTGCTTAGCGCTGCTGTGGCAAATCAAGAAATTGAGATCATATCTGGAAGGTTATAAGTTCACGGCAATTACAGACCACAGCGCACTTCGCTGGCTCCGTAAGCTGAAAGAACCTACTGGCCGCCTGTCCCGCTGGGCCTTAGAGATGCAGCAGTGGAATTTTGAGGTAGTACATAGGCGCGGAGCGATTCACCACGTCCCGGACACGTTGTCCCGGATGTTCGAGAATGAGTACGAAGAGATTGCTGCATTCGAACCATGTGAGCATGACTGGTACACCCAGAGGGTTCAGGAAGTCATAGAATTCCCATACAAGTTCCCGGGGTGGAATGTACACGACGGTATGTTATATAAGCGCAGGGTGGACCCTATTTCGGAGAACGTGACAGAGGACCAAGAGAATTGGAAACTCGTCGTACCAAGGGACCACAGAGAGAGAGAGTGTTGCGTGAGGCACATGAGAAACCGTCAGCTGCTCATCTGGGCGTCAAAAGACGTACGAGAGAATCATGAGAGATTACGACTGGCCGGGGATATATCACGATACGAACACCTACGTTCGCCAGTGCCCCGAGTGCCAGCGGCATAAGCCCACGCAAACAGGACCACAAGGGCTGATGGGTCATCGCATCGTGGAGAAACCTTGGGTCGTTGTGGCCGCCTATATCGACGATTTTCCCCCGAGCAAGGGGCAATACAAGTATATACTGGTATTCCAGGACCTCTTCATCCGATGGGTCGAATTAAAGGCGTTGAAGAAAGCCGACGGCAAGGTAGTCGCCAAGGCTTTCGAGGATTTAGTCCTATTCCGATGGAAACGCCGGATTATTTCTTGAACCCATTGTCGCTCAGTCTCGACCGAGTTTCATAATCATGTGCTTAAGAAGATGTTAGAAGGGTATGGTGTGAAACATGTCACGATGCCACCATACCACCCGCAAGCCAATCCGATGGAGCGGAGCAACCGGACCTTAAAGACCATGATTTCCATATTCGTGGGACCGGACCGCCGCGATTGGGACCTGCATCTATGCGAACTACGTCACGCCATGAATATGGTGACGTAAACATCAACTAGAGTGTCACCAGCGTTTTTGAATTTCGGCCGGCATCCGCAACCGGTCAAAAGCTTGAGAAGAGAGAATGAGGGACGCAATTTGGTTTCGAGGATCAACCCCGAGGTATGGAAGGACCGTATGCGGCGATTAGACGCGTTGAGGGACCTTATCGTCCGCCACATCGACGGAGCACGGGCCACTCAATAGAGGTACTATAATCGGCGTAGACGAGATGTGAGTTTCAGGGTGGGAGAGTAAGTGTTGCGCAGGGTACGCGTGTTATCTAGTGGGACCCAGAGGTTCTCCTATAAATTGGCTCCTAGGTAGGAGGGCCCCTTTCGAATTTCCGATCAGCTTTCCCCGACGGATTACGTGCTCGAGACGGACTCGAATCAGCGAAACGCGAAGGTGCACGTGTCGGAACTAAAGGGATACGTCCCCTCCCCTCGCGACGTTCTCTAGTACCAGGCACGGCTGTTAGGTTCGTGACGAGACGTTTCGTTTTCCTTGGCCTTTCCCTTCCCTTTTTCCTGGTAGTTAGACCAGACCATGCATCCGCGGCACTAACACCGCGTGGGACCCGAGGTGACACCCCGGCAGCAGGGACATCACCGCAGCGACTGATAGTCGTCGTCACCCCACGACCTGTCCGTCGAGGGTCACGACGGGTATCGGTAAGGGCGTTGGTGCGACTGTTGTTGGAGGCCATCGCCGGTTATTAAAGGGAACCCCCTTGGACGCGGAGCACCAGGACCGAAGGACTGAAGTACCGGAGGACCAGAGGACCGAGATAGAGGATGAGGCAGACCGGGAGATGACCTAGGGGTAAGGTGAAACTCATCGTCGGTAGTCACCAATCTAGAGAGACGATCATCACCAGACGAGGCTACCACGAGACGCACCCTCCCAAGGGTGGAGTGTTAAAGAAGAAGAAGACGTGTTAAAAAAGAGGACGTCACAAGGCGCCCGCTCCGATTTGTCCAGAAAACGACGACGCGCGCGCCATCCCGCGGACAAGAAAACTTAAGGCACTCGCAAGCGCCGTCGCACCTTGTGCTCGACACGGTCCCTTCTCCTTACCTCGCCGCGCCACGAGCCGCGCATAACAGTCGGCTGATGGAACGGCGAGGAACCCTAATCTACATCACGGCACGAACGAGTGCTGATATGCACTCACGAAGAACGAAAGGAAATAATAGATAGAAAAAAGGAGAGAACGATTAATAAGAAAAAGAAAAGGATGGGACAACATATGAGTAGTGATGATAATGGTTAATTGCAAAGATAACGAATAGTGATAATAACTTGAAAAAGGGAAGGTAGAGGGAACAGATACCAAGGAATGATGAGAAGAGAAAGGGAGCAAGGTAAATCATAGAGGACAAACAAGAATTGATAAAGGAAAGAATCTACTGACCCTGAAAAAAAAATTAGATATTAAATTAGATATATCTGAAGAAGATATGTCCAAAATACTCTATGTTTATAGTTTTTAACTTGAGAATTAAATTTTCATCAAACGCCACTATGATAATTTTAATCAACTTTCAAAAACAATCGACAAATCGATTATGTTCGTTTTTCAGAAGTTTATCCACGATCTCTGTTTTATAAACTCACATAGCAATTTTTATTGGAGCAAGCTTGCTGCGAGCACGCATTTAAATTGCCGCATGATCGCAACAGCCTTGAGTAAGGCTCCATTATCAAAACAGATTGGCGAAATTTATATCGCAGTAATCATACTGCAAGCATGCACAATCAAAAAAATTTTTTTTAAATTGATCGTGAAACAATCGAAATGTATTATACTGTTATAACTTTTAATATATATATATATATATATATATATATATATATATATATAGGTGTATATATATATGTATATATATATATATATATCATATCATATCATATCATATTTCATATCATACTCATACTAATTTATAAAGACAAAACGTGTTTTTGTTTGTACACGATAAACGAAAAAACTACTTGATCGATTGTTCTGAAATTTGACATATAGATTCTATATTATCTTGGGAAGGACATAGGCTATGTTTTTTTATTGAAAATCATTTTACTTTCATCAATAAATTAAGTTAATGGTTTTAGCACTCAGTTTCACCAGCGGTCACTAGGTGGCCTCTTGAATTACAAACATCAACACAAAGTAGTCTGCTTAAAGTATTAATAGCAGGCCAGCTCAAACGAATATTCATATCGAACTTTCGGATTCGTATCCTTAAAAAGGTGTGACGTAAGTCGGTATTACCCTTTATGTTCTTCAGGTTAATCTGATACTATTCTCACACCTTACGGATATTTATTTTTGTAAATTTTATTTTTCTTCTCTCTCTCTCTCTCTCTCTCTCTCTCTCTCCCTCTCTCTCTCTCTGTTTTTGTATTTCTTTCCTCCTTCTCTTATAAAATGGTTCCGTATGCAAAATAATATTGAATATAGTTTGTGACGACAAATGATATTTTTATTTTCTTACATTATATTAATTTCAGAATTGTGACTATATGTTTTTTATAGTTTGAATAAAAGAAATGATGGAAAAATAGGATTCTTTACCAACAATCCCGAAACTATGTATGTATAAATAAAATATAGCGTCAATTCTGCATAAAAAGGCAATATTCATCGTCTGCTTAAAAAATATACTATTCGCATACCAATATTTTGCTTGAATTTCAGTTGGCATCACTACGAAAATATTTATGGTATTTAATTAAAAAACAGAAATATACGAAATATGTATGTGTATATATATATATATATATATATATATATATATATATATATTAAATACGGTTTCTACTGAGAAACATTGTATTGGCGTGTATAGACGGTAGATTACGATATCCCGTTGCCTCAAGACGATTTCTATAAGCAGTTGTGTGTTCGGATGATAGAATGCGATGTTCAGGTATCTCTGAGAGATTTCTACGAGGAATATTGTATTTAGTTGACAGAAAACGACGTCCACATATGAGGAAATAAACTTCCATGTAAAATTCGTGTTCGTGAGTAAAATACGATATCTAGGTTTTTCCGAACGACTTCTACGGGGAGTATTGTGTTTAGTCGTTAGGAAGCGATGCTAGCTTTCTCGGAACAACTTCTACTGGAGTATCGTGTTTAGTTGATAGGAAACGATGTTTGGGTATGTCGGAACAACTTCTACGGGGAGTTTCGAGTTTGGATGATAGAATGAGATTTCCAGATATTCTGGAACATCTTCTACGAGAAATTTCGTATTCGAACGATAGAAGACGATGTCCAGGTATGTCAGTACGACTTCTATGAAGAGATTCGTATTCTATCATTCGAACACGCACACTGCCAGTAAGAGTCGTCCCGGGATTCCTGAAGATTGTATTCTACTTCCTCAACACGAAACTGTCTATAGCAGTCGTCCCGAAACATTTCTTATAGTCCGAACATGATAGTCTCTGTAGAAGTCGTCTTTGAAATCTTTTCCAACTGCCCGAACTCAAAAGTTAAATTTTCCCCGTAGAAGTCTGTAATATATATATATATATATATATATATATATATATATATATATATATTGTAACGAACACATATTGTATTGCGTATATTACATGTAACATGCAGATAGTGGTGCGTTGGGTGACCGTTGGCGACAGAAGGTTAGTTTTGATTTCGAGTGGATATAACACGCTCGTATAACGCAAGAAGACAGAAGAGAGCAGACGGGCGCGAGCCGCCAAGAGGATCGCAATTGTTTACAAAACTGTGGGTTTTCTCCGGGAGGCCTACTAAGAGGCTCCAGCGGATCACCGTATATAACTAGAGTATTTGATTCGAATACGATTCGATCTCTATAGAAATTACATAGATATCTATATTTATACGTGTATCAGTAATTAAATAGAAAGAATTGACATCTGAAATAAGTAATCTTGAGAGCTCTCATTCAACGAAGATCATATACATTCAATAAAAACCACAAATGGATACACCTTATTTGAAGTCGACCAGGAGTACGGAATAGGTTATAATAGATATCAAGAATCAAGGCTGAAGATGATATATTCCAAGAGAAGTTTAATCACCCGAAAGATATCGCCATTTTGAGGTTTTATCCATGCACGCCACTTCAAATCAAAGCCAAATTGTATAAATTCTAAGATAGGTATAAATTATCATTATTAAATGCATATGATATTATTCCTCTGATATCTTCTTTAACATTAATGAACCTTACGTTTCTATATATTTATAAAGTAATAAAAAACAAAAATAATTACAATATATATATATATATATATATATATATATATATATATATATATATATATATATTGTAACAATGGTCGGCGAAATATTAGCATTTTGAAGTGGACGCTTCTTGGCGGCAGTTTTTTATACAGAAGCAACGATAGGTCAATTACGGTTAATTATTTATAGTAATATAGATTTTTATATATAGAGTACTTTTTACTTAGATATTATTGAATTGTTTATGAAATCGATTAAATTATTATCTCGGACGAAGCCGAGATGGGGGATGCTAGTATTTATATATTTTGAACCACTGACTTTGTTTTGTCTTCTGTCATACTTAAAATATTTAATGTATTATATTTCATTTGTAATTTTTTTCTGTTTAATAAAATCGCTTTGATAAAATTAACTTAACATTGAGATAATAATAATGACCATTATCAGCAATTTATTTGTATTTACAAATTGAATAGATCTAGAAATATTTGTTAATTGTAGACTAAACTTTTTTCAAAACATTTTTCAAACATTTTTTGATTGCTTTTCATATTTTTAGAGCATGCTATAGGTATAATCATATTTGACATATATCAATCTTATTTATAAGAGACAGTGAGAGAGAGAGAGAGAGAGAGAGAGAGAGAGAGAGAAGAAAACTGGAGAAACTCCCAAGATGATTAACAGGGATTGGATTACTCGATACGAATGGGGCCGGTATACAGCATATGGGCACGTTCACCCAATACCTCACCTTTCCTCTCTCACACTCTTTCTGACCTGTCCCTGTGCAGGCATCGACACATTGTATGGGGCTTGTATATACATGTTCATATACTTTCTTGAGATTGTAATAAACCAGCTGTTTTTTGTCATTTTTTTTTTTGAATTTGCAAAAAAATAGCCTATTATCGAATCCTGGCCGTGTAGAATACCTGATTATAATTTGAAGGCGATGGGTGCAATAGTTTCGGCGTCTATAAAGAACACACATACACACATATATTCTCTTTTATATATATATATATATATATATATATATATATATATATATATATATACTTCCTATACCAATTTTATAGTAATTAGACATTAATTGTTACATTCAACAATGTAAAAAATTCTTGTTTTATTATCTGAATGGTGTGACAGATACTTGTTTTGTTTCCTTAAAATTCAATAAGAAAATGTAATAATAATAATTAATATTTAATATTTTGAACATTTAAATTACATTATGTTTAAAATATACACGAATGATTAAGTATGTTTGGAAAGTAAAACGGTGAGCTGAGATTACATACATTTGGTAATGGACCATATTTGTTCAGTATATAATAATAATAGAAAACCGATGATCGCGTCCATAATTAATATAAACATTAAGTATTTTACTTAGTGTTTTCTCATTTTCTAAAATGTGCAAAATTGATATAGGAAGTATATATATATATATATATATATATATATATATATATATATATATATATATATTTGACACACACACGCACGCACGCACGCACACGCACACAGAGAGCGAGATAGAGAGAATGGATTTTGGTCACGGTTGAAGTCAAAACTTGCGAAATAGAGAAAAAAATTAGTCGCGCATTTCTTATATATATATACACGTATATACGCGCGGTTCTTTTCTTTTTCACTCGGTCCCTCACTCCCCCTACTTCCTCTTTTCGGCATCGTGCCAGCCTGCCACCTTGCCCCTCCTCTTAACAGCAGACTGTACATGCCCCCGCTGTTCTCCTTCTTTGCTTTGATGCGTTATATAATTATATATATAAATGTACGAACAGCTATTCGGACATTTTTCAGCAATGCGCTACATTTATCGATAGTCGAGATTGCAGACGGACCTTGTTTGTGATTCTGCCGCAAAATCTGGCGCTGTCACGGAACCAACATCGCCTATGTCTCTGGCAATCTCTGCTCATCTCTGCCACAAGAATTATAAAGTGTGCTGGTTAGGTGTTCGATCCATGTCTACTTCCTTGATAAAACTTTAACAATGATAGACCCAAAGTATGCTGATTTACCAGGGATTGTAAGTAATAAGTAATTTCTTTATTATTTCTAGTTATGACACTTTCATTATCTTCTTATTTATCATTTGTTTTTACGTATATAATTAAATAAATTTATATTCATAAAAACAAATATATATTTCTTCAAATATAATATTTTCTATTTTGTAATAATGATTTTTGGTAGTAAGAAATTAAAAAATTTGCTCAACAATATTCAATAAAAAAAAACTAGAATATCCATTTATGATTCATTTAATACTCAAGATAAGCATCAATTCTTTTTTTTGTAAAAGAAATGTTAAGATAGTATTATTTAAGTTTATGTTAATCGAGTTTTTCAAATATTATTCAAATGTGAAAAGGTAAATATCTTATTATTCTTCTTTTACTTAAATGTAGATTGGATCAAAAAATTTTGAGTAAAGATTTTATAATTTATCAACTACTTCTATAAAAATAATACTTTAAATTTATTAATAAAAATTTGTTTATGAATCTTATTTGAAATAAACCAACAATACATAAAATAAGTGTTCTTGAATTAATAAGAAATTGAAAGTTTTAACTGTCAGTTAGTTTTATTGCAATATTAAAATTATTAATTATATGTGAATTAGTATTTATATGCTTTTTTGTATTGTATAAGGTAAAATTGTACTTTTGAGTTCGAGCGGTAGAAAAAGAGATATAGCTTACGAAGCATGAATGGTACATCCGGGTTAAAAGAATATATTTAAACTTTTTACATTCTTTGGATTTTCAAAATGTAAATATTTTGGAACAAGGTATTAAAAATAAATATAAACGAGAAACTCTTGAAAATATTCATCTGCAAAAAAAAAACTTTTAACAAAAGTAAAATAGTTACGCAAGTTTGATGTATTTTAGCATAGAAAGAATTTTAAATACATCTCATCATTTATTTTATAAAAAGTTTATATAAAACATTTTTCTAAATTCAGTAATATATTAAGACAAAAATATATACAATAACGTCTTAAAGCAATGGATCGTTAAAACAAATGGCTAAGTGCATTTTATATGTATCCCTATATATAACAGCATGTATAGTTTAGACAAATATATCTAAAACTCTGAAAAATAATAATAAATAAATGGTTTTAACGGAAGTGTAGCTTCATAAAGTAATGAGATCATTTACAAATAGCCAAGTTCATTTTTACATCATTTGGTTTACGTGTGGATTCATAAAAATGAGTTAATTATTTTGAATCATCGATGTTTATAGGTGAACCTTCTTCTACTATTCTTTCTGATAATTGATTATTATTAAAAAAAGTAGGTATGAACTTGCCAGACCCATTTCCACAAAGCTTATGCTGTTTTTTTAATAATTAATTTTTGCATGAAAACATTTTACAGTCTATACAGTAATCTCAATAAATGAAGCTTTATTGGTCAATAACTTTGAATTTTGTAACTACATATGTTTTGAATAGCCATAAATAATAATAAATATAATTTATAATTTATTAGGGATGAGTGAATTATATATAACAATTATATATAACAAGATATTCATTGATTTGAACAGATTATATAATATTTTTATTAAGGATTGTGATTAATAATTCAATTTTCGCCCTTAAAGAAATAAGAAAATACTGTTTTGTTAAAAGATTTCAAAAAATTTGGTTGACAGGAATACAACTTGGACCATTGGCAAATTTCAATTTGGCCAGTAAAGTCTGGTACTTAACGATAGTAAACAATCAGATGCTCTTATTGCCTGAATCTAAACTACATTATGTATGTATTTCTAAAATTGTTTTAATATTCTAATTTAAAAATTCTAGAACTTTTAGAAGTAATTTTTAAGTCATATATAAGCAAAAATCTGACTTTTAGACAAATTGAAAATAGTAATCATTTGATTCATTAAGTAGTATATATATGCTTTAATCTTGTGTATAAAATTTTGTTATATTTATTCCTGTAGACAAGGCTTTGAAAACATAATTTTGTTCTTTATGGTGTTTTGCAATTCGTACGTTTCGTACAAGAAGTTATGCCATAATTTAAGTACTTCTCAAAATATATTGAATTTCTTTGTATATTGTCTCTGAAGATTTGATTAAGGGGGCATCTCTAGTCTTTTTGCATAAATTTTCAAGATTTTTTTCTTGCAGTAAACTTTATTATCACACTACAATTTTTTTTAGATTAAAAAAATACATATTGAAGTCTGCAAAAAAATTTTTTTTTTTCATTTTTCATCCAATATGGTTCAGATATGGCTGCCACAACGAAGCTTGCTTTTTTTTGGCTGACATCATATCTTGACACAAGAAGCTCTGAAATGAAAAATTAAAAAAGCATATTAAAGTATAAGAAAGTGGCTATTTTTGATAAATCTTGAAAATTTATGCAAAAAGACTAGAGATGCCCCCTTAATCTATTCTAAATGAATTCAAATTTAAAGTACATAATTAATGAAAAGTAAACAATTTTTAGTATGATTATATACTTTTACTTTAGAGTCTATATATTTAAGTTATTTAAGTTATTTTAAAGTATATTAATTCAAGCTTAGAGAATATATGTTTAAGTTCAATATTGGATTTGTTCACCTATAAACTTTGTGGGAACGTACCTGGCGAGTTCATACCTAATTTTTTTAATAATAATGAATTATCAGAAAAAATAGCAAAAGAATGTTCACCTAAAAACATCGATGATTCAAAATAATTAACTCATTTTTTTGAGTCGATGCATGGACCAAATAATATGAAAATGAACTGGACTATTTGTAAATGATCTCATTACTTTAGTAAGCTGCATTTCTGTTAAAATTTTTTTTTTCAGAGTTTTAGAGATATTTGTATAAACTACACATGCTGTTATATAAGGGATGCATATAAAATGTACTCAGCCAGTTGTTCTAATGATCCATTTCTTTAAGACGTTATTTTACGTACTTTTGTCTTAATATATTACTGAATTTAGAAAAATATTTTATATAAGTTTGTAAGGTTCCTATCCCCCTCGGGATAGCTTACGCGGTATTTTTCCAAGGTAATTTGAGAGGGGAAGATATATATTCGGAATTGGGCGGCGTATCAGGAAAATAATTTAACAGAACACAGTATATTTTTTTATAACAAAAAATAAAAATATGTTTGTAAAAAAAAAGATTTCTATCGACAAGGTTCTGAAACAAACAATAAAACAAAAATAATTACTTAAAAGAAATAAATTAACTTAAAGCTAGATTAATTTATTAATTTAAATTAATTTTTTAATTTATTAATATTATTAATAATTAACGCGAACCTAGTATATTAAGGATACTAGGTTCGCGTTAATTTCGGCGACGTTTATTTAATTCGCCGCTATTTATCGCATGAATACCCAGTACTATTTTCTACGCGGGGAAATAAAACGTGACAGGTAGAATTTAATCTAGGTTTAAAACTAAGGTGAGCTTAATTGCGCTTGTCTTTTGAGGAGCGCGTCGCAACCAGGATAAAGAATTAAGTGGACAGTAATTTAATCAGGATAAGAGAACGGCTGCTCTCTTGAGAGCGCCTCGCAACAGAGATCAAGCTAATAATTTCGGAAGGATTTTTTAAGCGAGATTTATCGAGCTTTGGACAGTTTATAGCTTCGGGAAGAGTTCAAATGACACCTTCGGGTCAGCCGGTTCACTAGGCGAACTCCTCGATTATGCCTTTTGCAGGCTTTTTTAGAATCAAATCATCATTTATTATCGCCGCCACTCGTTCAACATCAGACGAGCCGCCGATTTATAAAAATAATATTAATAATAGTAATATTAATAATAACAATAATAATATTAATTATAATTTTAATAAGTATCATTATTATGGCAGCCGGTATACTATGTACAAATATTGTTCTATACATATATATTAATGTACATATACGTATGTGTATATATATATATATATATATATATATATATATATATATATATTCGGTGTTAACAATATTAAAGGTATTTATAAATTAAATATAGCGGGTGTGTTCGGTGGAGACGTCTGTTGTATATGCTGGAACCTGTGCGCCAGTGCAGAGGCTCGCGAGTTCCCCTACCACAGTATCCGCTGCTGGCGCGTATTTCTCAACAAGAGAGTACGGTAATGTGCGTGCGAGCATGTGTTAGAGGGAGATAGCTGCCACCGGCCTAATACACTTGGCGCGGTACTCTTTCGCCCCTCGAGGTGTATTCCCTCTCACGCACTTTTCTACTCAAACTAGCGGTAGAGAGAGAGAGAGAGAGAGAGAGAGAGAGAGAGAGAGAGAGAGAGAGAGAGAGAACGCAATATATAATCTCCCTCTCTCTTCGGTTTCTGGCGGTCGGATCGACTACCTTCTACAGTAGTCGTCGCGACCTTTGTCCGTTGTCGGTATGTTTACCGCATGTAATATATTAATTTAATTATATATTTAATATATTATCATTTGTAAATTTCGGTTTAGCTTATAACTATTTTTGCGTGTGCTGCAGGAATACATCATTTATTCTTATATTATTTATTCTGTATTTTCGCGATGATAACAGTGAAATTTGTATAACGGTCGCGATAAGTTTGCGCGGCCATAATTTTGGTCGTCACAAGTTTTTTTATAAAATACATGACATATATTTCAAATTCTTTCTATACTAAGACACATCAACCTCGCCTAACTATTTTACTTTTGTTAAAAGTTGTTTTTGCAGATTTCATTTCTTTTTTAAACAATTATTAGTTAGTGAATTCAATGCAAAAATCTAAAATACAATACAATAATTATATATATATATATATATATATATATATATATATATTGTGATGCGACGAATTCGAGGCAGAAAAAAAATTAATTTAAATTTTAATTTAATTTCTTATTATTTGCGCGCGCACAAAAAAAATTTTTACCTTACTCTCTTACCTCAATCCTTTAGAGGGGGTTCTGCTAGTCTGAAAAAAAAGAGATTTCGGGAAAGGGAAAGACAGAAAAAAACAGTTTTTTTCTCGCGATGCGATGATCCTTTATGCTACACTGGATTTATTCAAGCAAAAGAAATCGAGTGAACCACTACAGTTTGCACATTATACACTCTCCCGAATGCGCGCCTATTTCACTCCTGGTCCGCGTGCCCGCCGCGTCCCGACCACGATCCGCCACCCAGCACGCTCGCCGGACTTGGGGAATTATGTACGGGGAAAGGGAAGGGAAGGGAGTAGATTCCAGCTGTCGTGTACGCGCGGGGACCCGCTGACGGTCGGGGCCCGCTGTAGCTGTGGGGATTACTCACGTTGCGACGGTCGAAGGTCCTTGGCAGTCACGTGGCCCTTTACTCAATTCTTCTTATTTTCCTTCGTTTCTTCCAACTCTTCCCGTCTCCACTCCGCGACTCTCCACCCTGCTATCCTCTTGGATCCTCCCGCTGTTGTCCTCTCTATGTCTCTCTCTCCAGCTCACTCTTCCGTACTCACGTCACCCGTCCTGCTTCCGACCTCGCTCTCCGTCTCGCTGCGTCTCCTTACTCCAACCAACCACTCCCACAACTCACTTTCTCCGTTCCTTTCTCAATTTCCTCCACTGCCTTTTCCTTCGTATCGCTTCTCTCTCCGGCCTCCACAACTCTTGCCACCTCCCGTCCTCTCTCTATCTCTCTCTTTTCGATGACCGGTTTGTTCGGTGGCCGACAGCGGAGTCCCGCGCGTCTGGCTGCTCACAGGGAAGAAGGATGGGATAAGGGGGGGGGAGGTACGGCGGCGGCCGACGACGGCCGATCGTGGTCGTAACGCGCCGAACACGGCCCTCGCGCGTCACAATGATAATAAGTTTCGGCCTAAATTAACAATAGTGCACTAACTGGTAAACTTACAGAAGGCCTATACCATGACAAATAAAAATTTCCTTAACTAAACAAGTTCTTATGAAACAAATATCAATTTGATTCAATATTAATAAAAATTTGTGAAATAATAAAGATTTTAATATACATGGTTTTCATATTATTCATAAAAAAAATTATTCAACCTCCTAAAGATCAATAATGTTTGAATTTGTCTTGATATTTTTCCTCTTCACAGTACAAGTATGATACCAATTAGGTCAACTTATATATCTCAAGCCTTTCAATTTATGTGAATATCGCTTTTATTCATATCTTACGCCTATAGATAGGAGTACTGTTCTCCTTGATTATGTTGATTCAAGATTTATACAAAACAAAAAAATTCGAGTTCAAAAGTCCGTAGTGCAGAGACTTTCTAGGCATCAACCGAAGGTGCATCAGTGTAAATTCTAAATAATTTGTAAACGCAATCATGGCTTTAGAAATAAATTCGTTTTTCGATTAACAATAAGTTTTTAATGAATTACTGTAAATAATGACTGTTAATTATGCTTTTGACTTGTGATGGTTTCGTTATTGGTGATAAAAATGTAATTCGGATGGACTAACTTCGATATGATTGTGAAAAAGAAAATTTATTTATCGAGTTGTCATATTTTAGTTACATACTGTGGGATGATTTAATTAATTTGTATGATATTTTAGGATCACTAAATACTTTGGTTTGTTAATCCATCAAAGAATTATAAATTTTGGGCTTGTAGTCAAGAACTCGATATTAATTATTTTAACATGTCTAAAGGTACATCATAGCCATCCTAAAAATTAATATTATTTAAATGCAAAACAAAATTTTCCTTTCTTTTTTTCTCAATCACACTGCAAATCTAGATAATGAATTAATATTTTACTGATTCTATGTCTTACGATGTTGAATACTTAATAATAATTTAAGAGGATATTATTAGATCTGCTATACTACTAGCCACACTCACATCAATTCTCATTCGCATCACTTATCCTACGTTTACATAAAATTTCATTCGCATCACTCCACTTAACTTATTCATGCCATTAGTTACTCATTCCCTTTCTTCCATCACCTGTTATTTCTATTATATCTATTATTTTATATATACTATTATCTTATTTTATTTCTATTATCTCTATATCTTTTATTATTTCTGATTAACTATCTTATTCTATATACTATTATCTTCTATTATTACTTATTATCTATTTTATTTTATATACTATCAGGTATGTGAATAAGTCTTTCCCGTTTTTTTTCTTCAAATTTTGAGCCTTTATTGTGAAAAAATGGTTACAAATGAATTATTGAAAGTATTGGCCATCGCTAGCTACAACTTTTTCCCATCTTTCTGGCAACATACGAATCCCGTTGCGAAAAAATTCGACCGGTTTGGCCTCTATCCAGTCATCCACCCATTTTTTGGCTTCCTCGTAGGAATGGAAGTGCTGGTCAGCCAGGCCATGCGTCATCGATCTGAAGAGATGGTAATCAGACGGAGCAACGTCTGGACTATACGGCGGGTGGGGTAGGACTTCCCATTTGAGCGTTTCTAAGTATGTTTTCACCGGCGGTGCAACATGTGGGCGAGCATTGTCATGTTGCAAAATAACTTTGTCGTGCCTGTCGGAGTATTGTGGCCGTTTTTCTCGCAGTGCGCGGCTCAAACGCATCAATTGTCGTCGATAGACCTCGCCTGTGATCCTTTCATTCGGTTTCAGAAGCTCATAGTAAACCACACCTAGCTGGTCCCACCATATACAGAGCATGAGCTTGGCGCCATGAATATTTGGCTTGGCCGTCGATGATGATACATGGCCGGGTAGTCCCCATGATTTTCTTCGCTTCGGATTATCGTAACGTATCCACTTTTCATCGCCAGTCACGATACGATGCAGAAAACCCTTTCTTTTATATCGCTGAAGCAGCTGTTCGCAAGTGAAAAAACGCCGTTCGACGTCTCTCAGCTTCAGTTCGTACGGCATCCAATTTCCTTGCTTTTGGATCATTCCCATGGCTTTCAAACGCTTGGAAATGGTTGTTCGGCCAACTCCCAATGCTTCAGCAAGTTCTTCTTGCGTTTGACAAGAATCTTCATCAAGCAAAGTCGCCAATTCTCGATCTTCAAAGATTTGCGGCCGCCCGGAACGCTCCTTGTCTTCCACGTCGAAATCACCGCTTTTGAAGCGTCGAAACCATCCGCGAACACTTGAATCATCGACACAACCTTCTCCATAAGCCTCCTGAAGCAATCGATGCGTCTCGGCAGCAGATTTCTTCAAATTGAACCAATAAAGTGAAACTTCCCGCAAATGACGTCGACTCGGCTCAAATTTCGACATTTTCACGATATCAAAAATTTATGATGCGAAAAAATTTTAACTAATGTGTTAGTATGGAATTGTTGACATATAAATAAGCTTTGATTATGACATATGTAACCATTGAATACTCGCACAGTATTGGTGGCGCCATTTCTTACAAAAAACGGGAAAGACTTATTCACACTCCTAATATTATATTCTAGTGTTTACGATTAACTATCTTATTCTATTATCTATTATAGTTATATACTATTATCTTAATTTATTTCTATTATTTCTATATCCTCTATTATTTCTTTTGCAACGGGCACGGCCGTTGCAAAAGGTGTGCACGGCTAGGCTTAGCCCCGAATGAATTCGGCAAAGGAGAGGGGCGGTTCGCGAGGGGCGAAGACTCGCATGCGGGATTTGCGCGGTTCACGGAATAAGAAGACAGAGTATTTAAAATTTAATCGGCTTTAATGTCCCGTTAGCTTACACGACGTGTGCGCTAAGGCGCGTCGAGCGCAGACCGAGGGTCGTCGAGGCGACGGCGCGCGCGGAGCTAGGGAAGAGAGAGAGAAAGAGAAAAGGGGCTGCCACTTACAGCGAGTCGAAGGTGCACTCGTTGACCCCGCAGCACGTCCGCGTTTGGCAGTAGCACCTTTCTTCACCGGGAGAGGCGGCGACTTTGCTGTCCAGAAACCCCGGGATGGGGCGGTTATTCCGCGGAGACGGGGTCGGGCGACAAGTTCGTCCGCTCGGACTCGTCCTCAGCGCGTGTGCACTACTCCCACCCACAATGCCGTGGCACAAACACGCGCGTCCGGTCGTGTACACTCCTCGAAGAAGAGGTACGTAGCGAGGGGGAACACGTCGAGCACGAGGCGTGTTCCCGTAAACGATGACCAAGACACCGAAAGCAAAACAAAGCGCGTGGAGCGGAAAGCCGGCTAAACGCGTGTTAATCCTAGCTCTCTTATTTTTTCTCTTACTCTTCGCGCGCGCGGCCGTCCCTCCCCACTCCCCGTTCTCTCTCTCTCACTTACCTCTCCGCCGGTGTAGTTGTGCGTCGGCCTGTAACATATAAACATCTATACATCGGAATATACAAACACATATTTACAGGCTACGGCTAGAGAGAGAGAGCAACGGGACGTGGGAAAGCAAGCACATGCAGTGCTTGCGTTCCCCGTCACAATATATAAATCAATAAAATATTTTATATTTTTGAAAAAATTATTTACTTATAACATATAAATAGTTTTATTAAAAGATTCATTCCTTTAAATTTATTATTTAAATCTTTGTGCCATTTAATAAAATCGAAAAAATGTTTATTAATTTTTAACAACTCGTTGGGTCTAATCAAATAAATATATTGCACCTTTTGATAAAGCTATTTAATTGTTCATATTGAATAGCTTTCACAAAAATTGATTATATTTGTTAAATTTGAGTATATATATAATTTTTTAAATATTTATTTATTCAATTTTATTTTTTACGTATATGTAGTTCCGTTTAGTAAAATTCAAGAGTTATTTATTACTTTTCAATAATTTATTTAGTTTAATGTAATAAATATATGTTCGTATTGAATTTTTATTAAATATAGTAGGTTGAATGTTAAAATAAAGATACACGAAGTAATCTTTTAACATGAACTTTATTTCAAACAAGGAAGGAAAAGACGTCTGTTCAAACGAAAGGACAACGCAAAACTCACTACAGTACTCGAAATTGAAAACTCTGCAAGCCTTTGTGAGAAACTTAAAACCTATATAAAAACTCATCAGGCTTCTAGGCAATAAACTCATAAATCATTTGCCGCGCAGGGCAGCAAAGACGCAGATCGTAATAAGACACATTGGACACATATGTTTACATCCTTTTACGATACTCTCCAATATTTAGTTTCAAGTATTTTTTGCTTTATTATTTATAGAAGGCTAAAATAATCTAACAGTTCGCTATTCAAATAAACTTAATTGTTTGTTTCAAGTATATGTTTTACTCTAAATTACAAAATATTCATGCGTGAAACATATGTATGTTTCTGTTTTAAACATAAATTTAAATAAATATTTCTTGTATTCTAATAACTATTGAATTAATTTTAATGAATGCATGATATAATGTAAATAGCAATGAAATAAAATTTATTATATAAAAAATTTAATGAATGTTATTATATAAATAATTTACAGAAAGTATAATTTTTTATATCAAATTAGTCTTATTATTAAGTTCAACGCAATCTTATTATCAAGTTTTAAACTCAAAATTTTAAGAAAATACGTATATATATATATATATATATATATATATATATATATGCGTGTGTATGAATGTTCTTAAAAATTTGGCAGCGGAGTGTAGTAAATGGGATTCACTGGTGTCAACGAAAAAATTCTTTAAGTACGTATACCCAGATATACCTTTTTGTAGCTTCGATCATCGCCACGCAGCGAATTTAAAAAGAAAATACGTGTGTATATAAATGCATCATACACACTTACACACACAGACAAGAAAATCTATACGCACTTCAAGAATGTCGACACCAGTTAATCCCTTTTATTGCATCTATTGTTTCGGCGTCCCCCCTACTGAACACCGTTTCTCCCTCGATCACACCAGCTCGAAAATCAACATCTGGAATATTACACAAACGGAGTACCGACGTTCACCGCCGTAGCGCTGAATTTCAAAATTTTACTGCAACGTCTAACATGGGCATCGGCGATCTCCCCTTATTATCTCTGGTAGTAGCAGTGGCGTCAGACCGTCGGCAGCTGGCTGTATAGCCCGCTGTCTCCGTTGACCGATCAGGCGAGGTCGAGCGTACGACTTTCGGACCTGGCCCGTCTTCTTCTTCTAGTCTTCTCATGTTGGACTCTCTTCCTCTTCCCGGCGTTTCTCGTTAGGGCCTCTTGGGGCAATCACTAGTCGTGGTGTGTAGCCAGGCGCCGCACACTATAGCGTTGTTCTGTTGAATACTCGGAGAGCGGACAATATCGTCTTCACTCACTGGGTACTGAGCTCAATCTGCTCGGCACGGCGCGTCTAGGCGTCGCGTCGATCTCGCGCGCAATTGCTCGCGCGATATATTGATACTTGAAACTTAATTATTGCCCTTGAAAATGACGGTCACTATATATATATATATATATATATATATATATATATATATATATATATAATCCAAGAGTATATATGTAAATGATTTTAAAATATTGATAGTGTATGCGTGCGCGCACGTGCGTGTGTAAAAACGGCCAATGCAATATTATTGTTGACTACGACAAGTTTCGTAAAGGTGCAGTATTGTGAGATATGTAGTATGCCGACATTATTATATATGATTCTGATATTTTTATGTATTGTGATAACATTCGAAATTGATAGGGATTGTTTTATTGTCCAATGATATGCTATTTCGTCTACTATAAGTCTAATTAGTCTATTTGCATTATCAAAATAAATTAATAAAAATCTAAATAATGTTCTAATTGGCAGCCAATTCGCGGCAATCAAACAGAATAAATTAGATTAGTTGAATTATAATAATAGTAATAGAAGAATAAACATAAATAAAATTAAAATTTTTTTAATATCTTTAGAGTATAGTCTGCGGAAAATTAAAATTTTAAATTTTATACTCACATCCGCGGAATGTCTATAATCGAAAGGTGATCAAACAAATAAATGGTATTAACAGCGACAATTATAGAAGATGACAACAAGAACGACATTCATAAGTTACAAGCGAAGTTACAGAAAGTAACGTCAGAATCAGCAGGAGAAAACAATATGTACGAGTAATTAAGTAAACAAATCAATCAACTAATGAACAATAATAATGAATCGATAGCTAAATTTTTGGAGAAGGACGACGACGTCAAGACTTGCACAATCAACCAGTAGCAATGATTATTTACCCACTGTTAGTGAAGGTAATATAAATATAAATAATGATCGAGTCTATTGACATCGCATGCATTGATGATATACTTACTGCTTCTCAAACCTTTTTACAATCATTTTGAACATTTAGATCGTTTATTTGAATGTTTAAATAAAGCTCGGTTTACATTAGTCCTTAAAAATTCCATTTTATACTTGACAAAAAATGGGTTTAGCTCAGACTCTGAAAATTCAAGAAAATTCTTGACTTTTCACGTCCTTCGGATCGACAGCAACTACAAGAATTTGTTAGTTATATGGATATTACAGATAATTTTGTATATGTTACGCAGATCATATAGACCCTTTTTGCAATTTATTATAAGTGAGCGGATCGTGCAAATGTATGTCAGAACATACGCATCATTCATAACAAATTTCACATGTACTATTACCTTAAGTCATTATATTTTCGATTCGAAATTTTACTTGCAGAATTGATGCGAGTAATATAGGGATAAGTGGTATTCTTTTTCAACAAAACTGGGAAATGTGCAAAAAGGAGAATTTTTTCTAAAAACGCGGAAATCATCTGAAAGGTCTACTCTGGCTCTTTAAAATCCATATTTAAGATTTAAAATATCTTTGTCATTGATATATCATTGATTGAGATCAAGTATCTTAACAGTTTCAAAACAACTAATTTTCTGGATATGTTCATATATTAGGAGTGTGAATAAGTCTTTCCCGTTTTTTGTAAGAGAAGGCGCCACCAATACTGTGCGAGTATTCAATGGTTACATATGTCATAATCAAAGCTTATTCATATGTCAACAATTCCATACTAACACATTAGTTAAAATTTTTTCGCATCATAAATTTTTGATATCGTGAAAATGTCGAAATTTGAGCCGAGTCGACGTCATTTGCGGGAAGTTTCACTTTATTGGTTCAATTTGAAGAAATCTGCTGCCGAGACGCATCGATTGCTTAAGGAGGCTTATGGAGAAGGTTGTGTCGATGATTCAAGTGTTCGCTGATGGTTTCGACGCTTCAAAAGCGGTGATTTCGACGTGGAAGACAAGGAGCGTTCCGGGCGGCCGCAAATCTTTGAAGATCGAGAATTGGCGACTTTGCTTGATGAAGATTCTTGTCAAACGCAAGAAGAACTTGCTGAAGCATTGGGAGTTGACCGAACAACCATTTCCAAGCGTTTGAAAGCCATGGGAATGATCCAAAAGCAAGGAAATTGGGTGCCGTACGAACTGAAGCTGAGAGACGTCGAAGACGTCGAACGGCGTTTTTTCACTTGCGAACAGCTGCTTCAGCGATATAAAAGAAAGGGTTTTCTGCATCGTATCGTGACTGGCGATGAAAAGTGGATACGTTACGATAATCCGAAGCGAAGAAAATCATGGGGACTACCCGGCCATGTATCATCATCGACGGCCAAGCCAAATATTCATGGCGCCAAGCTCATGCTCTGTATATGGTGGGACCAGCTAGGTGTGGTTTACTATGAGCTTCTGAAACCGAATGAAAGGATCACAGGCGAGGTCTATCGACGACAATTGATGCGTTTGAGCCGCGCACTGCGAGAAAAACGGCCACAATACTCCGACAGGCACGACAAAGTTATTTTGCAACATGACAATGCTCGCCCACATGTTGCACCGCCGGTGAAAACATACTTAGAAACGCTCAAATGGGAAGTCCTACCCCACCCGCCGTATAGTCCAGACGTTGCTCCGTCTGATTACCATCTCTTCAGATCGATGACGCATGGCCTGGCTGACCAGCACTTCCATTCCTACGAGGAAGCCAAAAAATGGGTGGATGACTGGATAGAGGCCAAACCGGTCGAATTTTTTCGCAACGGGATTCGTATGTTGCCAGAAAGATGGGAAAAAGTTGTAGCTAGCGATGGCCAATACTTTCAATAATTCATTTGTAACCATTTTTTCACAATAAAGGCTCAAAATTTGAAAAAAACGGGAAAGACTTATTCACATACCTGATAGCTTATATAAGGGTATTACTTCTGATCCTTATATTTTAATTTTCTTAAATTAAAATATGAAAATGGTTTTTGGAACCTACATTATTATTATGAACCTAAATTATGCGAATTATTTCATGGCGCCATATTTATAAGATTACATTTTCTTGAAAAATTATTTTTTTATTTATAATAAGTAGCGTACTTATTTATTAATTTACATTGTATATATTAGAAAACGATATTTGGCTTGCTTCTTAATGTCATTCGTTTACTTATTTAATATCAGTGTTGACGTAATTGATGTATGAATGGTCTGGTAAATCCATATTTGAAATGGAAATATTTCAGAGGTTGGTGCTACATCGGAATCTTTTTTTTTTTTTAATTTTGGTTAGACCTAAATGTATTATTATTATTATGTGAATACATTGAATAAATTTTTAAGATATATTACTGACAAAAAAATGTATACATTTTCTGTAACACAAAATTTTTATAATTTTACAAAAGAGGGTAGGAGTAATTATGATTCATAATATAGCAAAAATAGTTTGAATTTGAATTATATATCCCAAAATTTACTGTGCTGTAAATGTTTCTATACCTTACGGACTGTTCATGTATCTTCTCATTCTGAATTTTTGCCTTAGGAAGTGTAATGTACTAGTAAGAATTCAAAGTAAGTATAACTTTTTATACAATAAATCTTTATTGTAATTTTTAATTTACAATATTGAGGATTTATAATAATTTTAATATTTTATAATATTGATACTGCATTAATTATTTTCAGCGAAACGTGTTTTCTTCAGTTTAGCCTTCTTTTGTATAAATAAAGAATTTTAAATAAACATTATACAGTTCAAAATTACCTAGTTGTATGTTGATATATTTAAATAGTTCTACTTAATACATCAGCAAGCATTGTTTAAAATCGCACCATTAGATTTCATAAATATGAGAAAAAAAGTAGCTTATAATCATGAAATAATTTTTATATCATAAGTAAGCCAAGAAGTTCTACCTACACTATTATAAATTTATATATGATAAATGCATAATGAAATCATAGTGTAATTAGTATAATAATGAAATCAGGTTATGCCAAATGAAATAATAATAAAGTAGCAGAAATGACAAAAGTTTTGAGCAGGCTGATCGCCAATACAAATGGACCTACATAAAACGTACGTAAACTTGTGTTGAGTGTAATTCACTCCATTATATTATAAGAAGTGGAGGTAGGGTCGATGCGATCACTTTTAGTCCACGTATCGGACCGTATTTCAAGAAGCGGTTTTTGTGATAGCGGGCTAATTTCTATTAAGTTTTAGCGGGCGAACGTAAAAAAATTTACGAATGAAGAGCGATCGTCGCGAGGGAGGACGCTGCGACGAAAGAATGATCGAATGCATTCGTATTGTGGAAAATACGGTGAATAACGAACGAATGAGTACTATGGATGAAATGACTCATATCCTAAGTCTGGATTATTAAAATAATTTCTGCCTGGACATGGTTATTTTTGTATATACTTCTATAGGACGAAGAGGAGAACCTTATCAGACTGAAAGTACTACGGATGAGTTTACGATAATGTGGAATACACATTGATAACATTATAGGAAATATTACTGCCAGATAACGTAACTAGACTTACGATAACGGAGGTAGACTATAGGAGGTTGGTAGCAAATTACGTAACGAATCTGTTATGGATCATATGATTGGATACTTGTCTGAAAGATTGAATGAATCAAAATTTGAATGTAGAATCACGAATGAAAGAAATAATGGAATATTGGTATGAAAGTAACGAGTGCCTTTAACCTACAAAGATTGCCGCCCAGACTGAGTGAATGTGCATAACAGTTCCGCGCTGATGTCGGTGACACAAATAGATATGTGTTTAGTGTGTAGGGATATAAAATAATAATAATTGAAATGCCAGTGTTGAGAGATAATTGGTAATACAATATCATGTCTTAACAAATTCTGATTATTCTTTGTAAGGAATATTTAAATCGAACAGTAAAAAAGACTTGTAAGATCAGTATCATTATATTAGTTAACAATCTTTCCCATAATTCTCCTTCATTATTAAGCTTGGGAAAAATCATACTAATGAATACGATAAATCTAATGTCGTACATAAAATTCTTTGTGCTCACTGTGATAAAAATTACATTGGTCAAACTTCTGGAAAATTTAAAGAAAGATTAGATGAACATAAGCATGATCGTAAAATAAAAAAGGTACTTTATCTTTATATTCATATACAAAATATAATGAACATACTTTTAACTTTGATAATGTCAAAATTATTCACAATAAAAATAATCCTAACCAACGATAGGTGTCTGAAATAATTTATATTTCTTGTGAGAAAAATAATGTAAATACACAACTAGCCACTTATAACTTAAGAAACGAATATACATCGTTTCTCAATAATATTATACACACTCTATAAATTATCCATATACTTACTTTTTATACGTCATTGTGTGTATATCATCGACCGTTCTGTGTTTAGTCAATATTCTTCGTGGATGGTATCGTGTTATTCGATTGACTTGCTAAGGCTCGTTTTCATATTGGTAAGTTTATTTTTATTTAAATTATATAAAATTATATCGTAAAATAATTTGTTTTATAGTGACATTGAATCAGAACCTTTGTAGGCTTGAAACGTTTGTTCATTTTATTGAAATATAATTAAAAAAGATGCAGGATGAAATTAGTGTCAAAATGATGATGATGCTACTAATATTAATACTAATACTAATAATGTTATATTTTTATAATATATTTCAATTCATCTGTTAAATTACTATAAATCTATCTCAATAATTTTAGTCGTACATTATTAACTATTTATTTTAAATTTCTAGGCTTATGATCAACCAGATGTTTATGAGACAGATAATGAACCAGAAGATAATGCAGTTCCTAACTATATACGTGTACGTATAATATGTTTAGTATTTTTCTCTAATTAAGTATTAGATTAATTAAAGATTGGTTGACCACTTCTTAACTTGCTTAAATAGAACTGTGGAACAAAATTGAATTAACAGGTTTTGGATAGTTTAGTAGGCCTAAAACTTTTAACTTCAGTTAGTTATTTCAGATATGAAACTATTTTCAAAGACAGGCATATTCTGAATATGTGATAATAGCAAGACTATTCTTTGAGTTGTATTTCTCTTTTACTGTTTCATGTTTTCTTATGTATTGTGTGCACAAATAAGTTTGCGCCGTTTTTTTTATAAACAAATAAAAATTTATTGTAAAAAGCTGGTACAAATAATGTCATTCAAAATATTGCCCATCACTTTCTACTACTTTTGACCATCTTTCGTGCAGCAAGTGGATACCCCGTCCAAAAAATTGTTCGTCTTTTGTGGCGATCCACGAATCGACCCATTTCTTCAGTTCCTCGTAAGAAGTGAAGTGCTGTTCAGTCAGACTATGAGTCATCGACCGGAATAGGCTGTAGTCTGAAGGAGCAATATATGATGAATTTGGCAGGTGGGGTAGGACGTCCCAATTCAATGCTTCTAAAGTTTTCTTTACAATTTTTGTAATATGTGGCCGAGCGTTGTCGTGCTGAAAAATGACCTTATCGTGCCTTTTGGCATATTATGGATGTTTAATCTTCAATGCTTGGCTCAATTGCATCAGCAGTGGTTAGTAACGTTCCCCGGTGACGGTTTGATTGTGTTGGAATAGTTCGTAATAGATTAATCCAAGCTGATCGCACCAAATGCACAGCATTAGCTTCTTGCCAAGAATGTTTGGCTTAGCCATCGAAGTAGCGGCATACTCGGGCTTACCCCATGACTTCCTACGCTTTGGGTTGACGTAGTGAATCCACTTTTCATCTCCCATCACGATTCGATATAGAAATCCTTTGCGATTTTGACTTTTGAGTAATTGTTCGCAAGAGAATAAGCGACGCTCGACGTGTCTTCGCTTCAGGTCGTAAGGGATCAAATTTCCTTGCTTTGGAGCATACCCAGGGGTTTGAGACTTTGTGAAATAGCTTGTTGAGTCACTCTTAACTCGTGTGCAAATTTTTGCGTTTAGCACGGATCTTCCTCCAGCAAAGCTTCAAATTCTATGTCACCATACACTTTGAGCCTTCCACTGCGTGTTTGGTCCTTCACGTCAAAATCACCACTTTTAAGTTTTTGTAACCATTCCCGACAACTTCCCTCACTCAAATTAACATCACCATATACTTTTATGAGTAGCCAGTGTGCTTCAGCTGCAGAGTGCTTTAAATGAAAGAGGTAAATTAATAATTCCTGTTAATAACGCTTACTTGGCTCAAAACTTGACATCTTAATTCGATGAAAACTAAGTGATGCTAGCAAAAAGTCAGAGATATTAAAAGGTTATATTGTTTCCAGATGTCAACATATACTATACGACTTTTTACAGCTGACAATTTCGATGTTATCTTATCGGTGTCGCCATCTTTTCAAAAGGGCGGAAACTTATTTGCACACGTAATTTATGCGATACTTACATAAATACAGCGTTGTATTTATTTAGGATTCATCAATCAGTGTGCAATCCGAAATCCCCGTACTTTCTCCCGTCAACTGGGCTACAAGTCTATGTATGTTTTAGTGCGAGAAGCGGGAAGTAGCCAGGGCCCTTACACATACTGTTAGTGCTGGTTTGTCTCAAGAGCTCTTCTCATTGGTGATACTGCGGTACTTTACATTTGCACACAAACTAGGCTGTTAATGTGACCGCTTATTGTTTTCTTCTGCCCCTCCAATTTTGTTCTCGATCGCCGCGCTCTGTCGTGGTTTTTCGCTTACTATTTGTCATTTCCGCGCGCGCATGCATGGTTTTTGAAATATAGTGCACCGTTGATTTGCGCGGATATAATCTCCCGCTCTCGAAAAAAGCATGTGGAGCATGTTGAACCGAATAGGGGTTCAAAGGGATAGGTGAATTTATCGTGTGAAAGGTAAAAAACAAAATAAGGGGAATGCTAGACGTTGTGTGTCCGCTCGAAATAGAGCGACGGTATTGTCTATTACTATTGTGCTTACACAGTATTCCGTATGAAGACAAAAACCATAAAATTTTTTTTTATGTAAAATTAATTATTTTATTCCACACCGGGGATTGTCACCTTGTCTTATGCCCTATGAGCTGGTGTGGGGGCTCATCTGGGGTTTCGGGCGGCTGACCCGGCAATATCTGCGGATGTTTGGAGGTATATATATATATATATATATATATATATATATATATATATATATATATATATATATAATGAACCAATTGAGAGGGAATTAATGTCAAATAATATCTAAATTTTATAGTAAATTAATAGCTTATATATTAATATATTTAATATATATGATTATAATTAATTAAATAATGTAAGTTTATAAATTATCAATTAAAATCTACAATTATGTAATTGAAACTTTGAAGGTTTGTAGTTTCTTTAACTTAAAATTTTCATAAGATACTATTTATAATGATAATAATTTATTATTTAATTTATCTTATCAAGCCTATTAACCCTTTAATCAGGCATATTATTACTTATATTAGCCTTAATCTTAAAAATTGGAATTTTTTTGTACTTAAATATATACTATATAATTATAAATTAATTAATTTATATGAATTATTTATTATAGATTTTATTATTATTTATTATTTTTACCATTATATATTTTTAGCTTATTATTAATCTTAATTTCTAATTCTTGGTTTTCTATATGGTTAGTTATAGAGATTAATTTAATTTTTTTAATTCCTTTATTAATTTTTGATAAACTATGTAAAAATTCTAATTCAAGAATTTATTTCTTAATTCAAGCATTAAATTCTTATATATTTTTAGGAATAATAATAATATCAGAAATAAATGCTTTTATATTAATTTTAATTTTAACTTTATTATTTAAATTAGAGATACCTCCTTTTTTAAATTGATATTTAAAATTAATAATGAATATAAATTGATTAAATATTTTTTATTTAAGTGTTTTACAAAAAATTATTCCTTTATTAATGATATCTTATTTACTAAATTTAAGATTCCAAAATTATATAAAAATCTTTATTTTAATAGTTATAGTAAGTTCTTTAATTTACACAATTATATTAGGGTACAATTTAAGTAGGTTAAAATTAATCTTTAGAATTTCTTCAATTGTTCATATAACTTGAATATTAAGATTATTATTATTTAATGAGGTTATATTTTATCAATATTTTGTTATTTATTTAATTATTTCTCGAATAATTATATCATTATTTTATGATTTAAATATTAATTCATTAAATAGATTAGTAATAATCTATCCTTTATTAAAATATTATATTATAATATTAATATTTTTTAATTTAATTGGATTACCTATTTTTAGAGCATTTATAATAAAATTATTTGCAGTAATAGAAGTATTAAATTATAGATAATTATTAACTTATATTTTAATTATATTTTCATTATTAACTATTGGGATTTATTTTAAGCTGATTTATTGAAGATCTTTAATAGTAAATATGACAATAAAGTCATTTGTATTTTTTAATAAATATAAAATAAATAAATTACATTTAAGATTAAGATGAGATAGATTATTTATATTCCAAATATTTAATTTATTAAATTAATTAGTAATAAGAAATGACTCTATTTATAAATTTACAATTTATTACTTTTTATCAGACATATTACTAAAATCTAAATATGACTATTTTGAAATTTGCAATTTAATATTTTTATTAAATTATTAGATTAAAAGCATTAATAAATTAATATTATATATTATATTAGAAGTATAAAAATATGCTTTAATTGAAACCAAAAAGAGGTTTATTATTGTTAATAATATCATTGAAATAATTCCAATTAAATAGGGTATCCCTTAACTTAAGTCGAAATTAAGTTCTATCAATTAGAATTATTTAAATTTAAATTATTTTACGGTCCCTTCATATCATTCTAAAAATAAACCTACTAATAAAATAAAAAAATTAATATTAAATTAATATATACATTTATTAAAGAATAGTTATTAGAAATAATAATTGGTAAAATAATTGAAATCACTACATCAAAAATTAAAAAAATAATACTAATTAAATAAAATTGTAAAGAAAATGGTAATCGATTAATATTAAAAATATCATATCCACATTCAAAAGGGGAAGATTTTCCTCGATTCTTATAAAATTTTTTACTTAACATAAAATTAATTATTAATATTAAAATGAAAATGATTAAAGATAAAAAAATTACAGTAATAAAATAAATTATATATATAGATATTATTTAATTTAAAATTAAATATTTTTATTTTATATGTCAAAATCAATAATATACTCATAAGTATAAGAATAATCAAACTACATCAACGAAATGTCAATATCAAGCTGCTGCTTCAAATCCAAAATTATTAAATTTCGAAATTGAAATTTTAAATTGTTGAATATATAGCGGTATTTGTATATACCACTATAGTGTAATTTAAATGCAACTAAGGACTAAGAAAAACCCAGACTGCGCATCAGTCTCAAGCACGTTAGGATTACGGTATAAATGGAGAATTTTCCTGTGTGTTTGTTCCTGTACTATGCTCGTGCGAACCTATAATGCCGAACAGGTATAAACCTGCATAGTTTTTGAGTAACTTAAAAGCAGCGCGTATTTCTGCCTTAGTTAGTTGATGTATCGAAGCGAACGTCTTAAGCATTGTATTAGCCTTAAGCGATATACTCCAATTTTTATGATTTACTTTCTTTTGTACAGTATTAAATATTGTTAATTTAAACTTAAATAAACTTACACTGATAAATCTGTTTTATATTTATTTGATTGAATTAAATATTCAATACTAATAATAATATAATTATTGATATTAATGTAATGATTTGTTTATTGTAACAATAAATGTAAATAAAATCTTGTAATAAATTTAATTTAAAATATTCTAAATTTATATAAGTAGAAGGAAAATCTCAAAATATAAAATATTTAAATTTAAATATTAAAACAATTATAAATAATATAATTATTAATGATTTAATAATAAAATTAATTTAAAAAATTGATTTTACAGAAGAAGAAGAGTCTATAATACTAAATCTTGTAAAATATAAAAATAAAATTATTAACCCTCCTACTATACTTAAAAAATAATATAAGATAAAAATCTTGAAAAATAAAATAATCTAACATTAATTGAAGTTATAATAATAAAAAATATTAATATATTTCTTAAAATTAAAGGATGTACATTTTTATTATTTATTGGTATTAAATTAACCAATAAAACGTTTATAGAAAAAATAATTAATTAAATTAAAAATTTTTTTTTCATTTTAAAAATAGTTTAAATTAAAAATATTAATTTTGGAGATTAATGATATATTATATATTTTTTAACTATAAAATTATTTATTTTTAATTTAAAAAATTAATATTTTAATTAAATTAATAGCTAAATTTTTATAACTTTTTATTTTAATATTTATATATTTATTATATCAATATTTTTACTATCTTATTATTATAATCAAATTTTATTATTATTATTAAGATTAGAATTCTTAATATTATGTCATTTAGATTAATTATTTATATATTATTTTTTTAATAATTTATTTTTAATATTTTATTATTTAATTTTTGTAGTTTGTGAAAGAGTTTTAGGCCTTACTTTATTATTGTTAATTCGATCTAAGGGGTCTAATAATATTAATTTATTAAATTTAAATTTATGATAAAATTATTATTATATATAAGTATACTATTATTATTTGTTTTAATTAATAAAAATAAAAATTTTATTTTATTAATAGTATATATATAATTATCAATTAATTTTATTATTCCTATAATTTCAACTAATGAATGAATAGGACAATATATAATAATTGCTATAGATAATTACATATTGATTTATATTATTTTAAGAATTATAATTGTTTGTTTAATATTTATAGTAAGAAATTTTATTAATTTTAAATTTAAATATTATTTAAATCTATTAATTATAAATTTAATTTTAATTTTATGTTATAGAATAATAAATTATTTATATTTTTATTTATTTTTTGAATTTAGACTAATCCCAATATTTTATTTAATTATAGGATGAGGGTATCAAAATGAACGAATTAATGCAACAATATATATAATATTTTATACATTATTTATATCTTTACCTTTATTAATAATAATTTTTATAATATTAAATTATTTTAATTCATTAAGATATTATTACATAATTCATAATTTTATATTAGGAGTGTGAAGAAGTCTTTCCCGTTTTTTGTAAGAGATGACGCCACCAATACTCTGCGAGTATTCAATGGTTACATATGTCATAATCAAAGCTTATTCATATGTCAACAATTCCATACTAACACATTAGTTAAAATTTTTTCGCATCATAAATTTTTGATATCGTGAAAATGTCGAAATTTGAGCCGAGTCCGTGTTGCAACACTCCGTGTTGCACCGACGCCAGCCCGGAACTGTTATACACATTACTTCAGCCTGGGCGACAGTCCTTGCGTGGTCATTTCACGTTCATATCTTTCATTCCAGATTCTCATGCATACTCGATATTACATTCACTCTTCATAGACTTTCAATCGTCCAAACATCCATCTGCTCTTTTGTTCTGAAGCACATTCATAACGTATTTTGCGATCAACCGCCAGCTGTCCGCGTCCGTCATCATAATTTTCGTCACGTTTTCTGGCGTGATCACTCCTGTCCTCGTCTGTAACTCTAGTCGTGGCTCAGTCCAATGTTCGCACACAAAAAATGTGTGCTCCGCATCGTCCCAAGCCCATCCGCAGTACTTGCATTCTGAAGAGGCGACCCTCTTCATCTTGCAGAGGTACTTACGGAAGTATCCGTGTCCGGACAGAAATTGGGTAAGGTAGAAGTTCACCTTTCCGTATTTCCTCTCTTTCCACGGACCGATTTCGGGTATTAGTCTTTTCGTCCACCGTCCTCTTTCGTCTGTCGTCCACCGTTTCTGCCATGTCTCGATGGTCTTCGTCCGTTCTTCAGTCACAGCGTCTTCCCTTCCAACGTTCGAGCTCCGCTCGTAAATTCGCTTCCGTTCGGCCGCGAGCAGATCGATGGGAATGACCCCAGCAATCACGAAAACGGCGCTCTCAGACACGGTACGATACGCGCACGCGATTCTTAACGCGCCCACCCTTTGTACGCTTTTCATGGCGTTCGCGCGTTTCCTGATATTCATCGCGTCAGCCCAAACCTCCGCCCCGTAAAGCAAAATCGAGTGGCTAACGCTCATCAGCAGTCTCCGAACGTTCTGTTTTGGTCCGTTGGTATTGGCCATCAGTCTACTTAGAGCCTTGGTCTTTTCTGCTGCCTTTGTCGCCGCGTTTCGTAGGTGGGGCCAGAAGCTCAGCTTCGTATCCAAGGTAACGCCAAGGTACTTGACTTCACTCCTGGTTTCCAGTCTTTCCGTCCCTAACGTCATCGGAACCACCGTCTGTATACGTCTGCGAGTCAGCAGCAACAACTCAGTCTTTTGCAGCGCGAGCTGCAGTCCGTGATCTGTCATCCATTCGTTCACGCGTCTCATGACCTGATTCAGCTTTAACTGAATCAAGTGATAGTCGCGTGCGACTATCATGGCTGCCACATCGTCGGCATAGGCGATGAGACGCGCGTCGGAGGGCATGTCTAGTCTCAGCAAACCGTCGTATTGTACGTTCCAGAAGTCGGGGCCTAAAATGGAACCCTGCGCCACCCCCGCTGTCACGCGTTTCCATTTCTTTCCGTCCAAAGTATCATACGTCAGTCCTCGGTCTCGTAAGTAGTCCCGTATGATACGAAGGAGGTAGGAGTCAACCTTGAAAGTCAACTCCAACGCCCCCAGTATCTCTGTCCATTTTGCAGAGTTAAAGGCGTTACGAACGTCCAGGGTCACCAACAGAACCAGTGGTCTGGTTGCATGACAGCCCTTGTTCGCCGCGTGAAAGATGTTCGTCACGTCACCTATAGCTCCGATTGTCGACCGTCCTTTTCTAAATCCGTGTTGTTGTTCGGATAGGTCTCCGGCGTTTTCAATTGCCTGTGACAGTCTTGGTCTCAGCAGTAGCTCCAACAGCTTCCCTGCCGTATTTAGTAGGCAGAGAGGCCTGTATGAAGAAGGCAAATCGGGGTTCCCCTTAGACTTACGGATGAGAACCAATCGAGCCTCCTTCCAGAGCCTGCTAAAAACTCCCTCCACCAGACACCCGTTGTACAAACTCAAAAGGATGTCCGGGCGGCGCGAAGCGACCACCCGTAACACCTCACTAGGTATGCCATCGGGACCCGGGGCCTTGTTAGGCTTCAACGCATTCGAAGCTCTGCGGAGCTCTTCCTGCGTGAAGAGAGGGAGGGATCTCTATATCTGTCATTTCGTTTGTCGCGTCCGTTCTGTTGGGATGGTTTGGGAAAAGTCTCTCAACTATCCGCTCCATCACTTTCGCGTCTCGTAGTTCCGGCGGACCCCGACCTCCCAGGACGCATGTTACAATTTTATAACCGTTGCCCCAGGGATCCGAGTCTACCTCGTCGATTAGTTTTGTCCAACACCGTTTCTTACTGTCATTGATCGCGTATCTCAGTCGCTGTCTGGCGCGACTATACTCCGTAGAGTATAGTCCCACTACGCCTCGACTTCGGGCTCGTTGAGCTGTCCGTCTCAGCTTCAAACAATTGCTTCTGAGATCCGCGATCTCGGCTGTCCACCAGTATGTTTGTCGTCTGTTTAGTACTTTCCGTTTCTGGGGCATGGTGGCATCGCCTAGGCGCTGGAAAGCCAGTCGTTGCCGCCGCTAACGCCTCCACCCTGTCCCGGTTCGTCAACTCTTGAGGCACCTCTCGTAAGGGAGGTTCTGCATTTTGCAGATACCTTTCGAGTTCGTCTATGTCTAGGCGTTTGGGGTTCCACCCCGTAGATCTTGTGCCCCGTCTCCTCGTGTGTCTCATCGCGTCTGTCAGTTTGAAGGCAATGTACTGGTGATCACTGGCCGTATAGTCCTGGATCACCCGCCACGCCCTTATCCTAGTTCGAATTCTGTCCGAGGTCAGAGTCACGTCTGGTATGGAGTTACCATACCCCGGTCGTCTGTACGTCGGTATCGTTCCTTCGTTAACTGCTGCCAGGTCCAGCCTTGCGGCCATCTCCAGCAGCAGTCTTCCCCGTCTGTTGGTTAAGGGCATTCCCCACTCGATCGCCCGCGCGTTAAAGTCGCCCGCCATGATCACGTTACCAGTGATTTCCCGCAACGCGTCCTCGATTTTTCCAAGTTTAGCCGCGTACTCGGAGGCACTGCTGTTTGGGCTCAGGTAAACACTGACATAGGTTATGTCAGCGACCGTCACCCAGACACAGTCCTCCTCAGTCCCGCTGCGTACGATATTCGACGCAACCTTTCCACGTAACCAAACTGCGGACTTGCCCGAGCTGCTTGTGAGCCAAGTCGGTAATCGTCTGTCTTTGTATTGCTCACTGATAATCAGCACGTCGATGTTCAGTTCCGCCGCAATCTGCGGGAGCAGTGCGTCTGCCACGCTACTCCCGTTCATATTGCATTGGAGTATCGTCGTCGTCATTGTGTGATTGTCTTTGTCTTCTGTTCTGTTAGTGCTATCCTGAACGCGATACACGAGGACGAGCCGGGTAAGTGTCCCCTGTCTCGGATATTATCCTCAGTGCACAGGAAACACTCCCCACGACTCTTGCAGTCCTTGTGGGAATGACCCTCGAGGCCGCATCGCCAGCAGCAGCTTCGTCTGTCCAGTCCTTTACAGTCTTTCCGAACCCGAGGCATCTATAGCATCGCGAGACGCGTATTCTTGTTCTTATTCTTGATACAACCCACCCGATTTTAATACGCCCTTTCCTTAAGAGGTCGGTAGCCTCTTTTACGTCAAAATCGCAGACCGCCATTCTCTGTCCTCGACTGTTAACGTCGAAAACATGGGGCCGACGGTCTGCAGTCCATCCCGTTTCCCGATTTAACGCGTTCGCGATGTCCTCATTGGTCGTGACACAGTCCAAGTCTAGGAATTCCAGTGTCACCCTGGAGGTCAAATCTTTTACGCGTCCAGTCTCTCCGACAGCGTCTTGAAGAACCTGTCGGAAGTCCGTCTCGTTGTTCTGTCTGGAGAGTTGTAAAAGTACCGCACCGTCTTTTGTCTTTTTTATTGTTCTGACTTGAGTATTACACATGTCAGGGTCCACCTTTTGCCGTATTGTACGTACCACGTCGACGTACGTCTGTCCCTCAGCCGGCTTGATCATGATCGCTCCTCCCCTGCCTTTGAGGTTAGGGCGATCAGACCCGCGACCTTGGAGTCTCGCTTTTGTCTGCTCTTTTGTCGGTTTGTTGTCCGTCTCGGTCGTTTTCGGTTTTTTATGTTTTGAGACCACCTTCGCCCATGTTTCGGTCTCGATCGTCCGCTGTTGTGCAGCCGCCTGCTCCGGAGTAGGGGTCTGACGGTCTCTTTTCTGTTTCTGAGGAGTTGCCTCCTCACATTCACTCCGTCCTTTATCTTTCTGTTTTTGTCGGAGCAGGCTCATTCGCTTCAGTTCATACTGTCCGATTTCCACTGGTTCATTGATCTCACTAAAACCGTTTTTTATTATTTGACTTACATTTTTTTGTAGTCAAGTCCTTTCCATCATTTTATTTAGGACTCTGCTTATTGTGTAAAATTGCTCCTGCAATTTACACTCAGCAGCTTCCTAAGTTGCCGGCGATTTATAAACACTTTATTTAAATTTATATTCACACTTTCATTCATACTGCTACCTGTAACATTTTCTGTCACACCAGCCAGGTTGCCTACTGGTGTGATAGGAGAGCCGAGAAGCTCCATTGACTCTACTGAGTCGCTTCCAGGCGGCACTCGAGAGCCTGCTATAATTTTTTTATTACCTTTCATGATTATATTATTAATTTGTGTTAAATGTTTTATATTTGTGATGGTCAGGAGGATCACTTGTTGGAGATGACGGTTCAGCGTCCAGAATCTCCCCAATACTGAAGCCCTCCTAGATTCCGGTGGCCTCGGCTGTCCTCCCCCACGACTCGCAGCAGGGTCCCATCCGTACGCCATACGGCACTACTACGAGAAGCGAGATTTGACGTCTGAGGACGTCTTACCACTGTGTGGGGCAGCCTCCCATGTTAGCTAGACTGGGTTCGGGCCTCCTACTTGTGGCGGCCCAGGAGTGCCATCTGGTTTTACAACTGTACCCTCCAGAAGGGGAACGCACATAAGCATGAAGTGATTCCCTCGCAGCTAATCCCACCAATCAACAAGTAATCATTGCATCCGCAAGACCTTGCCGTCGCTCAAACTGGTTACATTCATACGTGAGAGATGCCCGTTTATAGGGCCTCTCATTCATTCATAACCCGCCTGCAAGTTACCCGTTTATAGGATCTCCATCTCCACCATTCGTGGGAAACTCGTTTATAGAGTTCCCGATATACTCCCCAGTCCGAGTACGGTTATCTTACAGATATGTGTGAGTGGGTGTGTAGACGGGCGAATACCACTATTTTCGCTCGAAGTTCTTGTCCACAGTCACTTATTCGTCACTCTTAGAAGTGCTTATTTCGTGACTGATCGCGAGTGGTCGTTCCCCTATCCGCAACCCCGGGGACGCGTGTGGTAGCTGAACTCAAGGCCCCACGATTTTGATTATTACCCCCTAGATTTTTATTCTTACTTTTTAGAATATTTACTGGGACTTGTACTGGAACTGGATGAACTGTTTACCCTCCTTTGTCAAGGACTTTAGGCCATAACTCACCTTCAGTTGATTTATCAATTTTTTCTTTGTACATTGCAGGAGTCTCCTCAATTATAGGGAAAGTAAATTTTATATGTACTATTATAAATATAAAAATTTATAAGATAGAAAATATTTCATTATTTTCATGATCAATATATTTAACCACAATTTTATTATTATTATCTTTACCTGTCTTAGCTGGAGCAATTACAATATTATTATTTGATCGAAATTTTAATACTTCATTTTTTGATCCTATAGGTGGAGGGGACCCAATTCTTTATCAACATTTATTTTGATTTTTTGGGCACCCTGAAGTTTATATTTTAATTTTACCGGGATTTGGATTAGTTTCTCATATGATTAATCAAGAAAGATTAAAAAAAGAAGTATTTGGTAGAATAGGGATAATTTATGCTATAGTTTCTATTGGTCTTTTAGGATTTATTGTTTGGGCACATCATATATTTACTGTAGGTATAGATGTAGATACTCGAGCTTACTTTACTTCAGCAACAATAATTATTGCTGTTCCTATAGGAATTAAAGTATTTAGATGAATAGCTTCTTTAAACGGAAGAAAAATAATTATTAATGTTACTAATTTATGATTATTAGGATTTATTTTTTTATTTACTTTAGGAGGTTTAACTGGAATTATACTATCCAATTCATCTATTGATATTGTATTACATGATACTTATTATGTTGTAGCTCATTTTCATTATGTATTATCAATAGGAGCTGTTTATGCAATTTTTGGAAGATTTATTTATTGATACCCTGTAATATTTGGGGTAGGAATAAATCAGTATATATTAAAAATTTAATTTTTTTTAATATTTATTGGTGTTAATTTAACTTTTTTCATTTTAAGAATCTTTTTTATTTTACTATTAAATAATTTTATAGGAATATTTTCATATATTTTTACAGCTTCTGCTCATATAAGAGTAAATATATCTATATCTATATTTTTATGATTAAATTTAATAATTTTTGGATGAAGGTTTAAGACTAATCAAATATTTTATCATCTTGTCCCTCAAGGGACTCCATCAGTTTTAATGAGATTTATAGTAATCATTGAAACTATTAGAAATTTAATTCGACCTGGAACCTTAGCTATTCGATTATCTGCTAATATAATTGCTGGTCATTTATTAATAACTTTAATCTCAAGAGTTTGTCCATTATTACAATTATTACCAATATTTTCCGTTACATTAATTCAAACTATCCTAATTATTTTAGAACTTAGTGTATCGGTCATTCAAGCTTATGTATTTATAACATTAATTACTTTATATATAGCAGAATTATGGTATGAAAATAAATTTATACCAACTTTTTCATCTTGTAACATTAAGGCCTTGACCATTATTAGTTTCTTTAAGATTATTAATAAGATTTTGCAGGTCATTAAAATTTATCACAACATTCAATATTACCTCTATTTATTTTAGATTAATAGTTTTAATTTTATGCCTATTTCAATGATGACGAGATGTTATTCGTGAAAGCAAAATACAAGGGTATCATAATAAAAAAGTAGTCTTAGGGTTAAAAATAGGAATAATTTTATTTATTATTTCAGAATTATTCATGGGTTCCATATAATTATTGGTAGAATCTTTTTATTTATTAATTTTATTCGAATATTTATATTGAATATTTAATTCAATCAAATAAATATAAAACAGATTTATCAGTGTAAGTTTATTTAAGTTTAAATGAACAATATTTAATACAGTACAAAAGAAAACAAATCTTAAAAATTGGAGCAACTCGCTAAAGGCTAATACAATGCTTACACATCCGTTTCGATACATCAACTAACTAAGGCAGAAATGAGCGCTGCTTTTAAGTTACTCAAAAACTATGCAGGTTTATACCTGTTCGGCATTATAGGTTCGCACGAGCATAGTACAGGAACAAATACACAGGAAAATTCTCCATTTATACCGTAATCCTAAAGTGCTTGAGACTGATGCGCAGTCTGGGTTTTTCTTAGTCCTTAATTGCATTTAAATTACACCATAGTGGTATATACAAATACCGCTATACATTCAACACGCCCACTTAATTTGAATGCTGACGAATATTAATTTGATCACGTAATAAACAAAATCGTTGTTTTGCAATCCGCTTTGTGAATAAATCGGCTAGCTGTTCTTCGGATTTTACATATTTAACATCGATTTCCCTTTTATCAACCATATCGCGGACAAAATGATACTGGACATCAATATGTTTCGATCGCTTGTGAAATTCCAGATTTTTTGCTAATCTAATTGCAGACTGATTATCTACATAAGTTGGAATAGTATTACAAAAAATATTGAGCTCGCGTAGCATTCGTCGAAGTCAAACCGCTTCTTTTGCCCCATTTGCAAGCGCAATGTAGTCTGCTTCAGCAGTTGATAGCGAAACAGCAGTTTGTCTACGATTACATCACGATATCGGTCCGTTATTAAACAGAAATACAAAACCATTCCTCGATTTTCGCGTTTCTAAACACCCAGCGTAATCCGCATCTGTGAAACCTACTAAATCATTATTTCTCCCACTGTTTCCGAAAGTGATGCCGTGATTACGCGTACCTATTAAATACTTTATTATTTTCTTTCCTGCCTGCCAATGATCAAGGCCGAAAGAATTTACGAATTGGCTTGCGTAGTTTACAGCATACTCTATATCTGGGCGACATACACGCGCGGTAAATAAAAGGGAACCTATTACCTCGCGATAAGGTATACGTTCATTAGTATCAGATGCATTATTACTTTTTTTTATTAAAATATAGACCTAGTTCAACAGGCACACTCGAGAAATTGGCATCTTTCATACAAAAATTTTCTGTAATTTTGTCAACATAACTACATTGTGTTATAGTTAACTCGCGTTTCTCATGATCTCGGTGAATTTCCATACCAACAAATTCATTTGCTTTATCGACAGTTATATTAAAACTACTTCTTAAGTAAATTAATACGCAATCAATCGCTTTTTGATTTTCACATAATAATAAACCGTCATCGACATACAGCGCTAAGTATACCTTAAAGCTATTCACTTCACCAAGAAACACACACTTATCACTGTTAAGGCTGCTAAAGTTGAAATTCTGCATTCCAGCAACGTGGTGATTGCTTCAAACCATATAAGCTCTGTCGTAGCTTGCAGACTTTATTTTCATTTTCACTATTGATATAGCCCTCTGGTATCTTCATATATATTTCTTCCAATCCCGGTCTCGGCCGATTGATACAGGCACCGCTGTAATTATTTACATGTGCTTTGTTTACAAACCGGCGCAAAAGTTTCAAAAAATCGACTCCTTCTCGTTAAGTAAACCCTTTTGCCACAAGCCGTGCTTTATAGCGCACCTTATTATCAAGTGAGTTTTTCTTAATACTTCAAATTAACTAGGCTCCAAGTTTGATTTTCTTCCAGCGCCTGCATTTCTTCATGAATTGCCTGTTGCCATTTGTGCCTTTCAGTGCTGGATATAGCGCTCCTATACGATATTGGCACTGTGTCTGCCATAAGAGCTATAGGTATTCCATACTGATACGGCGGCTGCAGTGTTGTTCGATCACGTAAGTTCATACGTGCAGGCTCTGCTTCATTTGTTGCTTGTGATGGTGGCTCTGCTTGTTTTTCTAGTTCTTCAATTATTGAGACTTCTTCTTCATTATTTATCTCATCCTCTTCACGTACTTTAAAATTGAAAAAAACATTGTTTTATTTTTTTTTATTTTTCAAGTTTTGTTCAATCATACGTTCATCGAAATCAACCTCGCTGCTAATGTAAATTTTACGAGTTGCCTCATCCCATAGTCTGTATTACGACGACTCGCCATCATAAACGACAAATCTCATTTTCTTGCTCTTAGGATCGAATTTCGCCCGTTTTTCCTTGGGTATATTTCAATATGCCACTGAGCTAAATACACGTAAATGATTTATTTTAGGTGTACGGCAAAGCATTTTTTCCAACGGTGTTTTCTTTTCTCCTTATTGCAGCGCACAACACGGTTTAACAGGTAACAAGCACTGTTGATTGCTTTAGGCCATAAAGCTACCTCGAGTCCACTGCTAATGAGCATCGTCCTTGCACTCTCTGTAATTGTGCGAATTTCATGATCAGCGCGGCCATTCTGCTCATGTACATATGGCGATGAAAATTCTTGTATTATGCCAGAATTTTTCGCATGCTGACGAAATTGTTCACACGTGTATTCAGTTCCGTTGTCCGACCGTAACACCTTTATATGGTTTCCTGTTTGCGTATGCACGAAGTTCTGAAAATCTTTGAATCTTTCAAATACTTCTGACTTATGCCTCAAAAAATAAATCTTTCTGTAGCTGGTACACTCGTCCTTGAACAAAACGAAATATCGGGAACCACCAATAGATTCAATGTTCATCGGACCACAAACATCAGTATTTATTTTTTCACCTGGTTTGAAGCAACATTTTTCGATATTTAGTGCTGGATGTGATTTTCGGGTTTGCTTACCCATTATGCAAGATTCACAGAGAAAATCATTTACCAATGTTGGCACTAAGCGCGTATCACACACTTTGATCGTATGCAGCACAGCATGTATATTCGTATGTCCAAAACGTTCATGCCATAACTGGAGTGCACTTTTTTCAACACGCTTTTTGGTTTCCACACTATTACAATTTTCTTGCACTTTCACTGAAAAAAGCATTTTGAAAAGACGGCCGTGACGCACTCCGACGGATGAAAGTTTTCCGTTCCTATATAATATAATATAAATAATTTGATTTTAATATAATAAAAGTTTCTTTAATAAATAATTTAATTGCATCTCTAGATGGTTGAATTAATCTAAATATCCTAACTTTATTGGGACCTTTACGAATTTGAATATAACCTAAAATTTTTCGTTCTAATAAAGTTAAAAAAGCAATAGAAATTAAAAGTATCATTAAGTTTTCAATTAAAAAAGAACAATATTATTTAAATATTACATTTATTTTTAAATTCTAAATTTAATACACTTATCTGCCAAAATATTTTTTTCAAATATAAAAATTATTTTATATATTAAGTCCTTTCGTACAATAATATATTATATTATAAAAGATAGAATCCAATCTGGCTTACGCCGATTTAAACTCAAATCATGTAAGATTTTAATAGTTGAACAGACAAAAAATAATAAATATTTACATTTATATTTTATCTTAATTCAACATTGAGGTCATAAACTTTATTATCAATATGAACTATCAAATAAAATTATGCTGTTATCCCTAAGGTAATTTGAAATTATTTTTATAATATAAATTCTTAAATTCATAAATATATGAAAAATTAAATAAAAAATTATTTAAATTTTTATATTTGCCCCAATGTAATATAAAATACTATAATTTTTTTTTAGGAGTCTGTGAATGCTATTTATGCATTTCCAATGACCTTTCTCCAAGAACATTCCTGGTGAACGGCCATCGGAATATGTGCGACTCGACACAAATCCCATGCCACTACGCACTAAACACATATCTCCATGTTGCACCGACACCAGCCCGAAACTGTTATGCACATTACTTCGGCCTGGGCGGCTGTCCTTGCGTGGTCATTTCATGTTCATACCTTTCATCCCGGGTTCTCATGCATACTCGATGTCGCGTTTACTCTCACATACTTTCATCATCCAGGCATCCACCTGCTTTTTTGCTCCGTAGCATATACGTAAAGTATTTTGCGATCAACCGCCAGCTGTCCGCATCTGTTGTCATAAGTTTCATTACGTTTTCTGGCATGATCTCACCTATCCTCGTCTGTAGCCCTAGTCGTAACTCGGTTCAATGGTCGCACACAAAGAACCTGTGCTCCGCATCATCCCAAGCCTATCCACAGTACGTGCATTCCGGAGAGGAAATCCTCTTCATCCTGCAAAGGTACTTACGGAAGTATCCATGTCCGGATAGAAACTGAGTAAGCTAGAAGTTCACCTCCCCGTGTTGCCTCGTCTTCTATGGACCGATTTCCGTAATAAGTCTTTTCGTCCATTGTGCACGTTCGTCCCTCGTCCACCGTCTCTACCATGTCTCAATCGTCTTTGTCCGTTCTTCAGTTGCAGCGTCTTCCCTTTGAACGTTCGGAGTCCGCTCGTGAATACGTTTCCGTTCGGCCGCGAGCAGATCGATGAGAATGACCACAGCGATCACGAAAACCGCGCTCTCAGATACGGTGTGATACGCGCACGCGATTCTTAACGCGCCCACCCTTTGTACGCTTTTCATGGTGTTCGCGCGTTTTCTGATATTCATCGCGTCGACCCATACGTCCGCCCCGTAAAGCAGAATCGAGTAGGTAACGCTCATCAGTAGTCTTCGTACGTTCTGCTAGGTCCTTTTGTATTGGCCATTAGTCTGCTTAAAACCTTTGTTTTTTCAACTGCTTTATTAATCGCATTTCGTAAGTGCGGCCAGAAGCTCAGCTTCATATCCAACGTGACCCCAAGATACTTGACTTCACTCCTGGTCTCCAGTCTTTCCGTCTCTAACATGAAAGAAATTACCGTCTCTATTCCTCTGCGGCATGTCCAGTCTTAGTAAGCTATCGTACTGTACGTTCCAGAAGTCGGGGCCCAGGATGGAACCTTGCGCTACCCCCGCTGTCACGCGTTTTCGTTTCTTTCCGTCCAGTCTCTCGTATGTCAATCTTCAGTCCCGTAAATAGTCCCGTATGATACGTACAAGGAAGGAGTCAACTTTAAAAGTAGACTCCAATGCTCCCAGTATCTCTGTCCATTTCGCTGAGTTGAAGGCGTTTTGTACGCCCAGGGTCACCAGTAGAACCAGTGGTCTGGTCGCATATCAGCCTCTGTTCGCCGAGTGAAAGATGTATAAAAATAAAATACTATAATAAATTTATTAAAATTATTATAAAATTAATATATAAAATTCTATAGGGTCTTCTCGTCTTTTTATAAAATTTAAGAATTTTGACCTAAATTTAAATTTAAATTTTTATAATTTAAACAGTTTATATTTCATTCAATCTTTCATTCCAGACTTTAATAAAAAGACAAATGATTATGCTACCTTTGTACAGTAAAGATCCTGCAGCTATTTAATATTCATTGAGCAGATTAGAATTAAATTAAATTATTATCATGTTATGTTTTTAATAAACAGATGAATATAATTATTGCCTAATTCCTTAATTATATCTATTATTTATATTATAATATAAAAATAAAATTACTAATTCTTTCATTATTTAAATATTTAAATTATTACAATATTTAATTTTATAGTATATAAAATTATTGAAATTAATTATATTATTATTTAATAAATTATTAAAAAATTTTTAAATATTAAATTTTTTAAATTTAATTAGTAAAATTTTAAATGTAATTATTAAAATTATTATTAAGTTTACCTTAATAATATTAATTAATTAAAATTTATTTATATAAATATAAATTAAATTATTAATTAATCTAAATTCAATTTATCTATAAAATAACTAGATATCATACATTATGAATAACATATAATTTCAATTTAATAATTTATAATATTATTATTACAATAATTATAATAATTAAATAGATCAATTTATTTCGAGAAAATAAATTATTTCTCTGTTTCACAATTATTAAATAAATAAAATTCATTTTAACTACTAAAAAAATTTAATTTTATTAATATTTTAATTTTAATAAAAAAATTCATAACTTATTATATTAATTTAAGAATAATTATTATGTAACTTTTATTTGCAAAACAAATATTATATTTTAACTATATTCCTTATATATTGATGTAACGCATAAAATTTTTTTAAATTTTTTGAATAAATTAATTTTAATATATATAACCTAATTTCACTTTCCAGTAAAATTATTTTGTTACGACTTATTTTATTTCCAAAAGTGATGGGCAATTTGTGCATGTTTTTAACTTAATTCAAATATTTTAATTGAAATATTTTACTATTAAATTCTAATAAAAATAATATTAAAAATTATTTTGATAATTTTATTGTATCTCATAAATCTCTTAATTATACAATATATTGATCTGAAATATACTTTAATTAAATTAATAAAAAATAATTTTTAAATATATTCATTACGAACATACATTAGTATAAAATTAAGTAAGTTATTTCGTGGATTATCAATTATGTTACAAGCCCCTCTAAATAGATAAAAACACCGTCATATTCTAAACTTTCATAATAAAATTATTAGTTAATAAATTTTTAAGTTATAATAATAGGGTATCTAATCCTAGTTTATTATATAACTTTATTAATTTTAAATAATTTAAATTATATTAAATTATAAAATAAAATTTTATCTAATATTTTATTTAATTAATATAAATAAATAAAAATAAATTATATTAATTATATAAGTTAATTTATATTATAAGTATAACTGCAAATGCTGGCACTTAATTATTTAATATTATAAAAATGTCTAATATATATATATATATATATATATATATATATATATATTCATTTTATAACTAACTATAAATGTAAAATAAAAATTTTATAAAATTTATTATTAAATTTTTTTTTTTTGTAAAAAAAATTTCTTTAAACTAAAATTTTATAAAAGAAAATTATTTATTTTCAGATTATGAGCCTAATGACTTTTATAGTCCACTTTTATTAATATACAGTTTACCTTAAAACTATGTATATTACTCAGAAGTTGTCAATTAACATTAATTAATTCTACTAAATTTAATATAGGTTGTAACGAGGTACTTAATTATTAATCACCCGGTAGAAGTACCCGTTAACAGAGTTCCAAAGAACCCTGAACGGATTAAATGGTTTAAAACAATCTTTTTGGACAGTAGGTTCTTTGCGGATATTTGTTCCTCAGACTTATCTTTGTTTATCCTGGAATGTATACAAGTGTGATGTCTGAGCATATTCACCCTTTTGAGCACATTAACTTTATTCGAAGTGCACACGTATACTTCTCATATATACGCCTGTGTGCCTTCGAATGTATCTTGGCTAGTTTCGAGCCTGGAGTTTCCTCCACTAGCTCGGGATTATTAAACAATTGAAGGGAAATCAAGATTTATTTTAGGTATAATAAAATGAATAAATAAAATGAAGGTTTATTTAAGAGTTGGCTACGTTAATTTATATAGACTGAAGTCCAAGGTTCTGTTTAGATACGAATTCCCTTCGTTTTAAAAGAAGGAGGTATCTGTCTCGGCCTACCAGCCTAGTTCCCTATTAGAGAGAGCGAGAGAATGTACGTGTGTATGTAAAAAAAAAGAAAAGGGGGCACGTATAGTCCTACCATGTAGGAGGACCAATCACCTCCCCGGATGATGGAAGATGTAAGACAGAGGAGAGAAGAAAAACAATTAGAATAATTAATTTGTAAATGATTTTTATTATACTTACTTGGAGAGAGAGAGATGGCTGATGATGTTCTAGACTGACTGATACTGTTTACTGGACTGAGACTGCGACTGCAACTGCGATTGCGACTGACTTTTTGTGGAAAAATCGAGGCTTTATATACCCGAGTTTTCCATGATCATCCGCAATCCCTCTCTCTGCTTCTCGTTTTTACAGCTTATTTTATTGCTTTATTTACCTTGCTTATTTTTAGTCTTAATATTGGTATAAACAATTAAATTTTATTATAAACATTCATTATAATTTTTGTGTTAAGTATTTGTTTTATTAAATTGTGGTTTAATTGTTTAAAGTATTAATTTTACTATAAACTATAACTTATTTCGACGGTATTACGAAGTTGTTTTCCTCGCCCAAATAAGATGATGACATGCTAGACGAAATTTGGTCATTTTAGTTTCGATTTTTATTCTACAAAACTTTATTTTTTTGTATAGATTATTATATGTATATATTTATATATATATATATATATATATATATATATATATATATATGTTAATACGTATTATAATACATTATACTTATTTTCATATATATATATATATATATGTTAATACGTATTATAATACATTATACTTATTTTCATATATATATATAGATATATATTTATACGTATTATAATACATTGTATTTATTTTTATGTATATATATTTATATCTATTATTATATATTATATTTATTTTATTCTGCAAAACTCTAGCTTACGTTTATATATATAGATGTGTACAAATACATATACTTTTAATGTTTATCTGTAATATATTTTTACTTGCTTAATAAAATTAATAATATTTTATTATAATTATTATTTCGATGTTACACAAGTGATAATATATGTTAATAAATTATTGGTAATCCAGGAAAAGACGGATTAATGATCAGATCCAGGGGGTGGAAAATATTTCTATATTTTCTACTACTAATAAAAAATAAAAAGAAAATTTATTTAATTAAATAAGAAAATAAGTTTTATATTTATTAAATTATATAAAATTATATTAATTTTTATTCAACCCCTACCTAATACGCATCCGCGATCGACTAACGCTCGAATCCGCTCATACAGGGTGAGAGAGATGAATCTGCAAGTATAGTAGAGAGACAGCAACAAGAGCGCCGCCTTACGAAGAACAAGGTGTACTACCAATGAAAACTGAGTGCGCGCTTTTTACTCTTACGATTCTTACTCTATGACTATATCTCTCTTTCTCTTTCACATTTCTAAAGTTAACTTATAATGTTTAATATTGTTAATCGAAAGAATTGAAGAAAAGAGTAGAGATATATAATATTCTACTCAAATTCGAAAATACAATAAATAAAAGAAAATTCACCAACCTTTATAACTCGACGCTGAAAGTAAAACGACCCAACGATGTCTTTGGCGTGAGCTCAGTATTCGAAGTACTGGCCGGTTGGTTGTGCCTTTTACTCGACAAGATCTTTCAATTAAACAATCTTACTGTCTCTCGAATGGAATAAACTTCAACTTCAATTTACTAATTCAACCGATCGATAACAATTCCTTTTCTATTTTATGAAAATGGCCACGATTTTATACTCAAGAAAAAAAACTTGTCAACTTCACTATCAGTAAGGTATCTTATTTATATCATTTTTTTTATTATCTTCATTTTTATTCTCCTCTCTTTCTCTCTTTTTTCCCTTTTTCTCTCCCTTTTTTCCTATTTGTTGAAAATATTAACATGTTTAGGTCGAACTAACCTATACATGTTACACCCCCCCCCTCCAGACGTTGCGTATACTATCGTAAAGCAACTCTGAAATAAAACCTGAGGGATAACTATAGGAAATATGGATGGGAAAAGGGAAAAAATATAATAACTGTATATATATATATATATATAAACAAACAAAAATTATAATATATTTATCATATATATACAGTGACATTCCAACGGCGAAAGAAAACAAATATATACAAATACCAATAAACAAAGTTTCTTTTTCTTCATCGCTGGGTGTTACGAAGAGAGAGATCTCCCAGGATCTCAAACGCCCTTAGGGAACCAGGGTGTTTTTCTTACGAATTTATGGACGTCACGGTTAGGACACTTATCCTCTTTCGTGACGCCCGGGTATCCGCAAAAGAAACACCGGTGGTGCCGGTCGTACCGTCCACTAGAATCTTGGACGTAGTATGACCGGAAGTCCTCATCTGGGGTTTCGACTCTGTTTTTATTTTTCGAAACTCCAGGTCGGACTTCTTCTCTACGGGAATTACCCGACTGACTCCCCCTGCCGCGGCGCATGCCCTGACATGTGTCGTGGTGCACAAGGATTACTCGGAGACACCCATCACCTCAGTAATGATTCCAAAGTTTCTTGAGGCGGTGTCGAAGGTGATATACTGTGCACTATCTGACACATGGCCTAGGTTCGATGCCTCATTCTGTAGAGCAGAGCAATTGTGGTGGTGGCCAACAACCCAGAGGCGAGGGAGTGGGTAGGCGAAAAACATACTACTCTGGACTTACGTTTGGGGGGGGGGGGCTAAGCTTAAAATGGGGGATTCGGAGCTCCTTCAGGCTAGTGGATTCATGGTTACCTGGATACCGGGCCCTTGGTGAGTCCGTCAACCGTCTTGGCATGGCTGGAGAGGCACAACCCCATATTAAAGACCAAGACAAGATCATGGAGGATCGTTAAAACCCAAGTAGGAGAGGAAAACATGGCCGACCCGGGGGATAAACATCTCCTTGTTTTGACCATCCCGGAATTGCACGCTGGATTGCTAGCGGCTCTAGACCACAGGTTCTGGTATCTTATGATAGAGGAGATCGGACAAGTAATTATTGCATCTGTCTATCTCCCGTATTACAGCACTGATGACCCGACTAGGGAAGTCCAGAGACTGGTGGAACACTGTACGATTAGCAGCCCTCCACTAGTCGTAGGATGTGATGCGAACTGACATCACAGGATGTGGGTTGGCACTGGCACGAATGAGAGTCACGCCAAACTACTAGAGTCACGTACAAACTACTATCTAGCAGGAACAGACTTAAAAATACTCAATGTGGGCGTCAATCCCACCTTGGAAACAGGCTAAGGGAGCAGGTTATTGGTATAACTCTCTGCTCCACGCGGCTAGCCAACTTAATTAGCGAATGGAGGGTGGAAGGTGTGGATACACTTTATGACCACTCCCTGCTAACATTCTCTTTGCGGATACCGAATGAGGAAGAACGAATCTGGGTGCGGGATCCTAAGCGCACAGATTGGACTGAATATAAAAGCTCCGTCGAGGACAAACTGAAGAACATACCTGATGACATCAGGGAGAAGCGAGCCCTTGAAAGCACCGCGAATTTCTTTAGTGACGCCATCAGATACGCTTTTAAGGAAACTAAACAAGTAAAGCCCAAGGTCGAGGCCCGCTGGTGGAATAGGAAAAGGGGTCGGCCAGAGAGAAAAGCTGAAAGAATTACTGTGAAAGCATCTGCGAGGGAAAAGAGTCAGCCAGGTTGAGCAGGATTCTTTCAAAGAATCCTGATGTCATCCTTGGTACGTTGAAAGGTCCCGACGGCAGTTATGCAACATCGGATGAAGAAACGTTGAAATATCTTATCCAAGCACACTTTCCTAAATTCTGTGATGCAGAACAAAGGGAGAACATAACAGTGCACGAAGGAGTCTGATCTGGGTATGTTAGACTGGGTGTTAACCGGGCGCTAGTAAATCAGATTATTACCTAATGGCTCATCTGACTCTGTCAGATGAGCCATTAGGTCATTTGACCCATTTAAAACACCGGGACTGGATGGAGTTTATCTGTCCCTCTTGCGAAGAGCCGAAGATACCATCGTCGGACCGATGATGAAAATGGCTAGGGCAGGTATCACTCTGTGTCATGTCCCCTCTAGATGGCTAGGCACAAGAGTGGTATTCATACCCAAAGCAGGCAAATGTGGTTATACATCTGCAAAGGACTTTCGACCCATTAGCTGGAAAGATTCATCAGGGACAATGCCTTGATGAAGAATCGACTCCATAGAGAGCAACACGCACATTCCGCCGGAAGATTCAGAAAGACGGCACTATATAGGACCGTTTCTATGATCCGTACACAAGTGGAGACCAAAAGTTTTGCCGTAGGTGTCTTCATGGACATTGAGGGGCTTTCAATCGCACATCACGGGGAGTTATTAAAGAGGCCCTGCATAGACATGACATTCCCCCATGCATTGCAGAATGGATTGACCATGTTGGGAAATCGCATTCTGGAAACCAGTAATGGGAATACGACCCTACGATGCGTAGTGCAGTCTGGGTGCTCACAGGATGGCATCCTATTTCGTCATATAGTGCCTCGTGTTGTGAACGATCTTTTGAAACGACTGAAAAACATAGATTGTACGTTGGTTGTGCCGACGATATCATGGTTACACCCTCTTATTGGGATCATACAAGGTACCCTCAACGTGGTGGACAGATGTTGCAGACACACAGGTCTGACTGTTAATCCTAGGAAGACTGAAGTCATAGTCTGCACCAGAAAATACAAATGGAATAGAGAATGCAACTTCACTTTAGGAGCGCAACCCTTAACCCTCAAGAATCAAGTGAAATGCCTAGGTGTTATCATCGACGGAAAGGCGATTTTACGAATGAACCTGGACGCCATGAACAGAAACTTCCTCTTCGACAAGAAATATAGAGTCAGTATCCCATCAAAGAAAAATGGAAATCTGACCTAACAGGCATCCAAAATCCGAAAGGGGTGTACCAAAGAAGTAATGGCAGGGGACTAAATAATCCAATTTTTTTCCATTAATTTATTATCTAGTCTTTTCATGGTTGGCGCTTTGTTGCCTCAGATGTTATGTTTCTAGATTATTATGAAAGCTTGGGTGTACTATGTGTTATCCATTCGGACAGCACTTTCTTCGGATTTAGTCCTCTATGACCTACTTTGGCTGAAAACAAGTGAACTTTAAATTCAAACAAGCGGGGGTTCTTAAGCATTTAAGCAGTATCAAAGAGATCAGGCAAGCACTTTGCTGATGTCATCTATAGGTTCAGCTCTTCTGACTACTAGATCCTTCTTTTGTATCAGAATCCTGTAGTTTCTTGGTTCTAAACGATAGGGGAGTAGGGTTATAGATCTGATTTGCCGTTCGGAGTTATAGGGGACGGCTTGCACGGGGTTGCAATGGTCAATAGTTTTCGGGTGGAATGCTTATAACGGTCCCGTTCCGCGGGCGACTCTTAGAGGCATAGTCAACCGCAATCTTTTTTCCCAGATCTTTATATTGCAGTTTGAATAGGCTACAAAATACGTACGATTGTTTCTGTTTTTTCATTGTTGGATATCACTATGTTAGATGAGTGGTTATGTTGGATGATTCGCTTGGCAGGGTTAGAAATTCTTCAAGGTCCTCGGTAGAGGCTGAGTAGGAGGGCCTGGTTTATTCAACACCATCAAGAAGGGGGTTGATGTCATTCAGGTGGAACGGTGAAAACGACCTATCCTTAGCCGATAAAGCCTTCTTTGGCTCTACTTTTTCGATATTGAGATCTTGTGTTGAGTCCAGACTGAACTCAATTAAGATGTTCTGTTTTATTCTTAAGAATGAACCGTAGCGGTTTGAAACGTCGGACACCAAAGGTAATACTAAATTGAAGGTGGTGGGGCAGTCAGGTTGTCCTTTATTAACTTAGAATTTTGTTTTTATTATTATTATTTTGTTTTATTTATTATTTTGTTTTTATTTTATTATTACTTTTATTTTATTTGTATTTTTAATTTTTAATATAATTTATTGTAGTAATAATTTTTTTTTCAGATTCTACAGGGGTGAATGTAAACAAGGACAGACTGACCGTCATTATTTTAACTAATATATTATATTATAAAGACTGTAAGACCGATAAAAATATTTATTAACTCAATCAAGATGTCTGATGTGTTTTTGTATTTTTGTTTTTTCCTGCCGACGCGTCATCTAATTCATAGAAAATAGAGGATATTTGCTTAATCACGCGATACGCACTGGATCACGCGATATAGTGCTATGGATTTTAATAAGCACCCGTTAAACGAACTGATAGCACAAGGTAGATTTGTTGGCGCGAGATATTCACCACCGGTACACGGTTGTACGAATGATGCGAGTCATGGAAACTCGTAGAGCAATAACTCTAGCGGAAATAATCGACTTTTAAAGGACAAATAGGTGTGTTAAAAAATCAACCAAAATTATAAAGCAAATCTATTTAGAATTTCAAGATGAACTTTCTAAAACTACGCATGTATTTTTAGTTGTTCTGTTTGACTCAATTTTTACAGGGCAAAGGCAATTCAATGATAACTCAATATTATTCTATTGAGGTACAGACAAGAAAATTATGCGTTCCGAGAACAACGATATGACCTTTGTATTTATTCTTAATAAGAATGTTAGCTCTGTAGCTCTGTTTCTTTTTGGAAAGATTGGAAAGACGGTTTGGAGCACAAATAGAAAATCTATAGTGAACCTACGTGAACATAGACTTCAGTTCTTCGTCTAAGCCAGAAGACGTCGCATTGTCGTGGACGCTGTACTTTGTTGGTGTATTTAGCCACAAGGAAATTAAATAATATTGATAAAAATTATTTTCTCTAAGAAAGTTGTTGCGAACAGATAGCTAGTTATCGATTTAGTTTTCATTTAATAATCTATAAATGTAAGACTGAGGACAGTTTGTTATATTATAATTAAATAGCCAATTATTATTTAGAAATTTAACACAGTATTACAATTTAATCGTATATTTTATATACAGTAATTATATATAAATGTAATTTGCGTTTAGACTATTAAGTTTACATCATTTATTATTATATGTTAAGTTTAAGATTTGGTATAACGTTCTCACGGAATAAATAGGTAAAATAATCTTTATTATATATTTTGTCATAAATCTCGAATTAAGATTTGGTTTTGTAATAATAATTCGACGTCATATATGATTAGCGGCACACGTATATACAGTTTATATTATCCGCTCATTAATATTGAGAAAGAATGACATACGATTTGTCGATATCTCACATCTCCGACTTAAAGGCAACGGGGCGAAAGAAATCCAACGAAAGGCTGTATAATATATAATCATTTAATATGTAACGTAGAGACGAGAACTGTATTGGGAATGCATCTTAAGAAAATTAATAATAGAAACTCCAGAACCTGATTTCGCATTTAAAAGGGAATGCAAATGTCGACCAAGTAAAATGAAAAGTCTCGTGAGCAAACTCAGGTTAAATGCCACACAATGTGTACATGGGCACATGGACGATCCGTGACCGTAACGGGAAAATCTAAGGTTTTTCAGAAAAGCGCTTTTATACGATTTCACACCTGGTGGCCGAATACATGCTGTAGGAAATCCTTGGTATTTTCAAAATGGAAAAAGTTTAGGCTTCCTAAAAGCAGGATTCGTGGTTTGAGGGAAATTTGAACACTTTACCTTAAGAACGCGCTTCTATAGATCTATTTATTGAGATAGATCATATTCTGACTTTGGGAAAATGTTGGGAATTTCAAAAAGATGACGTATTCGGCTCATGGCTTTGGATTCTCCGAACGTCAGGCTGCGCCAGAGTTTGGGCTGCGAGTTCGGGTTTATAAAACAGCGCTATATGAGCTCGCGGTTTACATTCGAATAGTCTGATTACCAACTATGCAGATCTATGCAACATGACCTCGTTGATACGTTCGTCCCACACGTTCAAGTAGTGCGAGAATTTGTGGATGATTGGATTTCTCGAAACCGCCATCGTTCTTTCACCACGGTATCGCCATATTGCCAGAAAGATAGGAAACAGTAGAAGAAAATGACGGAAAATCTTTTGATTAAGCTAACGTTATTTTTTTGAAAATTCCATTTTTTCCTATACAGGAAGAGAAATATATCGTATTTGAATTGCGAATAGAATTATACAGTGTGTTTGAAATCATCAAAACAACGAAATAATGTTTAAAGGCGTTTAATTCTATAATTTTCATAATTTTAAATTATTAAGTATGTAAGTAACAAAATTGAAGTTAATCTCTACTGAGGCCCCTGTTTGATACGTAAACAAATACAACACCTCCTTAAAACTATTATTTATTTAACCTACTCAAATCATGACAACATTTCTGAATTTCGAATTTAATAACAAATTTAATCTAATTACCGTAATTACAATATTCATTTTGGCCATTAATTCCGTCAGTGACTCTACTGATTTTATAACTAAAAATAATGTTTACATCTTTTTACATGCATTAAATTTTCTCCTAAATCAGTTTAGTGAATGTTGTTTTTCTAATTTATAAACACGAGTTTTTTCTCCGGGTTCTTTAGATTATTCGGTGGGTTTAAATTAACAAATGCTGTTTTCTCTTTTATTAATTTGGTAACTTTAATAAATTTTTCTACCAATCTAAAGATTGCAATTTCAAGATTTTACCATTCTGATGGATTTGGGCAAACTGCAGAAGTTAATTTTTCAAACCGAACGGTACACTATATACTAGAGTGCGCGCAGCGTGCTGCGAAAGAAACGAGCAAGTGTGGCAGCGAGAGAATCCTTCTTCGCTATCTAGAAGCCGGACTGAATAGACGATCTACACTGCGACACAGAATCTATTCTCCCGATTCATCAGCCTCTTCCTGAGTGAGGCCTTCCTGTAACTCATCCGTACGTCCAGCGAGCCCAGCAGTCTCTCCGCTTTATCCATCTCCGTGTTTCCCGAGAGGGCTACCAATATTTCACCAGCAGGCGTGCGCCTAGCAGGCGACAACAAGTGGACGCCGCGCGAATCACTAGCAAGAGAGAGAGCGAAAGAACAAGGGGACGTCGCGCAAGCCGCGCGACTCATCAGCGAAAGCGAGAGAGAGAGAAAGAGAGAGAGAGAGAGAGAGAGAGGGAAGAGCGGGCGAGAGGAAGCCGCTGATAGCATTTTCCTCAGCTATGGCAAGTAGCATTTACGTTGTATTATTAATATCTCTTCGCGCCCGCCGCCGTCAGCGAACGTCACCGGGGAACGTTACCAACAAGAGCTGATGCAATTGAGCTGAGCATTGAAGATTAAACGTCCACAATATTCCAAAAGGCACGATAAAGTCATTATTCAGCATGACAACGCTTGCCCATATGCTGCAAAAATCGTAAAGGAAACGTTAGGAGCACTGAATTAGGATATCCTACCCCACCCGCCGGATTCACCAGACATTGCTCCTTCAGACTACCACCTATTCCGGCTGATGACTCATGGTCTGGTTGAGCAGCACTTCACTTCTTACGAGGAATTGAAGAAATGGGTCGATTTGTGGATCGACTCAAAAGACGAACAATTTTTTAGACGGGGTATCCACTTGCTCTTCGAAAGATGGTCAAAAGTAGTAGAAAGTGATTGTCAATATTTTGAATGACATTACTTATACCTGTTTTTTTTACAATAAATTCATATTTCTTTATAAAAAACGGTGGAAACATATTTGTACATTCAATACATTTCATTTCTCTGGAGATTTTCTTCATCTTCTCAGGTTCAATAAACCCCTATTATGGACAACATATTTCTTAAAAACAAATTTCTATGAAATTATTCTGATTTTACCACTCGAATAATTTATTTAAACGAAACTGAAACGAGATATAATCTGCACGTCTTCAAAAATTACGATTATCATAAAGGAATCGGCTATAAGATATAATAATATGTCAAATAATCGTTCAATATTCTTATAAATCCTGTTGAAAAGATTGCGCCCTCGGATCAGACAATGAGCCCAGAGTTCCAAATAATATAAAAGTTTTGCTTATAGGTTGAATAACAACTGTAAATTCCATTTGTACCAGTGTTTTTAGTAGAATGTTTTATTGCAAATTTTTTCGAAGTAAACGGAATTTCTATTTATTAAAGTTTTTGAATTATTAAAGAAAAACATAATTTATAATGAGCACTGATGAAAATTCAAATTGAAGTTATTCAAACGGAATTTCTATTTATTAAAGTTTTTGAATTATTAAAGAAAAACATAATTTATAATGAGCACTGATGAAAATTCAAATTCAAGTTATTTCGATAATTAGGTCCGTGGATAATAATTTTATACAATTTGGAGTGCAAGGCGATTTGTTTGGCTTTATCGAATGATTAATGTTGGATTTCACCTCTACATGGTGAAAATGTCCTTGGATCACATATCATAGTTTATGCTATGTTTCATGTATATATAATCAAGCTAATATCGATGTATTTTTAGAGATTTGTGCTTTTTGCCTAATTCATATAAATTTGCGGACTTAATCATTCTTTAACTGAAAATATTATGCCAATATTATTGAAAAGTTCTCTTACTAGAAAATGTAGAAGTGATAAACGACAGTTTCCATTACGATTAAATGAGACTGATTCAAAGAAGACAGTCGATAATTTGCGTTGACGTTATACGATTACGAACCAAACTAAATTCGATTTTTTGCAACTAACAGTGTTCAATTGAGGACCGCAACTTTAAACTTTTGATCAGCTTCTGAGTACGATCATTCTTTTGATTACCTGCATATTAAATATTTACAAGTTGGCACAATGAACACAATATGCAATTATTGCTCGGCAACAAAATAGAAAATTGAAGTACCTACCACATAGTATTCTGGTAGCAAAGTTGAAATTCCTCTACTTGAGTTCATAAAACCTCTAAAAGAGTCAATATTCGGAACACATCCTTTATTGAAAAAATTTTTTCCAACGTAAGAAAATATAATACCTGGTTTCAAGTGATCCTATATGGACCCAAAGAAATTATAGAAGGTATTTACATGTACATTTAAAATTTTAAGGCAAGCTTACCTTCGTATATGAAGTTTATTTCCTGCTTCTGGTGAAAAAGTATAAATTTAAAAATAATTTTAATAAAAAATAATAATTTAGTAAGAAACTTAAATACAATACGGAAAATAATAGCAACATAGAGGATTTAAAATTAATAGCTTATACCAATCGTGTACGTGTCTATCAACACAGTGATCGATATAAAGCCCCAACTACTAATGAATGTTATTCTATTGGCTGATGATAATAAAAGACTTAGAGAGATATTGTTCTGTATTATCTACATAGAAAATTTAAGAAAGTTTGAAAATTACATCGTTTTTATAATGATTTGCAACAACCTCTGATATTTTCTAGAGGATGGCTATTCTCTAATTTCTCTAAATGGTAATTCCCAGCGGAAAGTTTCATTTATGCTTAGACATACAGACTTGTGATAAGACATAATAACAGTAACTTTTTGCAATTTTAAAAATCCTTATTATATCACTATTGCGTTGATATGATGGTTAAAATGATATTTGAAAGATTAGCTGTTATTCGTTTCAATCAACAATAATTGGGAACAGATGATCCTATACATCTTCAAAATAGTATGTAGCAAAATGCCAATGTGAATCCTAAGAATCTAGTCATACTCGTAATACTTCCTTCATCAGTTACTGGATCTCCACGTTATATGCCCGAGAAGTTATAAGATGCTATGATGTATGCGCGTTACTATGAGCACACAGATTTATTTATAACCTTCACATGTAACACTAAATAGCCAATAATAAAATAGGAATAGCAAAGACAGACGTCATATTATTTCTGGAGTTTTTTCATTTAAAATTAAAGAATCTAATGGATCTGATTACTAAAAAGAAAGTATTTAATAATATAAATAACTATTCACTCAGTTTTGAATAGCATAATCGAGGACTACCTCATAGTCATATTTTAGTGTGGTTGGAAACTAAAATTCGACCAGATGAAATCGATATTATAATTTCTGCCGAACTTCCAGATGAAAATGTTGATAATATTATAAATGATATGCATACGTATGTGTTACCGTCGATACGAAGATATTAATAGGTCGTTGCTATTTATTATGAAAGGAAAATATTCCAAGAAAATATCCTAGAGGATTTGAAACAGATGATGAATATCGCACTTACTGTAGACAAAATCCTGAAAATGATGAACTAAGAGCAGCTTTAAATAAGCGAGCAACATAATTGGTAGAGACAATAAATGGATTGTTCCATATGATTGCCCTTTGCACTTGCGTTGTTTTTTGTAATTCTGTGCAAACTATCCAGTATATCTGCAAATATATTACTAACAGTTTTGATAAATCTACTATTTCTGTTGAAAATTAAAAAGATGAATTAAATGATTAAGAATATCTTAATGGTTGATTCATATGCTCATATGAGGCTCATTGGAGATTTATTGATGTTTCAGTTCATGTACGATATCCAATTGATATTCATTTAGCAGTTCACTTAGAAAATCACCAAAGTGTTTATTTTACTACAGAAAATATGCAATATGTTCTTAATGATCGTCTGCAAACTACATTAACAGCATACTTCGAACTTTGTCGCTTGGATGCATTTTCTAAAACATTGCTGTATCCTTCAGTACGTAGCTATTATATTTTTGCGAGGCAATAAATTTAGTAAATGGAAGCGCGGTGTTACTGTTGAAGGATCTCCCGGAATTAAAAAAGATGATGCTTTGGATCTAGCTAATATATATTATTCATCCAAATCAATGTGAGTGCTTTTATGCGTCTTTTATTACATAATGTTAAAGGTCCTATTTCAATTAATGATTTAAAGACTATTAGTGATGTTTTACAACAGATATTCCAAGCTGCATGTGTTACGCTTTGCTTAGTAGAAAATTATAGTGATTATAAGAAAATTTTATCGATACTTGATTATACCAGTCGCTGTCTAAATTTGATAATTATTTGCAATTTTATTAGTATTTTGTCATGCAACCCATCCACATGTATTATGGAAAATGTTCATGAAGAACCTTTGTGAAAATATTTTATATTAAATTCGTCTGTAAACTAATAATTTTAAAATAAATTTTTCAAATCCAATATTTAATAAAGGTCTTCTCGAAATGGAAAATATTGTTATGCTCTTAGAGAAAAATATTTATGCGATTTTGATGTACCAACTCATAATCACGAGACTATAAATGTTCATGATACAATGTCAAGATATAATTTTAATACTAATGAATTAAAAGAATATGTAAAAACAATACTGCTTAAATTAGTAATGGATCTACGCGAAACTTTCAACATTATTTGTAACAGTGTAAATAACAATAATTCTATGATTTTATTCATAGCTATTCCTGGAGGTACTGAGGAAGAATTTTTGATCAATCTTTCTGTTACTCAGGTTAGATCAACTGGAAATACTTCGATTGGGTTGGTATCATCAGTTATTGCTGCAACATTTATTAATGATGGAAAAAATGCATATTCGGTTTTGAAGTTCTTGATGTTTTAAATAAGGAACAATCAGGTTATTCTATTTGTAGAAATGGATATTTGGATAGACTTCTACAAGAAACTAAACTTATTATATGGGATGAATTTACGATGAGACCTCGAGCTCATGTTGAAGTTCTTAATTTAAGCCATCAAGACATTATCTTTTGCAATAAATTAATGGGTGTTGAGAATTAATTGGATTAAATTAATAACTGTTGAATTTCCTTTAAAATTATTAACTATTTAAAATGTAACTGTTTTTATAATCGTAGTTACATTTGTGTAGTAGATTATAATATTGCTACGATTTTGCATACTACAGATTATTTGTCACTTTATTTTCAAGTTGGTATTTTATTAGAAAAGCCGTTCGAGTGGCTTTGTTACAGAACAATAATTAGACCTCGAAACATGTCTAAATTTGAAATTAATAATATTATTCTAGATAAATTTCAAGGTACAGCTAAGAGTGCTTTGATACTACTGTTAATACTGAAGATACTAATCATTTTCCAAGAGTTCTTAAATTTTTTAAGTCCTGCAGGAGTTCGACCACATTATCTCCGAGTTAAATTAGGAGTTCCTTATTATTTTACTTCGAAACTTTAACCTACCACGATTATTTATTGACATGAGATTGTAAGTAAAGCATATAAGGAATATCATTATTGAAGCGACTATTTTAACTGGTCCGCTTCAAATTTATTGATTCCGATTTCTTTTGTAAAAGTATAACAACTGGCACTGCTTCTTCCTTCAATTGGAAACTCGCCAAATATTTTATAATTTATTTACTTCATTTTTTGAAACCTGATTCAAAAAGTATACAGAAAATATTTAATTAATTTTATGTATTTATTCATTTCAGGTTGAAGAGGATTCTGTGGAGAAAATCTCCATTAATGCTTCTGACGCATTTAACAAATTTAAGGATAAACGTATAAGTTCTGAAGGTACTGATTTTTCTGACAGAATCAATCTTAAAACCAGTATGGGTTATAACATGTGGTAATTTGGTTTTATTACATTTTATTGTCATATTTTTTTATGTTATTTAAGGTTGTCCGGAATTGAACTCGGATCACCAAGTTACTAATCCTTCGCTCTAGCGATCGAACCATCATAGACCTTAAAAGTCAATTATTATCATATTATTATGTTGTTTTTTTAATAATATCGAATATAATTTTAAGTGTATACGAAATAATATACCATTTTCATAAAACATTTTATACTCAAAAGAGCGATTTTAAAAAATTAAACTTAAACTAGAATTCGGAAGGATTTTGGGCAAAATGAGGTTAATATACACTACTATATATACTACAAACAAATAGGATTAAAAATTAAGAATTCTGAGATGATTGTTAACAAAGGATACTCGCTATATAGTTATTGCATAAAAATTAAAATCCAATCAAATCAGTTTAAATCACTGTCAATAATCGCAATCATTTATGAGAAACTTTATTTGAAATCAGGTACAAGTGACTTGAAAGTCAGTTTTCTATTGTCTTTGCTTAAGAGCCAACGGCAATTAATACGTCGCAAAATCCATATTACTCAGATGAGGCCTATTATGACTCGATCACTAGAACGATGGACTAGTAACTTGGTGATCCGAGGTCAAATCCCGGTCTCGGCCGATTAACACAGGCACCGCTGTAATAATTTTAATGTATTTTGTTAACAAATACATCGTAGACCTCCGTCGCTGATTAGCAACGGTATTTGGAAGTATAAATAGAGCGACGTTAAATAACATAAAAATATATTACTCAGATCATCAATTACTTTTATCATAATAGCATTACAATCAAATTGTCAGATAAATTTTCAGTTCCTCGCAAGATTCTGATACTTGTAATTTTTTGGTAATAGATAAGTCGTAATATATATATATATATATATATATATATATTGTAACCGTCCCGGTCGGCGGTTTCTGCGTTTTAAAATTGCGTGCGCGCGTAAGGAGAAATAGTGCAGGCGCACTGCCAAAAGGACGTGCGCGAAGCGCCACGCAACGCGACGCTGGAACTGGAGAGAAGCGAAGTCCTTCTCTGTCGAGACACGGTGCCAGACTGACGCACTTGTCACTACGTCCGTACTTTGTGTCAGCTACGTCTTAACCTACGAGTATTGCCAACCCCGCACTGTGTGTGGCTCGTGCGCTGTAACGTATTAACCAGGAGACGGTTCAAAAGACAGAGAAGACCTCGCGAACACTCTGTTCCAAGCCCCGACGGTTCTCGTCGCAGCTAGTGTTCACACCGGGAGAGCGATCAGCTCCTCTACAGCCATTACACCACCAACACCGCCGCCGCCGCGCCCGTCTGCGCGGGAGAGCGGGCTCCACAACGGCGCCGCCGCCGCCGCCGGCCTGACTGGTGTCCAGCGGGAGAGAGGAGAGAGAGCGACGACCGCCACGTCCAGCAGCCTGTTCCCGAGGAAGGCCAAGATCGCCCCGCGACCCCTGCTAAAGGCAAGCACATGACCGCCTAGTATGCTATTAAGTAGGTTTGCCGCATTCGCAGCCGCCGCGCCCGCGCCGTGATCAGGTTAACGCTCAAATGTGTTTGTTCATCTGCGTCCCTATCGTGTGTCTCCGCCCCCCGTGTTTCGTCCGATTGTAGTTCGTAATGTCGAAAATAAAGTAAATGGAAGTGCCGCGGAATCCGCGAGTTGAAATGAGTGCGAGAGTGTGCTGTGTGATTCGATTGTGGATGTGTGTGAAATGTCAGAGTGCGAGTGTGTGACTGCGTGTAAATAAATGAGAGCGTGAAGCTCGCCATTAATCTTGAACCCCGCGTTGATTGATTTCTTGTCCCTGCCGATTTCCCCTATCCCGTTCTAGGGTGATCCGGAGTATCGGCGGGTGTACGCAGCACCGACTCAAGTAAGTTGAGCGGCGTGAAAACGCCGTTACAAATGGCGCCCATAGCGTGAGGCCCGCGGTACATGTATATGAAAAATTTCATGCGTGTAAAACTCGGCGGATAGAAAACGCCGCGCGGATATTTTGTGCACGGAAATTTTGCTCGCTGATATTTCGTTTACGTAAAAATCCTTACCACAATGCAAACCCTTGGTGGAAAGAAAGAAAAAGAGAATGCCTGTTTGACTACGTAGTCAGACGGCCATTTTGAACCACGCGTACAGATATTCGCCGTAGCAGCAAGCGGCTGCTACAGCACCATTGAACTGCAAAATATAAATTACATTACACAGATATTTTTTGATGTTCTTTTTCTTTCTTGCCTTCCCTCCCCGTTAACGCGAACCCCGTACGGAAAATGAAGCAGCAGGAGTTACTTAGTGATAGTTCATGCATGTGATAATATTACAAGTTATTGTATGATTTAGCATATAATAAAGTGTAATATTAAAATCATAGAATTGCAAATCTACATTTTAAAAGGATTATAAACAGTTAGCAGGATAAATAGTAAACAATTCTAGGAACTCATTGACTTATTATAAAAGGGGAAGTAAATAACAATAAGTCTTTATTATTATAATTGTGCATAAGCTGTTGTGAGAGGTAAATTAACCTCTAGCATTAGCAGTAAGTAATTACTTACAATGAAAGGTACACAGGCCTGATGCTTGCTTACCTTACTTAATAACAACGAGTATTTATCTGCTGTGTTTATCATCCTAACCTTAGGTATATTAATACTAATATTAGTTACATACTATTAATGTTACGTATATCCAGTGTACATGTGTGTATAGGCTCGCTTTTATTTTGTACATGACTATATTTGTTTTATATATATTTTATATTTAGTCACATATGTGTAACATATATATTTAAGACACAGCTGTTATACGTGCATATATATTTTATTTTATCTGATTATATACAGATGCATCTTGCTTATATACTCATTTACATATGTATAATATACGCATTTGACACATATTCATCATACGTGTGCATATATATATATTTTCTTCATTCACTATCTGAATACATATTGTCTTACTTAGATTCTATATTTACTTACATATATATAACATACGTATTCAACATATATTCATTATACATGCGTATCTATACATTTTTTCTTCATCTTGTTATTTATATGTCTTACATGCATTCTGTATTCTTTTATATATATATATATATATATATATATATATATATATATATATATATATATAACATATATTTGACATATATTCATTACACATGCATATATTTACTTTCTTTATTCATCATTTGATTATATAAATTTCACATATACCATATATTTATTTACTTATATATAGTATACATTCTTATAATATTATCCATTATGTGTGTGTGTGTGTGTGTGTGTGTGTGTGTGTGTGTGTGTGTGTGTGTGTGTGTGTGTGTGTGTGTGTGTGTGTGTGTGTGTGTGTGTGTGTGTGTGTGTGTGTGTGTGTGTGTGTGTGTAACGTTGCCCCTTCCGAATGTTCATGTCCCTTATACTTAAATCAACTTGGTCGCTTGTATTATCATTTATATATACATATTTGTAGTAGTATGGTTTGTCACTTTACTTCCTTATTTTGCACTGTGCCAGCTGACAACTGTAGCACAATAGAATCTTTCTTCTTTTAAAAAAAAAAAAAACAGCGTGCATCAATAAATGAGAACAAGTGGCAGCATTAAAAAGCTGCTGATGACGTATAATATCAGTAACAATAATAACAACGCATGATGATGACAACTATCATATACTAACAGCTGTTACATCATTAGTTGAAATTAAAAGTAGAAGTTTAACTAAGAGTTGTTCTTTAAATAACCAATCAGTTCAACAACACCCATAGTAACTTGACATTGGCATTAATGAGCAAGTAATTTTACTGAAGATTTGCAGAAGATAATGCTGTATTAGAAGATAATCATCTTAAACAGATAATCATCGCTTACTAATAACTAACTCCAACACAAGAAACATCACTAAGGACACAAAGTAACATATAGATCATAAATTATAAACAATATATAAATATAACTATAAAATATAAATATAACTAAAATACATAAATATTGGATATAAATATAAATAAAATAAATATCAGTATAAAACATAAAAACAACTATAATTAATGTAAATGTAAGATATAAATATAAGTAAAACCAATGTAAATATAGAACATAATTGTAACCAAAATAGATATAAATACAAAATATCAATATAAATAAAATAAATATACGTATAAGATATAAAGATAAATAAAATATATATAAATATGAAAGTAAATATAAATACCAATATAAATATATTTATACATACAAGCTTATTGCACATAGAAATATATAAATAACCAAATTAGCGAGCATAATCACCAAGTAAAGGAAGAATTATAAAAAGCATCGTTATAACATTTAATAGATAAATAATAATAGAAGTAAAAGAAAAAAGACTATGTAATAAATAACAAGGTTTTAGAGAAAGACGAAAATAATTTAGTAGCTGCAGAGGACAGAGATATGAGTGACAGGATTACCCCTGCAGTTAACCATTAGATCAAGAGAGATAATAAATAATATTTAATTATTTATAATAAATAAAATTTTTTTTTGGAAATTACTAGATTTTTTTATTATAAGAAGAATAAGGTACCAAATACGCACAACTAAGACTAAAACTGGATATAACTTAAAATTTTTTTTTTACATAAACTAGTCCATATTTTAATATATATATAAAAAAGAAAAACAAAAGAAAATTTTAGTAATAGAAGCAAATCAAGATTTTTTTTTAAAAAAGACACCAACATTAAAATTGAAATTATAATTAAATTTAAAATAACAAAAAAAAATATTGACTAACTGAACTATTAGTCAATATTTATTTACTAATAATTCAGGCCTCGACACATAAATTTGTTCCTCACAGCTAAACAATCAGGTTTTACTAGGCAGATCATATAAAATATACATTTGGTATTGTTGCAGTAACAATCATGCAATCTATTGATTAACACTATCATTATATAATGATATAAATTTTACACTATAATTTTCTCTTGCCATTTCCATGATTATTTACATAACTATTGGAATTTTCTCCTCTCATTAAACGAACAAAACTTACTTCAGATGACAGTATTTTCTCTTTCTTGGACGGCTAACTCGGGAAGTCGAGAAAAACCACATACGCGTCGATGGTGACCTGTTAACGCTCAGAAACCGGTTAATCCGTTTCGAGCTGCGGCGACTGTTCGGCCCCGAGGCAACACCCTGGCAGGCGGATGCAGATGAACTGCAACCGCCGGAAGGCCAGTCGGAGCTGAGCGAGAGATCAGAAATGATCAGCTCAACGGCGCTGGAAAACAATAAAAGGAAAACACCACCCGCGGCTATACAGCCGAGAACCGAGACGCCCGAACAACACCAAACTGGCTCAACAAGGTCACAGGGTGCAGAACCGCTGTATGGATCATGGTCACAGATACCAGCAGCAACATCGAGCTGGCAGCATCCCGCCATGCAACCGCCAGTCACGGCTATGCCAGTCACCTGCAGCCTACAAAATACTACCAGTCGGCCTTTCGAGAATACATATCTCAAGGAAACCCGTACAGGTCAACTACCTCGCCAATGGCGTGTGCAGTTCTCGGGAAGACCGAAAGAAGACGTCGAAGAGTTCATAGACCGTTTGAAAGAGACAATGGATAGTCTCGATATACCGGCGTCCGAAATCCTAAAATTAATTCCGGGCATTGTGAGCGGTACTGCGCGCATATGGGCTTGACCCATTAACAAGACCTGGAGATCACTCAACGACTTCAAGTCGGCATTACGTCGCCAATTCAGGCCGATAGACTACACCTTACGACTAGAAGAGGAGCAGAGAGACCAAACGCAAGGTTCGAAAGAACCAATCAGCTCATATTTGCAAGGAATGCGAGTACTGCTCGACAAAATGTCACTGGCGTTCACCCTCGAGTCTCAATTAAACAGAATATATCGAAATTGAAATCCCGACTACTTGAATAAAATCTACTGAGAGGATTTTAAATCGATCGACGACCTGCAGCTGCTAGGACAGCGCCTCGAACTAAAAAAGGAACTAACCCGGCGGTATAAAGAATCACTCCCAGCAGAAGACTATATGGTAAGCACGGCAGCATGCGCGCCAACACAGAAAAATAGCAGACGCTCGAGGTTAGCCGTATTAGCCAGCGAAAGAACACCAGAGGGAAACCGCCCCAACGAGGTCCGGTTACAAATTAATAAAGACAAATCCGAGTTCTGCTGCCCGGAGGTTAAATATCTCGGGTATATAGTAGACGAAAACGGCCTACGCACCGATCCGGAAAAGGTTCGCCCGGTCAGCGAATATCCAAGGCCTACCAATTTAAAACAGCTGCGAGTCTTTTTAGGAATGGTTGGGTGGTATGCTCGTTTTATCAAAGCGTTAGCTGAAATAAAACTGCCACTCACCAAATTATTAAAGAAAAACGTCAAATGGCATTGGGGTTCGGTCCAACAAGAGGCGTTTGACAAACTTAAAATACTCCTAACACAAGCACCAGTGCTTACTCGCCCTACGCAAAAAAAGCGTCCCCCCCTTAAACAGATGCAAGCAGCTACGCACTGGGGGTCGTGCTCAGCCAAGAGAGCAGCGGCGAAGAGCACCCCATACCATATGCGAGTCGAACTCTAAATCAGGCAGAGTCGAATTATACAGTGACGGAAAAAGAGTGCTTAGCTGCCTTGTGGGCTGTGGAGAAATTTAGAGGATACTTGCTAGGTGAAATGTTCATGGTCATAACAGACCATAGTAGTCTCAAATGGGTACACACCCTCAAGAACCCCATTGGCTGTCTAGGAAGATGGGCGACAGCACTTCAAGCGTACAACATGGAGATTAGACATAGGAAAGGAGCCCTACATCATGTACCAAATGCTCTCTCTAGACCCCCCCCCCAAACAATCCCAGTACCCTACCGCCCCGATAACCACTATAGAGAGAGACAGATGGTATAGCCGAAAAATTAGAAACATACAAAGAGATCCAGAGAAATACCCGAACTGGACAGTCAAAGGAGATAAATTATACAAACACTGCCCGAATGAGCTCACCAACATCATAGGCGAAAGCCCCGGTGAGTGGAAGCTAACAATACCGTATAAAGATAGAGAGCGAGTCTTATATGAGTGTCACAACACTCCAACATTCAGACACTTCGGTGTCGAGAAGACCGCGCACAAAATCAACCAACATTACTACTGGCCGGGGATGTGTAGAGTCATCCACGCTTGTGTCGAGCACTGACCCGAATGCCAAATACATAAGGTGTCTTAGAGAGCACCGGCAGGCTTGATGGTCCAGTGAAACTTAGAAGGCCCATAGGCCAGCGTGGCAGATGACATAATGGGACCCTTCCCCGCCAGCAAAGGTCAGCATAAGTATCTCTTAATATTCGAGAACTTATTTACCAAATATATAGAAATACGACCCCTACGGAAAGCCACAGGCGATACCATCACCAAAGCGCTCGAAGAGCTCATCGTCTTCAAGTGGGTGTGCCCAAAATATCTTATTACAGACAACGGCACTGAATTCGCCAATAACCTGCTTAAAAACAAGTTGGGCGAATTGGGCATCACCCACCAATACATAGCGCCTTATCACGCACAAGCAAATCCCGTAGAGCGGGTTAACCACGTGATCAAAACTATGATCGCCACCTTCATAGGAAATGACCACAATAATTGGGACTTGCACCTCCCTGAGTTCGCATTTGCGGTTAACACCGTCGTACACGCGAGCACTCAAGTGTCGCAGGCATTTATAAACTTTGGCCGACAGCCAAGAGAGATGCCGACGTACAGAAACACTCAGGGAGTAACAACGCAATTGCAGACACTAACATTCTACGACTGGCTAAATCGAGTTAAAAGACTGCCGGCCATCCATGAGATGGTTAAGAAAAACTTGAGTGCAGCCGGCGAAAAACAAGCCAAATATTATAATCGAAAGTGGAGGCAGGATACGTTCGACATAAACGACCAAGTATGTAGGCGCAACCATGTACTTTCATCGAGCCCCGAAAAATTTTCTGCGAAACTAGCGCCAAAATTCATAGCCCCTTGTCGAGTGACCAAGATAATCTCCCCCGTAAGATTTGAGGTAGAGGACATGAACAACGGGAAAAAGACGACAGTACACATATCCGACTTAAAGAGATACTACCCTCCTAATACAAGCATAACTTTCTCCAGAGTTCAGCACCAACAAGAAGAACAATGCTGAGAGGCATTGGCTAAGGCCGAGGATTCCGGCGGCAAGATATGCCCAAACTCACCAGACCCGCGGAGAACTATACCCCCGGAGACCTACCCCCCAATCTAAACGTAGCTCGGGATCTGACCCCAAAAAACGCGAATGCACGAGCTGTGCAAGCGCGTCCGGGTATCCCTAGGGAAGCGACCTATGAGTGCGTAGCGTGCCCAACTTAACCGATATCGAACAACAAGAAAACTTCCCCTACCGCTAGTACAGACTCCCATCCGCAAAGACGTAAAACTACGGTTAACGCAGAGAGTAACAACATCTGCGAACGTCCGCAAAGACGTAAAACTACGGTAAACGCAGAGAGTTACATCATCTGCGCCCGTCCGCAACGACGTAAAACTACCGCAAAGTCATCGATAACAACAACTGAAGAAATGGCAAGAAAAACAACAGCCAAGAAGAGCACGGAAGAGACAACTGAAGAGCCGAGACGCGAATACGAATAGCTAATATACAATCCCTTCGCGCAAAGATATGAGCTGTTGGAGGGTAAGGACGGGTACGTTTTTGATGGAGCGGCGTCCCACAAGACGGAACCTTTCGAGGCGTCTAAAAGCAAAGTGCGTATACAAAGAAACGCGCTAAAATGCAATTATGAGCAGATACGCTCAATCAGACCGCCACCTTTTCGACCAGGGCCTGGTTTCCACCGGAGGTCAGTCCCAGCAAAACAGCCCGCCCGGAGGTCGGCTGAAAAGATTGTCTACATGAGCACACCAGAGGATCGCGATGTCAGATTGTACAGAGGCCACCACTGCGCGTTCATGCGCTCGGTCGCAGTACAAAAATCAGGCCGGAAAGAAGATCGCCCAAAAATCTCAGGCGCTCACGACGCAAGGACTAAGGAAAGAATCATTGTACCATCCAAGTACAAGACCTCCGGTGACGACGGAACCTGCGTCGACAATGAACCTCCGCAGCCCCTCTCGCGCCGAATAAACACCCCAACCTGTAAGTCAACAGAATACCGCCCTAAATACAATCCGTTCAAATTAGCTTCTGCTACCGGTGCCACAGAGATGCGCACGACGTGCTGTCGTGCGCATATTGCCCAAGACGTTATACGCCTGACGTATAGTCTTGGGAGGGGGAAGTTCCTGCGGACACTGAGGCGAAGGCGACACGACAGGCATCCAAAAGGACAGATTTGGGAGGTACGGCGCAGCAGAGAAGCGAGCAAATATGATGGCACAACTTATGCAGCAGGTTGCTGGCGCCTTTGGTAATGGCTCGCAGCCAGTAACGATAGTGCTGCCATTCTACATGAATAAGTAGGACGATGATAGTGAATCATCACAAATGGCCCAGAAGAGGCGATTAGCCGAAAAACTTTCCCCCTACCGAAATCCCCTCGGTCTACCCCTTCCGCGAAAACAAAAACATGTCCCGACCATCCCCATGGGAAGCAGATAGAGTGACGAACAATACCACTCAACGGGAACGTTGTAACCGCGATGTACATAGAAGCAAGCTACGGGATTCATGGGAAAGAAAAGCAAACGATGCATAAAACACGCGAGTAACTTTTTTTTTCTTCATCACTTCACCCAATCATTAATCTTGACCTCTGCGTTGATTGATTTCTTGTCCCTCCCGATTTCCCCTATCCCATTGGGTGATCCGGAGTATCTGCGGGTGTACGCAGCACCGTCTCAAGTAAGTTGAGCGGCGTGTAAACGCCGTTACAATATATATATATATATATATATATATATACTTTTTATATTTCCGTTTTTTCAATTAAACACCGTCAATATTTTCGTAGTTATGTTAACTGAAATTCAAGCAAAATGTTGGTATGCGCATAGCATATTTTTTAAATAGGCAATGTATATTGCCTTTTTATGTAGAAGTGACGATATATTTTATATATATATATATATATATATATATATATATATATATATATAGTCTCGTGGTTTATGTAGAAGTGACGATATATTTTATATATATATATATATATATATATATATATATATATAGTCTCGAGGTTGTTGGTAAAGAACCCTATTTTGCCATCATTTCTTTTGTTCGAACTAAAAAAAACATAGTCACTTGTCACAATTCTGAAGTTAACAGAATATATAAAAATCAAATTATAATTTGTCGTCACAAACTATATTCAGTATGATTTGGCATACAGAACTATTTTATAAGAGAAGGAGAAAGAAAGACAAAGAGATAGTGACAGAGAGAGTGAGAGAGTGAGAGAGAGAAAGAAAGAGAGAGAGAGAGAGAGAGAGAGAGAGAGAGAGAGAGAGAGAGAGAGAGAGAGAGAGAGAGAGAGAGAGAGAGATTTTCCCACGTAAGAGAAAATAAAATTTACAAAACTTAAAAGATATCCATAAGGTGTGAGAGTACTATCAGATTAACCTGAAGATCAAAAAAAGTAATACCGACTAACATCACACCTTCGTCACCTTTAGGATACGAATCCCAAAGTTGGATATGAACAATCACTTGAGCTGATCTGGTATCAATACTTTAAGCCGACTACATTGAGTTAATGTGGCCGCTGGTGAAACTGACCACTAAAAATGTGAACTTAATTTATTGTTAAAAGTAAAATATTTTTCAAGAAAAAACATAGCCCATGTCCTTCCCAAATTAATATAGAATCTATATCTCAAATTTCAGAACAATCGGTTCAGTAGTTTTTTCGGTTATTGCGTACAAACAAAAATACGCTTCGTGGGGTACCCACGTGCCAAGCTGCCAACAGAGGGCACCTTGGCACCTTAGTTAACCCGTGAGCGAGCACACAGGCCTCCGGTTAATATAAAAGCCCTTGACCCGGTCCATATGACCGCGTCTAAGGCAGGGGTTACCGACAATGCCTTACTGATAAGTCCAGTCGGTAACCCCGGGACGAAACGTACCATGAGCCATTGCTCTAAATATAGGCGTGTACACACTGGAATGCAGAATCCCCTGTGATACACCTTATAGCTTTGTCTTTATAAATTAATATGAAGTATGATATGATATGATGATACAATTACAATATCTGCAGGGTATATACACGTTGACTTACGGCGAGCGGGTTCCGCGGCATCATTATCCACCAAGTAAAAAGATAAAAGACTTCTTGGTGGCGCATGCTGCACACGCGTCTGCTGGTGGACGAGCAGTGGCCCTCTCGGGGTACAAGGAGATGGATGCAGCGGAGAGAGTTCTGGATGCTCGATGCGTAATTATTAGCTGCTGGACGGCCTCATTCGGGATGGGGCTGAAGGTTTGGGAGAGTGTCTACGGTACTCTATAGTAAAAAACCCAACTACTCTGTCCGACGGCTGAATCGCGAAGAAGGTATCTTTCGCTGCCTTTCTGGTTCACTTCCCTCGCTGCGCTCTGCGCGCACTCTTTCGGCATATAGTGTACCTTTTTCGCACATACACGCGCATAAGCTCGGCGTGCTTTCTTTTGCATACAATTATTATTATCCTGTTTTTTTTGTAAGAAAAAGAGAAAGCAAAATTATTATTATTCTTTGTTTAATGATTTATATGATGAAAATAAAAGAAATTTTAACTTCTGAATGTTTCCAATATTTGTTTTTTTTTTAAAGAAAGTATTTTTGTTGTTTTCTTATCGCTATTTTATGTTGATTGACGTTATGTATTTCATCCTAAATATATTTATTTATTACGCTTGATTTATTATTCACTAATTTATTATGTCGTTTCATGTTGAGAAAAAATATGAGAAAAAATGTTAATTATAATTAATAATTATTATTAATAATTGTTGTTGTAGATATACTAATTCATTAACTGCTAGACAATTTGCTATTATTTCTAAATTGTACTTGCTGATTATATGTGTCAACGATGATACCTAATCCTGTCAGTTATTATTGTTATTATTAGTAATTTATGATTTTATTATCTATTATTATAAAGTTGGCACGTCTTGAGTCTTCACTTGTCTTTCAACATTTGTTGTTCATAATATAACTCAATAGTAGGCTCCTCGTAGCAGTCCCACATGCATGTTTGTCCTCGTAAAAAAAATAACTGTTAAATTATTTTGACAATAATTGTTAATTTTTAGCAAAATTTATTGGGCTTGATTTCCACCATTGTGGTGGTATTAATTAGGAACCTGCTAAACTTTTCAGAATTGAAAAATTCGACTCCTTTCCTGTAGTTGTGATAATTTCAATTGTCTATAGCATGCATATAGAGGTTAGGGCTGCCCCTTAGTTGACATGTACCTTGAGACATCAATATATCATATCAATCATATCATATCATATCATATCATATCATATCATATCATATCATATCATATCATTCTAATTTATAAAGACAAAGCGTGTTTTTGTTTGTACACGATAACCGAAAAAACTACTGAACCGATTGTTCTGAAATTTGACATATAGATTCTATATTATCTTGGGATGGACATAGGCTATGTTTTTTATTGAAAATCATTTTACTTTCTTCAATAATATAAGTTCATAGTTTTCACAATAAGTTTCACCAGCGGACACTCGGTGACGTCTTGAATCACGAGAAATATTGTATTGGCGTATACGGGCGGTTGATTACGATATCCCGTTGCCTCAAGACGATTTTATATGCAGTTGGGTGTTTGGATGGTGGAATGCGATGTCCAGGTGTCTCTGGGAGATTTCTACGGGGTATATTGTATTTAGTTGATAGAAAACGACGTTCAGATATGAGGAAATCAACTTCTATGGGAAAATTCATGTTGAGACGGTACTCTTTCCGAAGGACTTCTACTGGGACTATCGTGTTAATTGGTAGGAAACGATGTTCAGCTATGTCGTGACAACTTCTATGGGGAGTTTCGTATTCGGATGATTGAATGCGATTTCCAGGTGTTTTGAAACGACATCTACGGGGAATTTCAATTTCATGTTCGGACGATAGAAGACGATGGACAGGTATGACGGGACGAATTCTACGTGGAGTGTCATGTATAGTTGGTGGGAAACGATGTCCAGGTATATCATTACGACTTCTATGAAGAGATTAGATTATTCTATCATTCGAACACGCAGGCACCCAGTAAGAGTCGTGTAGGGATAACTAGACATTGTATTCTAACTCCCCAACACAAAACTCTCTATAGCGGTCGTCCTGAGACACCGCTCGAACTCGAAAGAACCATGTTCTCCATCGCAACCGTATTTAATATGCATATACAAATGTATATATATATATATATACATATATATATATTGTATAAAATGGTCTGTAAAATATCAACTTTTTGAAGTGCACGCTACATTGTATATATCTTAAAAAGTTAAAAAGCGACTTTTTGCTTCACCAGCTATCAATAATAGATAATTTTAGATGCGCTATATTATTTTGTGGAATTATATTCTTATAAATATATCTTAATCAATTAATTAAATTCCACAAAACAATATAGCGCATCTAAAATTATCTACTATAATTTTGAATACTTTTTGGATTTCTCGTTGGTTGAAAAAATTATAAATAAGACAAATCGATATAAAAGTCCATGTTCGGAAAGGCTATTTATTATAAACAGGAAAGATTATTTATTTAAAGATTATTTATTTAAAGATCCTTTGTTACATTCTCCAGTTCTTGATCAAAAAATGTCTCGTGATAGATATCTTTCAATCTTACGTTATTTACATTTTCGTTATTTATCTTATTTAGATGACAATGAAACATTTTTTAATGAAAATAAAACTAATAATCGACTCGAGTGCGAACCTATGTAAAAGTGATTGTTACATGCAGAAGCTCTAGTCTATGTATTTCTATAATTATGAGACTAAAACATTCTTTTTGTAGATAGTGCGACGTCGGATCACGATCGACTATCGCAGCGCTTTCAACTAAATTCTTTGTATGTATATAGAATACAGAAATAGCTGTTACGACAAAACAAAGTGTCTCCTTTTAATTTAGTCAACGTTAAAGAACAAGAGCAACTTAGTCTCCATTTTTCTACGATTTGCTCCACTCCAATATCATTATTGAAATCGTTATAATACTAAGCATCTTTTGAAAGGTAAGCACTCCCATTCCATTTGTTAGTCGTCATTTACCGAGGCATACTACAATTCGAAGCTGTCTTAAAATTGTAATATTATCATATTATTTAATTGATTAATTAAAATATAATTAAAAAAAATTAACACTTACAATAGAAAGTATAAAGTTTTTTTTAAGGAGTTTGTGAATGCTATTTTTGCATTTCCAATGACCGTTCTCCAAGAACATTCCTGGAAAACGGCCATCAGAATATGTGCGACTCAACACAAATCTCATGTCACTACGCACTAAATACATATTTCTGTGTTGCACCAAACCAGACCGGAACTGTTATGCACATTACTTCAGTCTGGGCAGCTATCCTTCGTGGTCATTTCACGTTCATATCTTTCATCCCAGGTTCTCATGTATACTCGGTACCGCGTTCACTCTCATCATCCAGACATCCATGTGCTTTTTTGCTCCGTAGCACATTCGTAACGTATTTTGTGATCAACCACCAGCTGTCTGCGTCCGTTGTGATAAGTTTCGTTACGTGTTCTGGCGTGATCTCGCTTATCCTCGTTTGTAGCCCAAGTCGTAACTCGGTCCAATGGTTGCGCACAAAGAACGTGTGCTCCACATCGTGCCAAGCCCATCAGCAGTACGTGCATTCCGGAGAGCTAATCCTCTTCATCCTGTAGAGGTATTTACGGAACTATTTATGTCCGGATAGAAAGTGGGTAAGGTAGAAATTCACCTCTCCGTGTTACCTCGGCTTCCACGAACCGATTTTGGGTATAAGTCTTTTCGTCCATTGTCCACGTTCGTCCCGCAACCACCGTCTCTGCCACGTTTCGATCGTCTTTATCCGTTCTTCTGTTGCAGCGTCTTCCCTTCCAACGTTCGAACTCCGCTCGTGAATACGTTTCGGTTCGGCTGCGAGTAGATCGATGGGAATGACCTCAGCGATCACGAAAACCGCGCTCTCGGACACGGTTATTAACGCGCCTACCCTTTGTACACTGTTCATGGCGTTCGCGCGTTTTCTAATATTCATCGCGTCGGCCCATACCTCCGCCCCGTAAAGCAGGATCGAGTGGGTAACGCTCATCTACAGTCTTCATACGTTCTGTCTAAGTCCTTTCGTGTTGGCTATTAGTCTGCTTAAAGCCTTTGTCTTTTCAGCTGCCTTATTGGTCACGTTACCCGAAGATACTTGACCTCACTCTTGACTTGACTTGACTTGACTCACTGGTCTCCAATCTTTCCGTCCCTAACATGACCGGAATTACCGTCTCTATACATCTACGAGTTAGTAGCAGTAACTCGGTCTTTTGTAGCGCCAGTTGAAGTCCGTGGTCTGTCATCCATTCGGTTACCCATTGCATGACCTGATTCAGCTTTTACTGAATCAGGTGATAGTCGCGCACAACTATCACAGCTGCCACATCGTCAGTGTATGCTACGAGGTGCACGTCCAAAGGCATGTCCAGTCTTAGTAAGCTGTCGTACTGTACGTTCCAGAAGTCGGGGCCCAGGATGGAACCTTGCGCTACCCCCGCTGTCATGCGTTTTCGTTTCTTTCCGTCCAGTGTCTCATATGTCAATCTTCAGTCCCGTAAATAGTCCCGTATGATACGTACAAGGAAGGAGGCAACCTTAAAAGTAGACTCCAACGCTTCCAGTATCTCTGTCCATTTCGATGAGTTGAAAGCGTTTTGGACGTCTAAGGTCACCAGTAGAACCAGTGGTCTGGTCGCATGGCAGCCCCTATTCGCCGAGTGAAAAATGTTCGACACGTCCCCTACAACCCCCTATTGTTGACCGTCCTTTCCTAAATCCGTGTTGTTATTCGGATAGGTCTCTGGCATTTTTAATTGCCTCTAACAGTCTTCGTCTTAATAGTAGCTCAAACAGCTTCTCTATTGTATTAAGTAGGCAGAGAAGCTTGTACGAAGAAGGTAAATCAGGGTTCCCTTTAGTTTTACTGATAAAAATCAGTCGAGCTTCCTTCCATTGTCTGCTAAAGACTCCCTCCACCAGGCACGCGATGTACAAGTCTAAGAGGATATCCGGGCGATGTAAAGCGACCACCTGAAATCGCCAGGTATGCCATCAGGACCCGGAGCCTTGTTAGGCTTCAATGTATTCTAAGCCCTATAGAGCTGTTCCTGTGTGAAGAGAGGGACATCCTTCTCTGTTGTCTCGTTCGTCACGTCCGTTCTATCTGGATGGGTCGGGAAAAGTCCTTGGACTATCTGCTCCATCGTTGCCGCGTATCGTAATACCGGTGGGCCTCCAACCCCCAGTACGCCTGTAACAATTTTGTAACCGTTTCCCTAAGAGTCTGAGTCCACCTCGTCAATGAGTCGTATCCAACACCGTTTCTTACGGTCATTGATCGCAAATCTCAGCTGCCTCCTGGCGAGACTATACTCCGCAGAGTAGAGTCCCACTTCGCCTCGACTTCGGACTCTTTGAGCTCTCCGTCTCAGCTTTAAGTATGTGCTTTTGAGATCCGTGATCTCAACCATCGAACAATATGTCTGGTGTCTCTTGTATATATTCCGTTTGTTGGGCATGGTGTCATTGCATAGACGTTGGAAAAAACCAGTCATCGCCGCCGCTAACGCCTCCACCATATCCCGGTTTGTCAACTCTTGAAGCACCTCCCGCGAGGGAGGCTCTACATATTGTAGCTGCCTTTCGAGTTTGTGTTTATCTAAGCGCTTTGAGTTCCATCCGGTAAGACTTTTATCTCGCCTTTCCATTCGTTTAGTCCCATCTGTCAGTTTGAAGTCAATGTACTGGTGATTACTAGCTGTGTAGCCATCGACCACCCGCCACGCCTTCACCCTAGTTCGAATTATGTTCGAGGCCAGAGTCACATCTGGTATGGAATTACCATACCCGAGTCGTCTGTAAGTCGGTGTCATTCCTTCGTTGGGTACTGCTAGGTTCAGCCTTGCCGCCATCTCCAGCAGTAATCGTCCCCATCTGTTGGTCGATGGCATTCCCCACTCGATCGCTCGCGCGTTAATGTCGTACCACGTCCTCGATTCTCTCGAATTTGGCCGCGTACTCGGAGGCACTGTAGTTTGGGCTTAGGTAAACGCTGACATAGGTAACACCAGCGGCCCTCGCCCAGACACAGTCCTCCCCACTCCTATAGCCTGCGATGTTCGAAGCGTTCTTCCCTCGAAACCAAACTGCAGACTTGCCCGAACTGCTAGTGAGCCAAGTCGGTGAATGTCTTTGCATTGCTCACTAATAATCAGCACGTCAGTGTCCAGTTCCACCGCAATCTGCGGGAGCAATAGAGTATCGTTATCGTAATTGTCTGACTGTCTTTGTTTTCTGTTCTGTTAGGGCTGCCCTGAATGTGGCACACGAAGACTAGCCAGGTAATTGTTCCCTGTCCCGGGCGTTGTCGCCAGTGCATAAGAAGCACTCTCTACAATCTCTGTTGGAATGACCCTCGAGACCGCATCGCCAGCAGCACTTTCATCTGTCTGGTCCTTTACAGTCTTTCCATATATGACCGAACCCGAGGCATCGGTAGCATCACGGAACCCGTACCCTAGCTCTTATTCTTGAGATAACTCATCCGATTTTAATGTGTCCTTCTTTAAGAGGTCAGTAGCCTCTTTTACGTCGAATTCGCAAACCGCCATTTTCTGTCCTCAACTGTTAACGTGGAAGACATGGGGCCGACAATCTGCGGTCCGTCCCGTTTCCTGATTTAACGCGTTCGCGATGTCCTCGTCGGTCGTGACACAGGCCAAATCTAAAAATTTCAGTGTCACCCTGGAGGTCAAATCTTTCACGCGTGCAGTCTCTCCAACAGCATCTTGGAGTACCTGTTGGAAATCCGTTACATTATTCAGTCTAGCAAGCTGTAAGAAAGTATAAGTTAATGTAATGCAATGTAAATAGAATTGAAGCTATTAAATAAAATTTCTTGTATTTTAATAAATTAGAGACTAAATGAGCTAAGAGTTATAAAAGTATATAATTAGCATAATAAAGTTGTATTTACAGGTTTCAACTCTTGATACTAATTCAGTTATACTTAATATTTAGTTTTGAATGATTCCAAATGTATATGGATTCTTTGAACTAAAAATACCAGGATTTCAATTAATATTTTATTTATTTAAATAAATTATAGCATCTTAAAAATTCACAACTAAATATTTTGTTTTCGTAATCTGGCATTTTCGTATGTTTCATTTTTTTTATGATAATGATTTTATTATAGTATATTCAATGGCTTAGATAATATGGTAATATTAGAATTTGTAGGCTATTCAAGTATGTTTCTTCTTTATATATTAGGTTGTCGAATATCTCCCTTCCGCCTCTTTGTCTTATGAATTTCGCGGCTATGTACAAAGCGCTACAGAGCTCTTATCTGGTAATATTATACATCATTTGAAAGGTCTTGATATAACGTACAAAACGACGCTATTCATGATTAGTTTGGATAGTAGATTCATGATTAGTTTGGGTTCAAAAGTTATAGACGTGTAAACATGGAGTTCACTAACGCCGAAATTCGCGCTATTTTAAAGTTCTCCTTCGTCATAGGTAAATCCCCTAGAGAAACGTTCCGTGAGATTAATGGTGTTTTGGGGGATGGCACGCTATCACTTCGAACCGCGGAGGAATGGTTTTGAAGTTTCAGAGCCGGTGAAAACGACACCACGGATAAGCCAGCCGGCGGAAGACCTGTGACGACGAATACCGATCAAATCATGGAATTGATCGAGTTAGACCGGCATTTAGCATCTCGTGACATCGCCCAGGAGATGGGAGTTAATCACGAAACCATTTTAAACCATCTGCAGCAGGCTGGATACAAAAAAAAGCTTGATGTTTGAGAGCCGCATGATTTGACGCAAAAAAACCTGGACCGAATCAACGCCTGCGATGTGCTGCTGAAACGGAACGAACTCGATCCATTTTTGAAGCGGATGGTGACTGGCGACGAAAAATGGATCAGAATGGACAACGCCAGACCACACACGTCGTTGATGACTCGTCAGAAGCTACGGGAGTTCAGATGGGAGGTTTTATCGCATCTACCATATAGCTCGGACATAGTGCCAAGTGGTTACCACCTGTTCCTGTCCATGTCGAACGCCCTTTCTTTATGTTATTTAACGTCGCTCTATTTATGTTTCTAAATACAGGTGAAAATCAACGACGAAGGTCTACGATCTGTTTGCGAACAAAGCATATGTAAATTATTACTGCGGTGCTTGTGCCAATCGGCCGAGACCGGGATTTGAACTCGGATCGCAGAGTTATTAGTCCTTCGCTCTAGCGATCGAGCCATCGTAGGCCTTGTCGAACGCCCTTGTTGTTGTAAAGTTGGACTCAAAAGAGGCTTGTGAAAAGTGGCTGGCCGAGTTCTTCGCAAATACGGAAAGAGGTTTCTAGGAGAGGCGTATTATGCAGTTGTCGTCTAGAAGAAAACAGATTATCGAACAAAACGGCGCATATTTGAAGTAAATCCGATCACTGTAACACTTTTTATAAAACATTGAATGAAGAGCAAAAAAGCGGAAGGGAGATATTTGACAACCTAATATTCAAGTGTTACAGGTTCGTGTAAAATATTATAATCTTGATAAGGGCTTTTTATCGCAAGTCGAAACATCGACAAAGTAAATGAAAATTAAAAACAATAATTCGCTGTACCAAATTTTTAAACAAGAATTAATTATATTAGGAGGCGAACTTACATTCCAACCCTTTTGAATGGCAAAAGGACCATTTATGATGGAAAATGGATAGGCGTTAGCTCAATCAAAATATTTTCCGTCATTTTCTACTACATTTTCCTATTTTTCTGGCAATATGACGATACCGTGGCGAAAGAACGATGGCGAGTTCGAGGTGATCCAATCATTTACGAATTCTCACACTTCTTCGACATGTCGGAAATGCGTATCAACGAGGTCGTGCTGTGTCAATCGGAATAGGTGGTAATCAGAAGGCGCTATAGCTAACAAGTACGTTGGTTGCGGTAATACTGCCCATTCCAGATTCAACAGAGTGTTTCCGACGGCTTTCGTAACATGTCGCCTAGCGATGTCATTTAAGAGAATGACTTTGCGCCTATTGCACGCGATTACTGATTTATGTTCGATCAATTTCTGTTGAAAATCATTCAGATTACGTTTTTATACCTTGGCAGTGACGGTTACTCGGTTTTAGTGGCTCGTACAACACACCCTGTGGGTCCCGCGAAATGCACAGCAATACGTTTTGGCCGTGAATGTTCTGTTTTGGTGTTGATGGGGACGGTTGGACTGAGTCCATCCACTTTCTGCACTTAGGATTATCATAGATGATCCACTTTTCATCATCAGTCACAATACTGCATAGAAAACTCTTCTTTTTTGCCTGTCAAGCAAAGACAATTCAATGTTGTATCAATTCACATAATGGCACTTTCGGTCAAACCGTGTGGCATTCATTTTCCTTCTTTATGAATATTTCATATCGGATGTGAACGTTTGCCAACTGCTCTGTCACTGACTCCTAACTTATTAGAGAGTTATTTCTGCGTTTGAGCTCAGTTTTCGTACAATAATGCTTGCAATTCACTATCTTCTAACTTTTTCCGTCGTCAAGAACGTTCTTTGTCATTAACACCAGTATGCTCTTTACTTGTCGTAAGCGACCACTCTTTACATGTTGTTAGCGATAAAGCTTGTTCATCATAAGATTTTTGAAGCAATCGATAAGTTTCTACTACACTTATTTTCAAATCAAAATAGTGCCAAAGTACATGTCGAAGAAACGATTTATCACGATTTATTTTTCACTGATCGAAAAATTATATGTTTACAAAGACGATTGCACTTGTTAACTGAATTTTATTAATAAATGCCAATACTAAAAAATAAGTACTAGATCCGACACATCTGACTATTCGTACTACCTTATTACTATCTCCATCTAAACATGAAGGTCGGAAACTAAATTCGCCTCCTAATACTAGCAACGTTATCTCTCATATGGTTTTAATTCTCGTAAAATTAAGTATCACTTTGGACAGGATGTCACTATGCCCGTAAAAAATTCTCTTTCTGAATTACTGAATATAAATATTTATTTGATTCCGTATTAAAATTTAATAAAATTTAAGAATACAGGAAAGGTATGAAATAATCCATAAAAATAATAAAAATCAAATGCGATTCTTACAGTCACTATTGTAATATACATTACTAATTTTTTATTTTATCACAGAACACCGTCCATGCTGTGGTAATAAATAATCTCAATTTTTCTCATGTATTTTTACACAAAATCTAACACTGATGAAGGCAGCAATCTTCTTATTTGCGAAAAACCTGAAAAAAAAATACCAAGAAAAACGATTTAAAAAGTTACAAATAATGCATAAAATTAAGTGAATATTATTTTTCTATTTTCTTTTTATATTTTAAAACTAAGAAATATATTTGTTTTAGTGGTAAATAATCATGAACGCACTTACATTGAAATTTAAAAAAATAATTTTTTTATTGTAGCACATATTTTTTCAAAAGTTTACCGCTAGATATCCTTGTTTTAAAGAAGAATTGAAAATAATTACTACACAGATATGCTATTGAAGTATTTCTAGAAATATTCTGTAAACAATTCTCTCCTTGGTAGTCTAATTTTAAGGCGGTAAACAATTTCTATAGTAGTTTATGTGATTCGCTGTTGGACATAATTATGTTACCTATCACTATAATTTACTATTATATAAAATTTTAAATTGGTACCTAAGGTCAAAATTTTCTTGAAGTAATACTTAAGCAACTTTGAAAAACTTCATATTTTACATAGATACATACATCTATTGATTTTATTTGATTAACTAAATTAGTTTATGTCGCTAAAATGTCTAATTTTTGTTTTATTAATCCACAGTGGAGAATGGGAACTTGCGAATAAAATAGAAACTCCAATACAAAAATATCAACGATTAAAATTTGAATTTCATGAGTTATTGGATCAAATTCATATCCAAGAGGTATTGATGTTATATATAACTATATTTCATACTACTTAAATACTTTATATTGTAATATATATATATATATATATATATATATATATATATATATATATATATATATTTATTCCGGGCAAGACTATCGGCTTTGAACGCTGAACTAAGGCACTAGCAGTCTCATTTACAACATTCACAAAGCAAATAGTCTAACCATTATTCAATCATAATAATTTAGATTCTAAATCTAGATAAAAAATAATTAAATTTCACAATAACCACTGGGCTATGAAACAAAAAGCTTCATATACATTCATAATTTAATACGCTATATATATATATATATATATATATATATATATATATATATATATACATACATATATATGTCCGGTACTATTTTGTACAACTTGATTGAAACTAAATCGACCCTTAATGAAAACATAATTGGGTGGAACTTGGGTGGAACTTTATTAAATTAGCTTCTGTTAAGTAGCGGTTTGCCATCGTGAACAGTTTTGTAAGGTGTGGTGATTTCTCATATGAACTCTTTTCTCGGCCTATGAAAGACCGGTAGGTTATACGTGTTTGAACACAGGAGACTCTCTATCTATAATCATATTAAAATACGGAGTAATTTGACTTGATTTCTGATCGGAGTATTCAATTTAATAATTTCTGCATAGAGAAACCGCCGTAATATAAACAGCATAGCACCCCGGTAATATGGTAGAGTAATCAAGTATTATTAACAACGTGATTAGTTTTCATTTTATCTAAAGCGAGATCTGATAGAACATGCTATTGATTAAGGATGTATTGTAGATTATCCAAAATAGTCCTAGATCTTTCAAAACTGTATGTCTTTTTTCTAAATCAGAAAAATATACCCCATGCAAAATGATTTTATATCTAGAAGTTATTTATTCTCTTTTTAAATTAAACATTCTTTTTTAAGAAATCGGGAAAATGCCTTACCCTCCAAATGATCTTTATTACATGGTAGTCTGCAATCGTTAAGCTTCTTATATAGTAATTGACTGAATCGTGTCATTCGAATTGTATTGAATTATGTAGCCAACAAATGACTAAATAATAATCTAAGTACCAATATTCATTGCCGTATTGATATTGACCATTTTCTTTACTTATATATGCATAATGCCACTTTAAATATTTTCTGAGTTATTTCGAAACTAATTTTAATGTTTAATTACTTGAAGTAAATAGTTACTTCTTTATAGTATTTTGTGTTTTCTGCATTCAGAGAAGTATTTTGGAAATTCAAGTAATTAGAGTAATATAATAAAATCAGAAAATAATTTAGTGCTGGTACAAATACCCGAAATACATATACACATTTTTGGATTCGCAGAAGTGCTGCGTACATAAAATTTACGTACGCCAGAAACACGCCTAAGCGTACATGCTAGGAGTGACTAATTTAATAATAATGCAAAATTTTATTTCTTTTCAAAAAAAGTTAAATTTGAAACTTTAAAATTTTTTTTACATTGGAAATAAATATTTTCGGAATATCGATAAAAATAATTAGTTTTTTTTAAGATTAATGTTTTTGCCTGCTTTCATTCAAAAATAATTTTATTGCTCTTATTGCTGACAAATTTTCATTTGTATGTTCCTTTTGGCTGTTTGGCATTTTTAGCGCTACGGCCGCTTCATCATCCGTGCCTAATTTTTTTTTTTTTTGGGTTTTCCCTATCAAATTATTTTCTCATTATCTTTAACAATTTTTTTATTAAGGGGGCATCTCTAGTCTTTTTACAAAAATTGTCAAGATTTTTTTCTTGCAGTAAACTTTATTATCACACTACAATTTTTTTATATTAAAAAAATACATATTGAAGTCTGCAACAAAAATTTTTTTTTTCATTTTTCATCCAATATGGCCCAGATATGGCTGCCACAACGAAGCTTGCTATTTTGGCTGACATCATATCTTGACACAGGAAGATCTGAAATGAATAATTCAAAAAACATATTAAAGTATAAGAAAGTGGCTATAGCCCGTACTACAATCGAGAAGTTTAAGTAAAATAAAAACAAAATGACGGGCTTTTCTAATTTTCGGTTTATTTTTTGAGGCTTTGTTATTTAAAAAAGTGCTCAAATGTAATCAAATATTCATAATTCTAGTACGGGCTATAACTATATGTGTGATGAATAACCTCCCAAAATTTCAGCCCAATCGGTTGAATAGTTTTTATTAAATCATGTCAACCAGGTCAAAAAATATTATTTCGAGAAAAACACGTTTAAAATTTTTTTTTTGAAAACCTGCATAAAAAATGAAGAAATAAACCTCTTACACTCAATCCGCGATATCAGCTTCATACATAATTCCTTCCTGGTCCTCAAGGAACTCATTTTCGTGCGCCTTAGTCTTTCTAAGCTCGAGTTGCCGTTCTTTTAAAGCTTCAATGCTGCGACGATTTCCTTGTTTAATTCTATTTTCGTCCTGTCTCTGCGCAAAATCCACTGCTACGCTACCAATCGAAATACCCATGGTTTCCATGATTTTTAATAAAGGTAAAAATCCTTCATTGCAGACGCACACAGCACAATAGGTAGCAATTTCAATAATTTTCTTCCTAGAAAACATGTGTTTTGGAGCTATATTCGAAACAGAAGCGTTGAAGTTTTCGTTCGTGTTTTGTGTGTGTGGTCCGATGCACCTTTCTAGCAGATCGTCTGTGGTAAGATCTTCATAAATCTTTTTTAATAAAGGTTGAATTTCTTCGTCTAGTGCTGGAGGGTACACAAAATTTTTCAACTCACCGGTAGCTTCAGCAACTCGGTATTTGCACCATGAGTCTGACCCAGCGGGACAATTCATATGTTGAGGCTTATCATCAGTAGAAATCTTGTGGTAAAATGTTGCCCAAATAACAGTTCTCATATCTTGAACAGAATCTGGATTTCGGTGAACAGCTAATTCGTAAAATCTTAACATCTCCAGAATGACTTTATTAGTTAATGTAGCCGTTATTTTAGGCTTTTCAGTTTTTTTTGGGTTTTTATCATTTTTTTTTTGCAACAGCACCTTTTTGTGAAGCTTCTACATCTTTTTGAGACTTTTTTATCTGTGTCAGTTGCTTTTTATCATCTTTTGCTCTTTTATAAATTCGCTTTTTAACGTGTAAAACACACTCCTTCTTCTTTACGCTCAAAACATCACCATAGGACTGTATATCTTGTAACGATGAGAAAGTATTCGAATCGCCATTACCAATATAATATTCATAATAACTATCATGCAAATCTACAGATCTTTGGAACATTTCTTTTATACCATTAACTTCATGATTTGCACTACAATCTGGCTCGTGAGTTTCATACCAGTCTTGATAATCCATAGAATTTTCCTTTCCAGCCCATTGTTCACAAGCTTTGCATATTCTACTTTTCAGAATGACATCAAGAACTTTTCCAGAAAATTTTCCAATCAATGTAGCAATCCCGACAAGAGAAGAAAAACCCTTTCGAGCCCAAGAGCCGTCACTAGAAACTGTGAGCCGATTTTTTACATTACCGGCAGCCTCATTTTCTCTTTGCTCTTCACTAACTGCTTGTCTAAAAACTAATGTAGCTACTGCTTCTGCTGCTATCCAAATGTGGTTTACTATTGCATAATAAGTAGCTGAAGCATATCCTTTGCTCATATCCATCATTGCACAAAAATTATTTATACCTAGCAAGCCAACACCGATTAAACGCATCGCAAATACAAAGCGGCGATTTATTTCGTAGGAAGTATGAATTGTTGGACTGCTTGGAATATGAGTTTCTATTTCACATTTACACGAAACTACTAATTGAAAACCTAATCCTTTTTCGTTACGTTTGGAAAATGTTATATCGCCTTTACAAGTTTTACAAATTAAAATGTCTTGTAGAGATTTTTAGATTAGATGCCCTAGAGATGCCCCCTTAAAGCAATTATTAACTAATAATTATGAATTAAGAATCATTTTTTATGTATAAATTTAATAATAATTATCTTGTTAATTTTTTTAGAACTTTTTTAATAACAACTAACGTCCAAATTTTTATAATTCAATTTAAATTAGATCAAAGAAATATTGAACAATAATTACTGATTAAAATTTGTCTTTGATTTTGCAATTATATTTTCCTTTTGTATGCAATAATATGAATTTAATCGATAAGCGATGGCGATAACACATGATCCAGTTTATTTTCACAACTGGCTCTCCAGTTTATGCAACGAGCAGACTGATATCATAACGATTGAGTTGTAGTGTACAAACAACACGGTTCTCTGTTCGAAAGGACTGAGGCTATATCGTAGAGTTTTAGGTAATTACAGCGCTGACTTCATAGAAAGCAAACACGGAGACGCAATTGCAAACATAGGCGCGCATACAGATGTGCAATTACTAAAAATAATTGGCACGTATGTGCCACACAAAGTATACTCAAGAAGATCGACACCGAATATGGGAAGCAGGAAAACCCGCTGATTAACACGAAACACCCTCAAGATGCGGGTCCAAACACATTGAAAGAAAATATTTTATCGATTATAACTTGACCGAAATAGATATGCTCATATCTCTAGTACGCAAAAGGAGGCCACGACACAAAGGCTACATGCACCAATACACGTGTCCGTGATGACGATGCATAATAGTAACAGGTCTAATAACGCAGTATGTAATAATGTGACCAACCTTGCATTAAGAAATCTACAGGAAATACTACTCGTCACTTTCCGAGATAAGTATGAACTTCAGTACTCGGAAGATGATGAACGAATCAGTCAGAAAATGCATTCGTCATCCACAGTCAAGGCTCAACGCACGAATATTTCTAAATTCATGTATCGGTGAAAAGTTCGATTCAACGGTGGAAACCGAAAAAGCGCTGAAAAATTTCTCCAAAGAATTGCAGATTGTGGGAGGTTAACAACGCTCACCGATGAAAACATGTTAAATGCAATGACAGAGCAGATAGACGGCGTGACTTTGCATTGGTATTACCTTTCACGCAAAGACTAGCATACTTGGCAAGAGTTCCGCAACGCGGTACGTAGTTGCTATGGCGTGGATTACCAACTTGAATCTGCTGATCGAACTTTTCATGAAGCCAAATGCATCCTTGATGAGACGCGTAATGATAAGCCGCCGTCATCACCCAAGAAGTGATAAAGATTGCGGTTATGGACGTTAAGCCACCGGACTTCAAAGCCCTGATAAGGAAAGGATCGCAAAGGGCAGGCCTAGAAGCCATATCTCTAGATTTAAGGGCGCCAGATTTAAAGTCACTGTGAAATGTAGCTGAGAAGATACTGGATAATGATGATTCCGCATTCCCTTTGGTAAAATCAATAAATATCTTTATCAATCTTAGAGTCTCTATAAAATAATATATTAACTAAAATAATGACAGTCAGTCTGTCCTTGTTTATAGTCACCCCAAAGAATCTGAAATAGAATTTATTACTACAATAAATTGTATTAAAAATTAAAAATTAAAAATAAAAAATATAATAACATAAAATAAAAATAATAGAAGCAATATTCTATGTCAGTAAAAGACGATCTGACTACCTCCACCACCTTAAATTTAAATTCACCTATGGTGTCCGACGTTTCGAATCGTTACAGTTCATCCTCAAGAACGAAACTTGTTTCGAAATATCTACATTTTCAAAATCGAAAGAATGTAACAAGTTAAAACTATGCTCTTTTAGCTCGGATGTACCATTCATGCTTTGTAAGCTATACTGTTGCTCATATATTCTTTGTTTTAGCTATCTTTCCGTTTGTTCAATATAATATTTGTCGCAATCTTTACAATTTATTTTGTATACCACTCCTGCTTTCAAACATTTATCATCGTTATCTTTATAATTATTAAATAGTCTTTTTAATTATTATTGTTTCTAAAGTAAACTTGAATACTATGGTTTTTGAATGTATTTCTAGTTCTTTCAGATAAGCTTTTTACATATGGCAATACGATGATTTTATTATTATTCCCCTTCTTTTCCAAATTATTTCCTCTAGCATTATTATTAATCTCATCCACACTCTCTGCAATCATTTTATCCATAAGATTTTGTTAATGAATATCTCTTTAACTAATATTAAATTATTAAATTAAATTATCTTTTCTAAAATATTTGTGTGACAATTTGATTGCTCTATCAATGACTCATTTTCTAGTACCTATTTAGTTTCCGAATACATGGTGTGAGATAAAATTTAGTGAAAATGTGAAAATGGGACAATAGGCAAATGTTATGGGGTTCCCAAAATTCACAAAGAGCAATTGACCGACAGAATAATAATATCATCAATTAATTTTCCAAGATATAATATTGCAAGATTTTTACCAAATATATTATTTAAAATTGTTGGAAAAACCAACTCTTATGTAAAAAATAGTTTGAGTTTTTTTGAAGCAGTCAAAGATATTAATATTCCGACTAACTATAAGATGATTTCATTGGATGTAGTATTTTTATTTACAAATATACCATTCGATTTATTTACAGAAATTATAGAAGAAAAATGGTCAGAAATTAACATACATACAAAATTAACAAAAGATGAATTTATAAAGGCAATAAATTTAGTTTTTAATAACACAATATTTTCTTTGCAAAATAATTTTTCTGAACAAAGATATGTTTATTCAATGGGATCACCTTTATCACCTGTCATTGCTAATTTGATAATAGAAAAATTAGAAAATATTGCGTTAAATAACTTAAATTTTGAACCAATTATCTGTAAAAGTAATGTTGATGACATCTTTACAATTGTACTATTAAATATTTAATATCAAATATACAAAATAAGTAGAATCAAACAATAAATTAAGTTTTTTGGACATCAACGTTATTAGTTAGTAGTATCAGAGTAAAATTAAATTTGTACAGAAAACCTACTTGGACAGGTAGATTATTAAATTTTAGCTCACAGCATCTTGTTTCGGAAACAAGATAGGTACTATAAAATGAGTCATCGACAAGCAATCAAATTGTCACAAATATTTCAAAAAAGATAATTTAAAATGAATTAAAAATTAAAATTAAAAATTATAGATAAAAGGATTGCAGACAGTGTAGATCAGATTTATAATAATACTAAAGAACGTAATATGGAAAAGAGGAGGAACAATAATAAAGTCGTCGTATTGCCATATGCAAAAAGGCTATTGGAAATAATTAGAAATACATTAAAAAAGTATAATATTCGAGGTTACTTTAGAAGCAATAAGTAGTAGAGTTGTTCCTTTCGTCTAACATTTATTTTGAACGATGAAATGCGCACTATTTGAGCAGCAGTTCGATTCCTTCTATGAAGTCGACAATTGGGAGTCTGATCGATTTGTTTTAAAAAACAAACCTATAGGCGTAGTATCCACAAATTGTCAGAAAGGTGGTCAAAATCTGTAGAAAATAATTGCTAATACTTTAAATAGCCTTTTTTCACATTCTCATCAAAATTAGTCTCTTATTTTCTCAAAAAACTCTCACTTCACGCAGGTATGCGTGGTATTAATTAGATATATATTTGAAAGATAGAACATAAATTCTAATTGAAACGAAAACAAATTGGAAACATGAAGAATAGGATTTTTTCAGCAATAGATTTTTACCACTCAAGTCGACTAACAAAAATTTCAAGAATACATTATCTCACCTATAAAAAATAAATCACTTCTGGGCACTCTAACAAAAGGTATGCATGCCAAGAAAATCTACATAGCTAACTCATTAATAATTTGCTCACAGAAAATGTATAATAAATGCACAGAAAATAAGATTTACTGCAGAGACAATATGGAAAACATTTGAAACAAAATTAATAAATTAGAATGGATCAGCTTAATAGTAATAAAGATTGCTATCATATAGAGATACATTATATATTCTATACGCATATTCAACACATATCCTGGGAGTAAAGTTTGTCACAATGCAATAAAAAAAATAAAAAATGGATGTTAATGCAGATTTCATGTAACAAAAGAGATAAAGGTCACAGGGTCTAGAATCCGGTACATTAGGTGAGTGCTCTAAGAATGCGATGTTGTACTTACTAAAAACCGCTTGATCGACAATGCGAAATGACCCAGCGCATTATTTTGATGACGAAGCCTTGACTTCTCCTTCCACGATTCGATATATATGGATATATGGTAAAAGCTGGTTTGGAGCGACTAAAAATCGTTTGATCATATGTGACCACGTTCGCTTATATCTAATACGAATTTTGCCTTAACACAAATATCTGACCTCCTTTTGTATTTTTCAGTGTTTTTTTATCTATGAATCACTTATTTACCTTTTTTATGATAGTTGCGAAAATACACCGATAAACCATTTATTTTCAAAAGAAAAAGGAAGGAAAAAATTACAATGCTAAAGAAAAGCAGAGCTCTTTCACTCTCGCAACGCCACACTTCTCGCGCGAATCCTGTGTCCGACACGATCCAGTCGCCGCATCCGCCGGCCTGGTACGTTCACCCGGGGAAAAACAGAAACCTTCGAAACTTCGTGACGCACACATATCTCTCGTCGCGACGGTAGTCCTCGAGCCCGTTACGTACTTGCGGGTTCATGGGATGACACCCATCGTCCTTCTTCTATTCGCTCTGGCTTTCCTCTTTCACTCTCTCTTTCTCTCTATCTCTCTTTTCTTCCGCCGACTTTTTCTAGCCCTGGTTCGTTCTCTCTCTAACTCTTCACTCTCCACTGCACTCTGACACTTTTCCTCTAGTCCTCCACCTTCTACCGCTTTCACCGGCACCAACCGTCTGTTCCAACTCTTTACTTCTTCGGATTACTGACTACCTTCTAGCACTCTTTAGCTTCGGCAATAACCTTCTCGTTCGAGCCCGATTTTCTTCCCTAGAGCATTTTTTTGAGATCCACATGGACTTGTGGCATGGTGCATTGTCTCACTGGTGAAAAAAGATTTTTTCTTCTTCATGTGCGGTCGTTTCGCTGCGATCTCCTCCTTCAAATGTACCAATAATTTAATATAATAATCACTGTTGATTGATTTACCTTTTTCCAGGTAGTCAATGAAAATCACGCCATATGTGTCCCAAAAAAAGACGCCACGACTTTGCCAGCAGACTGTTGCGGTTTTTGACGCTTTAGGTGGCTTTCACCAGCCATATGCCACTCAAATGATTACCAATTCACCTCCGAAGTGAAATGATGTATTCATGTTTCATCTATGCTAACGTATTGAAGTAGGAAATCCTTTTTATTGCAAGTAAAGAGCGATAAACAGCTTACTTAATCGTCGATTTATTGCTGTTTTTCTTCCACTGAAAGTAATAGCGGCACCCACTTGGAAGACACCTTTTTTATGCTCAATTTTTCATGAAGGATTGTAAATATGCATCCAGATGATATCTGTGTAATTTTTGCAATCTCACGAACCTTCACTTTGCGCTATTTCATTACTATTTTTAACATACTCATATTTGACGGTGTAACGGCTTCCAATAGCCTACCCGAACGTTCTGCATCGTTTAACATACCACCGACAAATGGTTGGTTTGGATAGAGAGGAGTCCAGATAATGTTTTTTAAACCATTTCTGGGCTTTTACGGTGTTTTTACCTATTAAAAATAATGTTTTATCAACACGCGAAACTCGCTTTTTTTCCATTTTTCAACAAATTACAAAGTGAATTTACTCTAACCTCGATAACTCTGCTGTTTGTAGTCCGATTTTACATGTTTGATGTAAAGGTTCGTACTCTACGGGAACGTGTCCAGTTTGACACTACCAGCACCAACTCTGGGTTGTCTCGGGACTTATTGAACGACCTGTTATTCTTAGCTTTGTTTTGCGATTCAACTTGCTTAAGCCGACTGGAATTTAAATGAAAAATTAGATCATTGTTTTATTTTATTATTTTATTTAGTAACATAAGACATCATTATATTATTTAATTATAAATAACATTATTATAATTATTGTAAATAAACGATATTATTGTAACATAGTTATTCAGCATAAATAGTCTATATCAATTTAAATGGGAAATTACTAGTAAATAACAACTGCTGCTAATGAATGTAGGATAACAATCATGTGGAATAAAAGTCTAACTGATTGAATTTTAAAGAATGTATTACACTTTATCAATTTCTGTAAACTGATTCCAATTCGATATTAATATATATGATTCCCTAACACCTAAATATGTTAATAAGATATAAATTTACGCCGCATTCTAGTAAATGTAGCCATTAAAAAAATTTTCTGTGCGTCTGTATTTGTATTCGCATCTACGAACGTGTGCAAGTTTCAAAACTATCGTCCATTCAAATGCTTCAAATTTACTGAATTAAAATCAATGGAAGAGATTTATTTCCCATCTTTTCAAAAATTTTTTTATGCATTTAAAATAAAAGATTATTTTTAGTTAAAGGAAACATAGGTACCTAATTGTTACATTATAATAAAATATTAATCTCTCCAACAGTTACCATAAGTGTAAACTATTGTAAACTATCTGTAAACTGCTAATCAAATCGAATGCTGAAAAGTTTACATATTAATAAATTAATTAATGTAAAATATTTAATTTTTGATAGAACATAATAAATTATTTGTTCTATTAGAAAGTTCGAATCTATAAATTGAATTGAAATTTGGTTATACGAGGGTGGATTGATAAGTTGCCGGCCTGATCAAGAAAAACAACGTTTTTAAGATTTTTTTGTTTTATTTCTCAACATAATTTTCTTCAAAGCTGATACATTTTTCAAAGCGATGTTCTAGTCTAGTAATGCCATCTCCATAGACTGATTCGTCAAGCTCCTCAAAATACCCACTTACAGCTTCGATTACTTCTTCATTGTCCGCAAATCTCTTACCACCAAGCCATTTTTTGAGGTTAGGAAACAGATAATAGTCACTCGGGGCTAGGTCTGGAGAGTAGGGAGGGTGCGGCATCAATTCAAACTTCAGATCGTTGATTGTATCCATCGCAACGATTGACGTATACGTTGGTGCATTAACATGATTAAACAAGATTTTTTTTCGTCGCCAGATGAAGTCGTTTAATTTTCACATCGTGGCTGAAACGCTGCAATAAGTCTGCGTAGTATTGACCAGTGATAGTTTTACCCTTTTCAAGGTAATCAATGTATATAATACCCCTTGCATCCCAATAAACAGTAGCCATAACTTTGTTCGCCGAAAAAATTGTTTTTGCCTGATTTCCAGTTGGTTCCCCTGGTCCAATCCACTGATTAGACTGTTGTTTGATTTCAGAAGTGTAGTGGTGGACCCAAGTTTCATCAACGGTTACGAATCGATGTAAAAAATCGCTTGGATTACGCTTATAAAATGCCAAATTGGCGGTAGAAATGTTCTTTCAAATCAATTTTTGGTCGACTGTTAGCAATCGCGGCACCCATCTTGCACAGAGCTTTTCCATATACAAATGTTGGTGCAAAATATTTTGTGCACGGTCTTTCAGCACTATTTGATGGTTTTTTTCGATTATATCTGGAGTTGTGACCTCAATGGGGCGTCCTGAGCGAGGCTCATCAGAGGTGCTCACACGACCCTTTTTAAACTCGGAAACCCACTGTTTAACGGTTGAATATGATGGGGAGGATGTCCTTAGTATTGAGTCCATCTCTTCTTTAATTTCCTTCGGACTGAAACTATAGCCACAAGCTATCTAAGGATGGTACTATAGAACGCCACCTCAAGGTAGGCTTAGTGGCGCCATTTCTTGGTCAGGCCGGAAACTTATCAGTCCACTCTTGTATTAGATTTTTCTTGAATATATCGTATACATATAAATTTTTGTTATCAGTATGTAAGCGAAAAGTTAAAAACAAAGAAGTAAATTAAGTACAGTACATATCATTAAAAGTATTAGTAACTGCATCATTTGTTTTGTCTAAGCAAATTAACCACTTTTTTATAGATCTAGTAATAGAGGAGAAATATCTTATCTTAGAGATTCTGTTATTCTTAGCTATTAATGAAAACCATACCAATCAGTACTTGCTTAAATCAATTAAATATCCTTTATTGCTAATATAATGATTTTACACCTTTTTTTAGGTTTACAAATTTAAAAATTTTCATACATAATAAAACATTAAGAATGCTGTATACCCGATCGAAGCGTCAAACTGAACTACCAGAACGGAAGTCAATTCACTCCGACATCTCATTCCTCCAATTTGGCTTGTAGAATTAAAAATTGTCTTTATATACATGCTGTCGGTGTATACCACTATATGCTGGTCGGCACATGCGCCGTGTCGCTTTGTATGTGGACTATATAGATGTAGTCTTTCAAAATCGAAAGAATGTAACAAATCTAAACTGTGTTCTTTTAGCCCGGATGGACTATTCGTCCTGCATGAGCTATACTGAAGCTCATATTTTCTCTGTTTTAGCTGTCTTCCTTTTTGTCCATAATATTTGTTTCAACCTTTACAATTTATCTTGTATACCACTCCTGCTGTCAAACATTTATCATCCTTATCTTTATAATTATTAAATAATTGTCTCATATTATTATTAGTGTTTTTAAAGTCAACTTGAATATTATGCTTTTTGAATGTACTTTTAATTCATTAAAACTAACCTTTTACATATGTTAATACCGCAATTTTATTATTATTCCCCCTCTTTTCCATATTTTGTTTTCTAGTGTTATTATAAATCTGATCCACTCTCTCTGCAATCATTTTATCTATAAGCTGTATTGGATAATCATTATTCATGAATAGCTCTTTAACTAATTTTAAATTATTTTTTCTAAAATCACTGTGTGACAATTTGATTGCTCTGTGAATGAGTCCTTTTATACTACCTATCTTGTTTCCGAATAGATGATGTGAGTTAAAGATTTTCTGTACAAATTTATTTTACTATATTATTACTATCTCTAATAACATTGCCGTCCAAAAATTTTAATTTATTATTCAATTCTATTTCGTTGGTATATCTAATTCTGTTATGAACGGAATCATAATAAAAAAACATCCTAAACATTCTAATAATCCTAACATCGTAAAAACATCCTCCATTTCTTCTACACACCTGGTACAATTGTAAAGATGTCATCAACATATCTTTTAGAGATAATTGGTTCAAAATTTAGCTTATTTACTGCAATATTTTCTCATTTTTCCATTACCAAATTAACAACGATCGGTGGTAAATGTGATTGGACAACAATATCTTTGTTTATAAAAATTATTTTCAAAAGAACAAATTGTGTTATTAAAATCTAAATTTATTGCTTTAATAAATTCATCTTCTATTAATTTTGTGCGTGTACTAATTTATGTCCATTTTTCTTCTATAATTTTTTAAAATCAATCTAATGGTATATTTGTAAATAAAGATACTACATCGAATGAAATCATCTTATAATTATTCGAAATATATAAAACCATAAAGTATATAAAAAATTCTTTATTAAAACTATCTTTAATATATGAGTTGATTTTTCCAACGATCTTAACTCATATATTTCATAAAAAATCTATTAAGGTGTATAGTTTATTTCTTCGATTTTTGTCTTTTTTAATTTTTTGCTCAACAGTTTTGTGTAGCGGGATCGAAGCTCTATGTTCATCGCAGCTTAAGTTATAAATGCTGTAGTGAGTCCATTCATATAACTCTGGTTTAAAGTCATTCAAGAATTCGACGTATTTTTTAAAAAAAGAATTATGTTTCAGCTATTTGTTTTCGTTATTTGAGAATATTTTTCAATTGTTTTAAAAACTAGTAAGTTTTTATTTGATAAAATTTTTGCTAAATTTTTGGGGCATAAAAAAGCTATTGATCTCTTATGTATGGCACGTGCGGTTCCTCTAAATGTAAATTTGATGGTGTTGTTACGTCGCAACGCAGTTTCGTTGAGAAAATATTCGGAAAGAAAACTTCGAACTACCGAATTCCACCGTAAGAGAAAGTGGAAAAAAAATGCGCACGTTTTATTATGATATACAATCCGGCCAACCGTCGTATTGTCTTCTTGCCCCTTGTTTCTAAACGCATTCCTCGACCTTGGCCGAACTACGACACAAATTTTAACAAAAGTTAACCCGTGCTGGCGCGAGACTGCCACTTCGGAAAACTCCTTCCCAGCACAGGATCAGCGCATACAGCAAGTCATAAATCCAACGCTATAAGCGAAAGGGGGGAAGAGAAGTGTTCACTTTCTTCACGAAACGGACATTTCCTTCCCCCAAATAGCACTTCTATAAGTATAAATGTAATTCTTTTTCTTCAAAATATTATTTTCATTTAGTTAAATACAAAATACATGTACATGTATACGTATACCTGCTGACGTATACATTATATAATCTATTATATTAGAATAATTAAATATGTACGAAGGAATATGTATGTACGCGCGCGCGCGCGCGTGTGTGTGTGTGTGCGTGGGTGTGTGTATTATATCAGTAAAATTAAATATGTGTGAATGATTTAATGTGCATGTGTATATACATATATATGTACATATGTATATTATATATCACATTATGATAAAACTTAAATATTACATATTTAAAGGGAATAAAACCTGATGATTCCCTAACACCTAAACATGTTAATAAGATCTAAATTTACGCCGCATTCTAGTAAATGTAGTCATTAAAAAAATTTTCTGTGCGTCTGTATTTGTATTCGCATCTACGAACATGTGTGAGTTTTAAAACTATCGTCCATCCAAATGCTTCAAATTTACTGAATTAAAATCAATGGAAGAGATTTATTTCCCATCTTTTCAACAATTTTTTTATGCATTTAAAATAAGAGATTATTTTTAGTTAAAGGAAACATAGGTACCTAATTGTTACATTATAATAAAATATTAATCTCTCCAACAGTTACCATAAGTGTAAACTATTGTAAACTATCTGTAAACTGCTAATCAAATCGAATGCTGAAAAGTTTACATATTAATAAATTAATTAATGTAAAATATTTAATTTTTGATAGAACATAATAAATTATTTGTTCTATTAGAAAGTTCGAATCTATAAATTGAATTGAAATTTGGTTATACGAGGGTGGATTGATAAGTTGCCGGCCTGATCAAGAAAAACAACGTTTTTAAGATTTTTTTGTTTTATTTCTCAACATAATTTCCTTCAAAGCTGATACATTTCTCATATCGGTGTTCTAGTCTAGTAATCCCATATCTATAGTCTGATTCGTCAAGCTCCGCGAAATACCCATTGACAGCTTCGATTACTTCTTCATTGTCCGCAAATCTCTTACCGCCAAGCCATTTTTTGAGTTTCGGAAAGGTCTGGAGAGTACGGAGGGTGCAGCATTAATTCAAACTTCAGATCGTTGATTTTAGCCATCGCAACGATTGACTTGTGCGCTAGTGCATTATCGTGATGAAACAAGATTTTTTTTCTTCGCCAGATGAGGTCGTTTAATTTTCACTTTGTGGCTCAAATGTTGCAATAAGTCTGCGCAGTATTGACCAGTGATAGTTTTACCCTTATCAAGGTAATCAATGTATATAATACCTCTTGCATCCCAAAAAACAGTAGCCATAACCTTGTTCGCCAAAAAATTGTTTTTGCATTCTTTCCAGTTGGTTCCCCTGGTCCAATCCACTGTTTAGACTGTTGTTTGGTTTCAGGAGTGTAGTGGTGGATCCAAGTTTCCTCAACGGTTACGAATCGACGCAAAAATTCGCTTGGATTACGCTTATACAACGCCAAATTGGCGGTAGAAATGTTCTTTCGAATCAATTTTTGGTCGACTGTTGGCAAACGCGGAACCCATCTTGCACAGAGCTTTTCCATATACAAATGTTGGTGCAAAATATTTTGTACACGTTCATATGACCTCTTACAGGTCTCAGCTATCTCAGACACTTTTAATCTGCGGTCTTTCAGCACTATTTGATGGAGTTTTTCGATCATATCTGGACTTGTGACCTCAATGGGGCGTCCTGAACGAGGCTTATCAGAGGTGCTTACACGACCCTTGTTAAACTCGGAAACCCACTGTTTAACGGTTGAATATGATGGGGAGGATGTCCCCAGTATTGAGTACACCTCTTCTTTAATTTCCTTCAAATAAAAGTATTTGATGACAGCACGATTTTCTAGCTTTTCCATTATTACGAAAAACACAGAGGCGTCTTGTTCAGCGTGCTCTCAAGCCTAAACTAACATGACAATTGTACTGAAACTATAGCTGCAACCTATCTAAGGATGGTACTCTAGAACGCCGCCTCAAGGTAGGCCTAGGGTCCCGAGCTATTAGAGGTAAGTCTAGGCTCAAAAAGGCCAATAATTAAATGGAAAGGCTGGTGTATTACTCACGTGAGTCACAGTGTAGTTTTAAAATATGCTATGGTACTCCCTATAGCTGCATATTGAATTGTTCGAGTTTTATTTGAACATCTTTCCGCGTTGGAAAGTAGACATAGATTCCATAATCAACAATTGAGCGAATATAATTTTTATAAGGAATCCAAAGTGCACTAGCATCGGCTTCTAACCATGTACCTTTTAAAGACTTAATTATATTAAGAGTTATTTAACGAAGTTATTTGAAATTCATTCGCTCGTACGGCTGTTTTGTCTGATAGAACGTTAATATTAGTAAATTCAATAAATACGTTCGTATGGGCGCAATACTGAACCCATTATTTAGTACATTTTCTTGGACGATTTTTATAACTTTTTTCGTTGGAAGAATAAAGGCCGATGTCATTCGAAAATTGTGAAAGTGAAACTGTACTAAAATATTTTTAATAATATCACAGACGTGTATATTATATAAACGAGGACTAAGCAAAAATACTGGGGGCACGTCTTTGAAAAATTGTAGAGGTTCGTGTAAAATGTCTATGTACACACACACACACACACATATATATATATATTATAACCCAGATTTTGCGGGTTACTTACCTTGACAAGACGCTCGCGCGCGCGCGCTCACATCGGGACGCGCACTTCACACATTAATGAAATGGAAGGCTACTTGCCGAAGGGTCCTTGGCGCCGCTGCTTCCTCTTGATCGCGTGACTTCCTCTCGTCCGGGTGGTGCCTTCGAGCTTCCTCTCTCTCTCTCTTTTTCACTCTCTCTTTCTCTCTCTCTCTCTCTCTCTCTTCTGTGCGGGGCTGTCTTCCCTCCTTCCTTCCTTCTCGTGCTCTCGCTGAGCCTTCAGGTCCAGGGGCGATGCTTGTTCGGGACGACCGCGGAGACGTTTGTAGATCAGTCGTGGTCTGAGGTCTTCGTCGACGTAGGCACGGCTGGCGCGTGGGAATGGTCGGAATGCGGGTGGCAACCGAATCGAAAGAGAGTCAGATATTTCTGATGACGACTCTTCTTTATGCGGCAGTCCTCCTCAACAGCTCGGGGAAGAAGATGAACTTCCTTTCTCTGTGCTTCCTTCTTCGCGGGCGAACGTCGCGCACTCTTATGGCTCGTGCTTCGCGTATTTTCACCGTAACGCGCGAACGCTCGGTTTTGCAACCGCGGACCGCCCTTTTGGTCGGTTACAACTCCCCCTTCCAAACCGACGGTGAGGCGCGTTTCCAAGTCCTTCGCGCGTCTTTCGACCGGTAAGGATATGATTGGGGATAGGGAGTGGGATCCGTGGATATCGGAACCGCTCGCGTGGAATTTAAAGTGCTTTTTCCGAACTCAAAATTATAAATTTTTTATAACTAGAAATAAAATTAAACTCTACTTTTTTCATGACCATCGGTGGTCTCTTGGTGTTGTCGTCGTCCGCTGGTGGCTTTATATAATTCAATGTGGGTCTTACATATCAAGGGTTTATTTCTATTCTAGTGTATATAACGAAAATGAAATGTCAGTTCTTCGCGCTGATTCTAACAAATCCAGTTTCAGGAATTTCTGAATACTGTGGGGGAAATCAAACAGAATATTTCTTTGCACTGGGACCTAAAAGGGAAAAAAATGTTTATTACTATAAATACCTATTCTAGCTAATTATTTTAATATGAAACAAAAAGAAAAGGTGATTAAGACTACGCTAAATTTGGGACTTATATAAAAAATGAAACGTATAAACTAACTCTAAGATAATTGTAAAAATATGAAGCGTATGAACTAACTCTAAGATAGATATAAAAATATGAACGTATAAGCTAAATCTAAGATAATTATACAAGATGGAATGTATAGGCTAAATTTAAGACAATGATAAAAAATATGCAACTTCTAATTCACCTAATCTATCTAATTAACCTAATCTATCGTCTAAGCAATGTTTATGTTTCTACTGTGCGCGACTCTTGCTCGTCACTTCTTCTTCGCTCGGGGCCTGCTTTGGCCATCTTCTCAAGCTTCTCTGCACTGCGCTGGCTTTTTCCTGTAGTGAACTTGGAGGCTGTAAATGAGGTTTTTCTATAGTGATTGATTTCTTCTCAGCTCTCGTTGGGGCAGTGTTGCGGGGTCGTACAAGTAGCCTTCTCTTTACTTGGAGCCACTGTATGCTCTTTTCTAGTGCCACTTGTCACCGGTCAACGCTGCGTCATCGCTACATTGCCGCGCTCGCGTGTGTTTTAATTTTTTATCTTTTATTCAGGGTAATGGTAGCTGCTGGTGATGGTTCCATGGTAGGGGGACGTGAAAGCGCGTCTGGCACCTGATGCAGTGAGCCTTTTCGGTGGATTATTGTCATGTTATAGGCCTGCAGCGCTGTGGCCCATCTCGCTAGTCTGCCCGTGGGGTTTTTTAGCGTGTGTAACCATTTTAGGCTACTGTGATCCGTGATCACTGTGAATGGTTCTCCCAACAAATAGCCTCTAAATTTCTCGACGGCCCATAGTACCGCGAGGCACTCTTTCTCGGTAACCGTATAGTTTACCTCTGCCTTGGTTAGTGCCCTGCTCGCATAAGCGATAGGGTGTTCTTCATCTTCCGTGTCTTGGCTAAGCAAGGCACCGAGGGTATAGTTGCTGGCATCGGTTTGGAATATATAGGGTCTATTTTGTATGGGGCGCGCTAACACGGGTGCTTACGTTAGCAAGATACGCAGTTGGTTAAATGCGTCTTCCTGGGGTTTGTCCCAGTGTCATCTCAGGTTTTTTCGCAATAGCTTGCTTAGAGGTGCCTTTACGTCCGCTAAAGATTTAATGAAGCATGTGTACCACTCTACCATGCCGAGAAAAGTTCTCAGCTGTTTAATATTCGTTGGTGGTGGATATTCCGTGACAGGCTTTAGTTTTTCGGGGTCCAACCTTGTAAATTTGTAGTCCAACCTGTTTAAGGCGGGCCAGTACCGCTTCTAATTGCTGAGTGTGTTCCTCGAAAGTACTCGTGGCGATAATGATATCGTCTATGTAGACAAACACGCAGGGTTGCCACTACGGTCCGGACAGGACATCCATGCCACGTTGGAAACTGGCTGGGGCGTTGGTCAGCCCATATGGAATCCTAGTGTATTGAAACAGCCCTTTCTGTGGGACTGCGAAGGCAGTTATTTCCTTGCTCGCGTCATCTAATGGAATCTGGTGATACGCCTGGCTCAGATCTATCTTAGAAAGATAGCGAGCGTCACGCAGATTATACAATAGGACGTCCATGTGAGGAAGTGGATATGCATCCTTCTTCGTCACCTGGTTAACTGCCCTGTAGTCAATACAGAATCTGATGTTACCGTCTTTCTTCGGCACGATCACCGGACAACTACTCCACGAACTCTCCGAAGGTTCGATAATTCCTTCGGCGAGAAGTCTGTCGACTTCTGCGTGAGCCTGTTTTAATAGTTTGTCCGGTATACGGCGCAGGCGCTGTTTAATGGGCCGGTATCCTTGCAAGTCTATATGATGAGGGGGCATCTGTAAAAAGCTTCAGTATCCCTGTGTGTTTTGGTATCAGCTGGTCCAATAGCTGATTTAGTTGTTGCCTTTGTGTCTGCTCGAACCGGGCGACACCGTTCACGGCTGCTAAAGCCGTGATGGCATGTACGTCGTTGTTCGCGCGTGTCACGAAATGTCTCACTATGTTTTTAGGCGTATGCCAAGTCACCTTGGCGAAATTATTCGTCATCTCTAACTGTATCAATATCCATCCCTAGGATGATATCATATGTCAATAAGTTAGACACTCTGAAGCGCGTCGAAATTTGTTGCCCATATATTTTCAGGAGCAGGTCTATTTCTCCGTCGTTAGAGCAGATTTGGCCATCTGGCAGCTGCATAAATGATGTGACCGATATGATGGCTGTTTTCACAATCTTTGCAGGACGTGGTCCAATATACATGGTCCAATGACCGTTATTGATGTGTGTCCTGCGTTTTTTTCGTTTGTTGTTGTTTTGCGAAGTCTCGATATAAAAGCAGGTAGGTGCGACTCCAATAGCCTCTCCCCGTACGCGTTTCCCGAGGTCCTCCTCCTGTTCGAGCCGCAACACTTGCAGTTTACTGTGGTAACGCCATCTTCGCCGCAATTATAACAGAAGATGCGTTTCCATTCGGGGCATCTATCTCCCCAGTGGCCTCGTCTACTGCATATCCAACACGGCCGGTCATCTTCGCCGTGGTTTCTTCGTTCTGTGCGTGGTCGCGGTGACTCATGACGTGCTCGTTCATATGGTGGATATTCATCGTTGCGTTCTCTTGTAGGTGATCGGGGGTAACGCTTCTGGTCATTGCTTCCTCGGGCTGGACGATAGTCGCGAAAGGGGCTGGTTAAACGGGTCTTGTTACGTGGCGACGGGCTTCTAGGTTTATATCGTGGTTCATCGGTCAATTTGGATTGGGGCCGAGCGGGTGTTACCGAACGATATCTGGGAGACGGATTACGGTATGGTTTTTCCCTCGATTCTCTTCTAGATTCTTCTCGTGGTTTTCTGAGTGATGGTCTAAGGCTATTTTCCGGTTACATCTACCTGGTGAGGAGCCTTTGCTATGTTCTTTTCTTGTTGTTAATGTTGTTGCCGGTGGTTCGACCACCGTTACATGTTTTGAATGTTCCTCGTCTAGTGCTGCCAGTCTATATCGTCTGGTCGCTCTTCTAGACTGTGGGCAGGCTGCGCTGCTCATCAGGCAGGTTTCTGCTGCTGGCGGCTCTTTGTAACGACGAGTTGACTCTCTCTTGAGTTCTATTTGCTGGCCTAGCACCTGCAGCTCGTCTAATCTCTTAAAATCTGCCCTATTTATCTTGTCGATAAAGGTAGGGTTTAGATTTCGATGTACTCTACCGAGTTGTGTCTCTGGTGGTAACGGTGGCAACACTTTTCCTAATATCGCTCTCATACCTATTAAGTATGACCCTATTGACTCATTGAACCTTGCGTCCTATCTCTGAGTTCCTCTTCCAACCGTAATGTGTAGTCAATAGGTCGGAATTGTTGTCGCAGAGCAGTCTTCAGATGTTCTAGCGTTTGCCAGTGTTTGTAGATTGGCCTTGCCCATGTACGCGCAGATCCGCATAGTATACCAGGTATTAACTTTAATATGTCTGCCGCGGGAATCTTTCGCAAGTCTCCTCTAACCTTTCAATGAATTCCTCAACATCTTCTTGTGGCGTTCCCGAATACTTTACGTTACACTGCCTTAGCAGCTGGCCTGCTCGCGTTTATTTAAGATATGTTCTGTTCAGTGACCTCCTTTGATGCCAGGTTTGTGCATTCGGGATTGCATTAAGCGTGTGTGGCAGTGGTGGTGTTGATTCTTCTGCATGCCTGTTGTTGTCTCGAGCTGTGGCGGCAGGTATTTCTGGTGGTTGTTTTTGCATGTTTGCAGCATATTGCTGCATCCATAGGTGGTAGGTATCACTTCATGGTCCTGGTAGATTATACCACGGATTTACCATGGTTGCTGGTATTTTCACTGCACCCGGCATATTTGTACCGTGGGCTGGTGGTGATTGCCATTGGCCCATGTTATACCCACAGAACGGGGTATTCATAGTGAAACAGCATGGCGGTGTCGTTGTGCCCGATTTTGGTTGAGGGCTCTGCTGAGCGCCAGCCTTCTGTGCTTCTACGTTAACAACTGTCGCTTTATTGGCTTTCGTCTCATCTATCTCATGTAGTTCTGTGGAGTTCAGAACTTCTGATATTTCCGAAATGTCTGTATGAATTTCATCCTTCATCTCATTCCACTCAGCAGCGCTGTTTCCAAAAAGGCGTCTCAGCTCACTATTCTGTCGCGAAGAGCTTCAATATTATCATGTGTTACGATGTTGTGATACCTCGCTTCTTGAGCGAGCTGCTTAGGCGTCATTACCGTGAGAAGGCCGGAAAAATAACAAGTACTGGTCTTTATCATGTTCGCTTGACTTCGCCTCGTTTCCCTTAGTTTGACCTCGTTTTTCTCGCTCACAGGCGAACCCATTTTGCTAAGCCGTCATTGGCTCACAGACATGAGCCCGTACTTCAAAAACTATTAAAAATGGATCTACATGAATATTAATATTTACACATATCTTCTCCTGCTCGATACCATGCCGCTAATATGAGCAGTAGTATTTGGGACACCGTGTATATTATAAAAATAAAAAAAATATTATAAACGAGTATATTATGTACGCAATGGTAACGTATAAAACTTATAAAAATAAGCATATCTCAAAATATGTAAATGTATAGTACTATGTTATATATATATATATATATATATATATCGCATATATGTATCGCCGTTTTCGGATTACTTGCTCACCGTGTCCGTGCGCGTTGCATTACGTGTGTGTGTGTGTATGTGTGTGAGTTATCTCCAACACACACCAGCTCCGGCGAAAGCAAGATGGGTAGCAAGGATGAATGTGGAGTTGCAGGGAAATAATTAGACGTACAATTAGAATATAACATAATATGAGATGTTCTTTATCGATCGCATTAACATTCCGACGGTAGCTCGTTCTCTATCCACTCCTCGCGGGGGAGAAGCTGGTGACTCTACGCGTTGTCTACGCGGAGACGTGAATTACAAACATATGTGAGCGAAAACAAGTGTCCAAGCCGCGGACGCGGAGCGTGCACTGTACGACACCGCACAAGCGACGGCGGGCCAGGGAAAACCTGAGACTATGTGTAAATGATATTAGAACTACTTTTCATCATTGTCGATCTGCTGATGATCTCCCTCATGCTTTCTCTCCCTCACTTTCGTCACGTCTTCCGAGATAGAGTGTGTTATCCTTTTCTCTCTCTCTCTCTCTCTCTCTCTCTCTCTTGCCACTGTTGGTAAGCCGGGGATTTCGTCCTGGGTGGATGTGAGACGCAGACGCGTGCACAGTCGTTCCCGATCATGGTGAGACTCTCAATGGATTGCAGGAGAGCCTGGTAAAGTGGCGATGATGGACTGAAAGCCTCTCAAAATCCGGGGCCGATGTAGGTGATGATAGTGAGGTTACATTAGACGGCTTCAATCGGCAACGATTTAAGCTTCTCACGCCCTCCACTCGTTTCGCACAAAGTCTCGCGAATCGATACGAAAATCTTCGCAGTTTTAAACGTTTTGAAACGTTTAATTGTCGAACCGCAGAATTTCGGTGGTTACAAACTCCCCCTCCCAAAACCGACGTGGGATTGCGCATGTTCGCGAATTGTCAGAAATAGTTCATTTTCATTGCGCGAGATTGTGGTGTTTGCAGGAATTGATTGGGGCGAACGCGAGAGGGAAAAACAATATATATACGAAAATATTATCCGCTTGGTGTGGTCATATTTTCTTTATAATTACATATTGATTCTTTGGTCTATTCGCTGATGTATATAGGAGTCGCAGATGGTTTCGGTGACTTTATAAATACCTACTTTAATATCACCATTCCTATCACTAATCTTTTGTTGTACTTTAATGGTGTGCTTAAAAATCCAAAAGGAAAGATAAATACTATATTCCTAAATTACTAAACCTAATTTATGATATAAATAATTCTAATACTAATGTTGCTATTCCTTAGATGATGTATACAATGTTCTTGAGTCTAGTACTATACTTCACGTTTCCGTATGTATATGAGCCGAACGTATATATGTCCGTATGTATGGTCTTTCCTGCTTCTTCTTCTTCCTTCTTCTGCTGCATGTTTGACTGGAACAGATTGTGCGATATCAGGGCGAATCTGTTTTGTTCGTTCTGGCAGAGCGTTGGTGGGACGGGCAAGTAGTTTATATTGGAGCCATTTTTGCTTATTTACTTTCATCCGTCCTCACCCGCTGACGCTGTGCTGTCACAATGCTTTTTTTTTTAAGGGGGTGCTGCCAATTAGCCTTATTTCCCGGTCATTTCAATCATGATTTATGACTGCGTCGCGATCTACCACCATTCCCTTTCCTGGCTGGTCTGAGTTTCGCGGTAGGGGGTTCAATCATGGGGACAACGATAGGAGAAATGATTGTTTTGGTCCGAAGCCATTGGTTATCTGCTATTGCCGTTTGTGATCCGTTATTACAGCCATTTGTACTGATGTAAGGCCATTTGTAAATTTTTAATGCAGCCATTCATGAACTGTTGTACGGCTATTTGTAAACACCCGTCTTTTCCAATGTTATTACCACCTTTTGTAATCTAGTCGGATCTGTTTTACAACCATTTATTACTTGTTGTACTTTGTGACTCATAATCGATGCTCTTCTTATTTGTTCATAACAAATGTTGCTCCCGGAAATACTACGATCACTGGCTGCGAGTTCACAATAGCGTTTCTGACGTTTTCGATCGTCTGCGCGACCGTAGGGTCCTCGATTGTCGGAGGCGCCTCTTCGTTCTCAGTCACTGTTTGAGCTGACACCTGGCGTGTCATCTTTGCTCTTTTCCCTGATTCCACCGCGTAGTCACCCTCCCCCTCCGAAGATAACACGGTAGGGGTCGGCCGTTCCGGACACGATATTCAGGAATGCATATCGCGTGTTGCCCTGCCACACCTGTAACAAAACTTTCCCTTTCGCGGGTGCGGGCAGGTGGAATAACGTTGCCCCTCCGTGCCGCAGTTCTAGCAACCACGCGTCGGTGCTGTTACTGTTCCGGTGATGCCGTCCGCCCCGTATCGTGAAGCTATCTGCTTCTGTGGCACACTGCAAAATCATGGCATCAGTGTAGCCGTTGCTGACGGGTGTGGACGCTCAGGAGGTGTGAAGTTAAGTCGAGGTTTAACTTCCATTGACATTAGAGCCGGAATTGCCACTTTTCCGTCGGCGGTATTCTCGCGTCGCTTGTGGCTCACTGAATGGCTTGTTCAAACTCGTGACTGATATCGGCTGTGTTCTCGATACCGAGGGTAGGGTGCGAGAGCGTTAGGGATGTGCTTACACACTGAGTGCGTTCGTATATATTGGGATCAGTCCTCACGCCTCTTCGAGATCGGAGACGAGATGTTCCGGTATCCGAATTTCCCTGGCGGAGTTGTTTGGTCGTGATCGTAATCCTCAGCCTCTGCCGATACCTTTCACAGTTGTTGTCATCTGTGGAGAAAATGTGAATATTAGGCAGCTGGTACTTTTTTTAAGTCTTGGACCGGTATTTTTGACTTCCGTCTATCGCTCAGATCCTCTACTTTAAAAAATTACGGGAGAAATTTTCCTCGTGACTTTGCACGGTGCTACAAATTTTGGGGCCAGCTTCACTGCGAAACTATCGGGACCTGACTATAGCACGAGATTGCGCCTGCAGATGATGTCGTCTTCTCTAAATGAACTGTTTTCTATCTTCATTGTTTCGCCTTGCCAGTTTTTAGCTAGCGGTGATGAGGTGTTATTTCACCAGGCTGGGTGTTACCGTCAGTCTTTTCATCCAATCAAGCCAATCTGTTTGTTGAAGCCTCTGCATTTGTGGTGCCGCTCTACGAGAATATCAATATGTCGTCATTTTGTGCAGATATGACCAAAGTTTTGAAGGGCCGGATATGTCTGTGTGCTGTTATGAACAACTGTATTCTCCGCAAACGCTAGCTCTGGGAGGTGAAGATCCCAGTTTTTGTGATTGTTCTTTACGAATATACTTATCATGGTTTTAATAACTCGGTTAACCTGCTCTACCGGGTTTTCTTCGGCATGATAGGGAGCAATAAACTGTTCCACTATGCCTAGTTCTGTCATTTTGTCCTTTAGCCAATTATTGGCAAACTCTGTACCGTTATCCATAATAATGAATTTCGGGCAGCCCCATTTAAAAATTATTTGCTCCCCACGGCCTTGGCTATGGACTCCCCTATTGCTTTTCGTAGCTGTCCGATTTCTATATATTTGACAAATAAATCCTCAAATACCAGCAGATATTTGAGTTGTCCTTTACTGACTGAGAAAGGTCCCATGATATCTGCCGCGACGCTAGTTCACGGCCCTTTGATATTTCGTTGGTTAATCAATCCCGTGGGTCCTCTTTGTGATACCTTATGCACTTGACATTCAGGGCAGCATTTGGCATGTTTATGCACATCGTGTCTCATGCCAGACCAACTTTGTGGAGAATATTCTTTTCCTTTATTTGATATCATAAACAGATATTATCGTATCCCTTCTATTATCCAACGTTTTCAGAATAATATAATGTATGTCGATTTATTTTTAATCTTTATATATATTAACATTTTCACTAATTCTTCTATAATGAATATATAACATTTCTTCCATAATGTAGGAAAAAAGAAATTATTTACTTAGTTTAGTTTTGATCGTATATATATATATATATATATATATATATATATATATATATATACATATATATATATATATACATATATATATATACATATATATATATATATATATATATTTGACAACCTAATATATATATATATACATATATATATATATATATATATAAGGTTGTCAAACATCTCCGTTCCGCCTATTTGTCTTATGAATTTCGCGGCTATGTACAAAGCGCTACAGAGCTCATATCTCGCAATACTATACATCATTTTAAAGGTCTTGACATAACGTACAAAACTACGTTTTGCATGATTAGTTTGGATATTGCGTAAGTAACGTATAAAGTTCTCTGTTCGACTATGAGAAGAAATATTTCCATAAAACTACTGTCCGGAGACTGACGTATGGATGCCCGGTCCTGCAAGGTATTATTAGTGCCTCTTTTGAGATACAGGGGATTTTTGCTGATTAAGCCGCGCGCCGTCGGCGGCGCGTGGAATAAGTCTTCACTTGCAACCTCTTACAGTCAGCTTCATCAGGGCCTTGCCACGCCTCCCCCCACTCTAATATTTATCTTGATCCCTAGCTCGTATACACCAATTAGAACATTTGTCTAAATAAAATATATTATGTTCGTTATAGCTTAAATTCAGAGGCATTAGCGAAATCAAGCAAAAGTGATCAAGACGCCAGAGCGTGTATATTGAGTCTAAACCACTATTTCAGTATTCCATACACAATATTGTTACACTTTTCTGATTCCTACATACATATAATAAAGATTGTTTTCTATTCAAAAGTAAATCAAGTTTGTCAAGTTTATTTACAACTTATCTGCATGTCCTTAAGTTTACGCGTAGATTGAGCAATACATCGAACATTTATTGTTCTACTATTACCTTTTTCGCTCACGACAAAACATTCTCCTTCGTCAAAGGTAAATCCGCTAGAGAAACGTTCGTGAGATCAGTGAGTCAGAAACGTAAGATTAATGGTGTTTTGGGCGATGGTACGCTATCACTTCGAACCGCAGAGGAATAGTTTCGACAATTTAGAGCCGGTGAAAACGACACCATGGATAAGCCAGCCGGGGGAAGACCTGTGACGACGAATACCGATCAAATCATGGAATTTATCGAGTTAGACCGGCATGTAGCATTTTGTGACATCGCCCAGGAGATGAGAGTTAGTCACCAAACCATTTTAAACCATCTGCAAAAGGCTGGATAGAAAAAAAAGCTTGATGTTTGGGTGCCGTATGGTATGACGCAACAAAACCTTCTGGACCGAATCAACGCTTGCGATGTGCTGCTGAAAGGAAACGTACTCCACCCATTTTTTAAGCGGATGGTGACTGCCGACAAAAATGGATCACATACGACAATTTCAAGCGAAAACGGTCGTGATCCAAGGCCGGTGGACCGTCCCAAACAGTGGCCAAGTCGGTATTGACGGCCAGGAAAGTTTTGCTTGCGTTTGGTGGGATTGGAATGGTATCATCCACTATGAGCTGCTCCTATATGGCCAGACGTTTAATTCTACCATTTACTGTGAACAACTGGACCGCTTGAAGCAGCCTATCGACCAGAAGCGTCCACAATTGGCCACCATGAAGGGTGTAGTGTTCCTTCAGGATAACGCCAGACCACACGCTTCGTTGATGACTCGTCAGAAGCTACGGGAGTTCGGATGGGAGATTTTATCGCATCCACCATATAGCTCGGATATAGCGCCAAATAATTACCACTTATTCCTGTCCATGTCGAATGCCCTTGGTAGTGTAAAGTTGGACTCAAAAGAGGCTTGTGAAAAGTAGCTGTCCGAGTTCTTCGCAAATAAGAGAGGGGTTTCTACGAGAGGGATATTCTGAATTTGCCGGCTAGATGAAAACAGATTATCGAACAAAGCGGCGCATATTTGAAGTAAATCCGACCACTGTAACAGTTTTTATAAAGCATTGAATGAAGAGCAAAAATTTATAAGATTAATATAACATAATTTATAAGATTATTAGAGGGCAATAACCGTGAATAAATATTTGTTATTGTTTTCAGTTTTTTTATTATACAAGCCAAGCTACAGAAAAAATGTTAAGCAATGCCATCTGAATCTTTTTTCTAGTTTTCTACTTTAAATATTCATTTTATGAAGAAATGTAAAAATGTAAAAGGAGATATTTGATTAGATTTGACCACCTAATATATATATATATATATATATATATATATATATATATATTGTTATTATTAAGAATCGATTGTATCATAAGATGATAAGAGTCTTGACTAGCAAGTAGTCACCGATGGCTAAGTTGTCAGGGGAAAGTGATGATTAAAAAAAAATTCGAAAAAACATTAATTATTATTAATTTTGCCAGCCCTTGATTTCCGCCATTGTAGAGGTCATAACAAAATAGAGTCACTTTTCATAATGGTGAAATTCCATTTCTTTCCTTTGTTTTGAACATTTTTAAAAATTTGCTGTGTACACTGGATTGGCAGTGTATAGGTTAAGCCTGCTTCTGTGGGTGATAGTCTCGCTTTTCAATGTTTCTTGGTGCTGTACAATATAAATATTGCTGTGGATTATTTCACTGTCTTTTTTATATGCTAACTGGTTCAGTAAACCAATTCTAAGTTGAAGGAATAAGGCTGTAGCGAGAAAGCAGGGGTGAACGTCGATGGGTGTTTTCAACCAAAAGGTTATTTTCTGAAAAATTCTCAATTTCAATCCAATCTTTTTGAATTTGATTTTCACCAGATATATGGTGTAATGTAATTAATAGCATGTTTCAGATATAAGAAATTTTGATTCCTTCTCATTGAAAAGAGATTTTCAAAGTCACTTCGCTACTGCCCATGTGCTTGATACCGTACGCGCTATTGCATATAAAGGGAATACTGGAAACAGTATGATATATATAATTAATGATTTTTATTTTACGTGCTGGCTCAAAGGGGAAAAACAATCAAATCAGAGGGACCTAAACTTTGATTTATCGACAGAAGTCGATGCCAGAGAACATATATATGCGATAGGGTTAATATTATATAATATATACATAAGTATAATATATATATATATATATATATATATATATATATATATATATATATATATATTGAAAATGAAATTGAAGAATACATTGTATGTATATTTAAGAAGATTAATATGAATTTATTGGATGGATAATTTATAAAATTATTAGAGGGCAATAACCGTGAATAAATATTTGTTATTGTTTTGAGTTTAGCAGGCTGCGTACGTACTTTGCTGGTGTTAACCTTTACACTAATTACACCAATATATTGTATTGTTATTGGAACTATATTTATGAAAGATACTATTTATTAGTTCTTGCCAATAAGTAATTATTATTATTGGCTTGTGAAAAACAGCCATGTTTTTCAGCCTGCTCCTCTTAGAACTTTATAGTTAATATTATAACTTTACATTATTAAAATAAATCAACCTAACTTGATGTAAAGGTGTATGTTTTTATTTTTTCAAACCGGGATTATACAGTAGGGACGGGGGATGCAGTTTCATCAATTCAATAAATAAAAGATTTTTCGTTGCACAATTGCATAAATGGTATATGCTATCTGCAATCTACAGCAAAGTGACAGATTCAGCTTTGTCTCTTTCTAGTGTAGTCGCTGCCGCGCATCGTTGTGTGCATGCGACTAAAATGAACGCATTTTCTGATGTGTATGCATCGCATATACACACGGACTGCCTGCTACACTTTCCTTTCTAGCGGGTAACCGAAAGGGCTTTTTTTATTGACGCGAGGGAAAAAAGTCTTCTGCCACGTATGTATTTTTGTCGCGGGCCCCACGTTCTGGGCACCATTTATAACGCCGTTTTCGGGTTACTTACGCACCGTGCCCGTGCGCGTTGCAGTACGCCCGTGCGTGTGTATGTGTTATCTTCAACGCACGCACCAGCTCCGGCGACAGCTAGAGGGGGAGCAAGGAAGGATCAATGTAGAGTTGCAGGGAAAATAATTGGACGCATGATTAGAAAGTAACATAATATGACATGCCCTTTATTGATCGCATTAATTTTCTGAAGATAGCTCGTTCGCTACCCACTCTTCGCGGGATCCGCGATACGCGGAGGAGAAACTGGTGGCACTACACGTTGTCTACGTAGAGACGTGAATTACAGATGCGTGGGGGGAATATGTGAGCGGAAATACCGTGTCCGATCCGCGGACGCGGAGCGTGCGTGGTACGATACCACACAAGCGACGGCGGGCCAGAGAAAACCTGAGACTACGTGTAAATGATATTAGAACTACTTGTCCTCGTTGTCGACCTGGCGATTATCTCCCCCTTGCTCTCTCTCTCTTTCTCTCTCGTCACTGATACTGACGTCTTCCGAGATGGTGTTGTCCTTCTCTCTCTTTCTCACCGCTGGTGGCAAGCCGTGGCTTTCGTACCGAATGGATGTGAGATGCAGGCGCGTGCTCACTCATTCCCGGTAATGGTGGAGAGCCTCTATGGATTGCAGGAGAGCCTGGTAAAGTGGCCGCGATGGACCGAAAGCCTCCGCTCCTTCAAAGTCCGCCGCTGATGATAGTGAGGTTACGTAAGACGTCTTCAGTCGGCAACAGTTGAAGCTAAAGATGGCAGAGCGCTGCTGCTTTAACGTTCTTCACATTTTCCGTTTGTCGCGCACGTACTCTCGTGTCTCGACACGAACATCTCGCGATCGCACGCGAATATTCGCAGCTATAAACGTTTAATTATCGCAACCGCTGATTACGGAGGTTACAATATATATGTATATATATATATTTCTATATATATATATATATATATATATATATATATATATATAAAATAAATCAGACACGTAAATAAATATATACTGCAAGTATGTGTAAAATCAATGAAATATGCACACAGTATAATATATTATAATTGCATATAACACTGATATTACAAATATAACACAAACGCACAATGGCATACAACTTTAATGTTACAGATATAAGTAGTATATATAATATGAATGTATATAATAAAAATATAAAAGTAATATTTATATGCATATAGTAAATAACTAAAACGATTAATACAGTATATAAAAAAATATCATATAACTCACAAAGAGTGACGAATCATTGACAACAGCAAAAAATTGTAATAAATAGAATATAACTATACACTTATAATAAAACAATTGTACGAACACATATGATATAATGAAACATAAAAAACGATAATCGCATTAATAAAATAATAATAATTATACAAATCTAAATCTTGTTAAAATTGTATAAATTTAAAATTGTACTAGATGTAAGATTTTTAGTACTCCTGCTGCCATCTAATAGAGAGAGCGAGAAAAGGTAACCTGTCCCACCTACACCTGTCACCATCTGTATTTCATAAAAATCAATCAACGAAACCCGATTTTATTAAGCCGCGTGACAAGAAAGGCTTAGTATATGCGTGACAAAAACAACAGATAATCAACGAGACTACTTCTACAAGTTAACCATCAAGGAAATACCAGTTGTTGCAGACTCACGCATATACACTCAACCTCTCTACCTCTCTCTCTCTCTCTCTCTCTCTCTCTACAGAATTAGGCAGGAGTCTGAAAAAGAAAAAAAAGAAAAAGTAAGCAAAAATTTAATAATTAGTTTAATATTCCTTTCTCTCCTTTCTCTTTCACCATCATCAAGTCCGGGAAAGTGACTGATCCTCTCACAAAGGGTAGGGCTGTTCATACCCTATTGATATACAATTGTTTTATTTTTTATACTTGTTTCTCCAAGTAATATTTTAGGGAAATAAGTCGGTAGGCCGAGATGGATAAAGATTCTTTCTCGAAAGAAAAAGAATCTATCGAAGCGAAGTTCTTTGGACTCTGGCTTACATAAAAAAGAATAGTGACACATTAAATATCACATTCACACCATTAAATAAAAAATCGAACATTTCATTCAAATATTTAAAATTTCCGAGCTAGTAGTAGAGTCCCAGACTCAAAACTCAAGCAGTTTTATAAATAGCTCATGTGAATGGAAGGCTGAATGTACCTAGACATCACGTAAGTAAGAAGCGTTCTTAAAGTGAAACTTCATTAGCCATAGCAGTGTCTATATGTTAGGAATTAATAAATATTTTCGTTGGTCTTACAGTCCAATTAAATCAATCGGAAATAATAAGTAATAATATCAATATATATTTATATTAAAATTAATACATCAATATACAAAAATAATAACAATTAAAATTAAAATTAAAAATTATAATGACAGTCAGAATACGTAGTCAAACGTTTCGAGCTCGCCACGGCTCCTCATCAGGGTCTGATGTATTAGATGCTTCTTACTAAAACTTTGTATTTGTCATACCTTGTCGATACGCACAAACACTATTTGCTATATTTGCAGAGAAATGGATTTACTATTATATAATTTGAATATACTTTAGTATTACCAATTAGTCAACATCGAATTAGGATGTTACCTTTTATATAGTTTTTATCCAGAAGTGCTGCTTGCACAAAAAATATATAGAATAAAAAATATATATTTCTATAAAATTTACAAATTTTATTAAAAATATTTTTTGGTATCTGTAGTTGTTTCGAAACAAATTTCCTAAAGCAGCATTTTTATGGATTTCTTCAGATTCTATGAATATTCAAAATATGCACAAAGTCACTAGGATATTCGCAATTAGCAATCCGAAATACATAAATACATAAATTTTGAGCAAAAGCAGGTGAACGAAATAATTACAAATACAGCGATAGGTGCAACCTATAAGTTACTTAGCAGAAACGTTCAGAGGTTCGTATTTCGCGTCGTTTTGAAATGATTGGACAATATCTCTCAAATCTCAGCAGAGCTATATACATATGTATATATATATATATATATATATATATATATATATATATATATATTATACGGGCTCCACTTCTCAAAAAAAAAATTATAATAAGCTATATTCCTAACAGGTCGGTAGTACAGAATATTCTGTTTAGTTCTGCAAACTACCGCAATTAATTTCTCTAGTAGTCGCTGCGATCGATTCGGACTTCGTCAGAGGAATCGAGAACTCTTATATTGAATATATACACCTCACAATTTAACTTCATTAGAATAATTAGAAAAGACCATGTTATAAAAATCGTACGCTCATTGAGGAAGAAAGATAAAAGTTCTTATGCACTATAACCTTGACCGACATGAAAAAACTTTTTATGAGCGAATTTGATGCCGTAATGTAGGCGTTGCAGCTACGTAGTGTAAACATGACTCGCGTATTCAAAAATTTCTGTGAATGAAATTGGTATGATAATTAAGACGTTGCAACTACGTAGCAAACGTGCATTTGCTGGCTACGTAGCTGAAACGTCTGCATAAAATATCTGTAAGGTTATATATAAAATTATTATATGATTCAAATTTTTTGTTTTAGGAAAAAATAATTACACATTCTTTTAATCATAGTTATTTTATTTGTATTATGCTATTCGTATAACAATAAAAGTATACTCGAACGTGAACATTTATATTTTATCAATCATAATATTTTATATTATTTTCAGGTACGTCCTCTTAAACATATTATATAAAACAAAATACTATAATATTATCGCAGATATAAAATTAATTAATTGATATATTTATACATGTACAACTAGAACGATTCCTGTGAAAGAATTCTGTACAATATTCTTACTAGCATTCTTATGTTTATAGAAAATCCTGTAATATTACTATACAAGAATCATTTTACAATCCTCATAATATCGTTCCCATTTCTACAGTATTGCTATAGAAAACTTTAAAAAATCCTATAGAAATTTCTTATAAATAAGTTTCAATTCAGAGTACCAGTATGAAATATTTTGCACATAATAGTATAATATATAGACAATCGTACAAAGTAAATAACAATATCGTATGAACGTTTGTACTTATTTTAAGACCTATAATTTTGCAGAGCAAGTGTGCAAGATGGGAAAAGTAGCGAAATGATCTTTATAAGGTAACTTCATTAATTTTGCAGTTATCCGCTTTATATTCCAAGAATTAAGATTATCATTATTAACATTATTATAATCACTAATGATATTTATTCCAATAATACTCGATGCACATGGACAGTCATATAAATCACCAAGGATTTTCAGTTTTTGACCTATCACATAAATTTCTTCAACGTTACATTGAATTATATTTAGAACTTTCACAATATATTTTCTATCTATTAAGATACAGTTATTTTTATCATCAGTACAGTTTATTTTGTACGTACGGAATTGGGCGATCTTGTATTGTTTTCCATCTTTAAGTACAGAAGCGAGAGGACCTTGATAATGTTCTTGCGAAAGTTTTAAAACCTGTGAATGAATAATATTTATAGGTACCTCCTGTATTGTTTCTATTTCTGTACATCTGCGCATTAATTGTTGTAAAGGCTGATTACCTTTTCGAAGTAAATTTTTGATTCGTGCTATAAAATTTTCAAAGCGAAAGGCTGAAAAATTCTCTATGCTTCCATATTTTCTTACATCATCGACTAAATGTAGCAGACTGTGTACATTATATGATATATAATTTGGTCCATAAATATCTTGAAAATGCTGTACAAATTTTTCAATTAAATTTTCAGCAAATTTGATATAGCTTTCCATTTTACAGAGCAATGGAGATGTCAAAATGGTAATAGCAACGTGTAGTGTGACAAAGTTAATATAAACATCATAACTTAAATATTCTTTTAATGCGATGACCCCCGTATATAAAAGAAATTGTCTAAATTCAGTAGCCTTAAAAAACTTTACATATTTTATAGGCCGAGGCTTTCGAACAAAATCATAAGAAATGTGAGATTTTAATAAAAGAAGAGCTTTAGAAATACCATCAATACTTATTTGAGGAAGTTTTGTTCTAGTGGAAGAAAATATCCATAAAAGTAATAATTTCCGAGTGCAGCCTAAATGTACTAGATGCATCGGATCCAAAGGTATGTTTGTTACTAAACCTAAATTTGGAATTTTATTTAGAATGGTTTGACGCACTTGATAATCATCTTCGTAACAATTACTTTTAAATTGCTCATCAGTTCGTAACGTTGCTATTTTTCCTGGAAAACAAACACTTTTATACATTTTTCCCTCAACCGTACATTTTGTACAAGAGTGATATCCACTGTGATATTTAACACCTAGTATATAAGATTTTGCAGGCGCGTCACATACTATCGCATTTATTTTAACATTATAATGAATTTGATCAATAGATATTCCCTCGTGAACTAATTTAATACTTTCATCCACAAATTTCTGCAGAAATTCATTTGCATCTTTTGGTTTTGATTCTCCACAATAAATGCCAATAATGTACACATTATTTATTAAACTTTCAGAGCATAGAATGGGCCATAAATTTTTTTCAGAACTTTTTCCTAAAGGTGCACCATCTATATTAATAATTAAATCAATATTTTTATTATCAATTCCATAAAATAAACGTTGTCTTATAATTTTTTCTATACAAATTCTACTACCAAAATGGCAATACTGTCCACCTTCAATATCCAATATTTCTGAATACTTAGGCGTGTTAAATAATGTTCTAGGATCTAATGGAAGAGAAAGGAGTGGTATTTCTTCTCTTATACTATGTAAAAGTTTCGATATTGAAATTTGTGGGATATTACATATAACAGCCCAACGGGAAATAAGGTCTCTCAGTCCATTGGAGATTGAAACTACTGAATCAACAGTGTTAAAAGATTTCCTTACACTATTTATGCTCTTAATTTCATTCTTAACAGTATTGGAAGCATTAAAATAATCAAATTCTTCATCAGAGCAATCGGAACCCTCATAATCGCTATATCTGTAATTCAATTCTAGTTCATCAAATATAAAACTTTCATTATTGTCCAACATTTCTTCTTCTATTTTCTTTTCAATATTTAAACGATTTAAATCTTCATATAAGAGATAATCATTCTCACCTGACAATAGCATATTTTTTTTGCTGTTAGCGTTCTTAATATATTCACTTTCTTTGACATTATATAGATTACCTTGTGTTACAGTTATTTCATTAAGCATATCATGTAAAATTAAATTATGATATTTTTGATAATTTCCTTGCAAATATTTGTTAGTACTAGACATTCTTAATGATAAAATATTGGATTGAATGCGTTTCCATGATTTATTATGTTCTTGTTGAATTTTTCTTCTAATCTGTCTTGGTCCACATCCAATAGTATTTATTTTAGGTATACGTTTATTAACATTGCCCTGAGACATCTGAAACATATTTATTACATAGTGTTTCTGTTTTATAAATACGTGAAAAATGTATCAACTTTATACAAAGTGTGAACATTACAATTCGATAATAATCTCTACATACCCTAAATTTATGTGAAGTATTTATGTGCAATATGTACACAAAAATAAAGTATAATCTATACAACATTTGTTTTGTATTTATTGAAAAAAAAAATATAAAAGTGATACATTTGGAAGAGACAAATCGTACTAATATTACACAGGCAGTCACGGTAACTTTTTTTCACGTGCTTACACAGAAATAAACGTTTTTCTAAAAATTCAGATTATATTATATTTTCTCTTTAAGAAAGAACTTTTTACGTATTGCATATATATGAGCCTATAAAAAAATTAGCGTCTAAATTACTTTCTTTTATCTAAGTTTTTATGTTACTTTTTAAAATTTAGAATTATTTTTCACATTGCTCAAACTAATTTTAATAAATTAAAAAATAATAAAATAAATAGTAATTATTAAAAATAATATGAATTTAAATGAATCATTGGATAATGATAATGATAAACGCCAGTAAATAAAAACAAAAAATATTTTTAGAATACGCTGACTGATTCCTGGAAAATAGGCTTTTGTTCCTTTTAGCATTATATATTAAGCTACATGTTTAATAGATCTGTTCACACATTATAGCATTAAATCTTAAAACAAAAATTAGTATCTAGTTAGAATACATACCACAATGGCTTCAAAATCTCAAAATAGAAAAAAATTTATATCACTTACCACAGCTTTAAGAATAATAATTGAAAAAGTACTCGGTGAAAGAGCCAACATTGAACTACTAACCGTGTCTATAGTCTACCGTGCATAAACTTCACGTCAACAATGAGTATAGAGTGTCAAAGTCGCATTGTAGAATAAATAAACTATATATCGTCGCCGTAAACGAGACAGAGCGCGAGACAGAAAGAGAGCGAATAGGGTATGGACGTATGGTGAAAAGCGTTCAAACAAAGGAAGATCTGCAATATAGCAAAGATATAGAAAGATCACATCAGTTCTGCAATTCGATGAGCGTATATTAAGACTAATCTATAACCTTTAGTCAATCTTAATTATAAGTTTAATAAATAAGATGTGGTTAATAGCACAATTTTCACGTGAAGAAACAATAGAAGCTATACCGAGTATATGGTTTCTTGAGAACAAAACCTTGTGCCTGTGGCCACCATTCGAATCCAATGTTAAAATTCAAATGGCCATATCAAAAAAAATTTCGCCAGAGGAAAACTGGCATACTTGTGGTGTAAGCCGAATATTTGCAGAAGCAGGTACGTAAAAGCACGAGGACAAATATAAAAATAGTTTCACGGAACATGAAAACGTTATGTGCATTTGACGTACTTTATGTAATTTTTTTTTCAAATCTCTTACAAATTCTTGTAATTTTATTTCATAAAAATTCTTGTATAATTGACGTTGGACATTTTCCTCCATTTAGAAACTTACACTACAGCTCTAGAAAAATTAGACATAGCACGCTATAGTTCTGATGTAGAAGAGATGTTCGCTCAAAAGAATGATAAAAATAAACGTAGTAATAGACACAAAATAAAGATCAGCAGTTCAGATGAAAATGAAATAACTGAAAATGATAAGATAAAAATCAAGAATTTTCCACTAACTCCTCTAGACAATATTTTTGGTAAAAGACATAATATATTACGATACAAAATGTAAAATTACATTCATTTCGATATATTTCTTATTCGTGATTTTTATACGTAGATTGTGTATGAATATCTTATATTTCGAAACAAATTAATGATTTGATAATAAATGCTACAAAACTTAACTTTCACAAATATATTATTTAGATTTTTCACACACTCAAGCTAACAAGAGTCATGCAGATCAATGTAGCAATATATGCAATCAAGAAGAATTGTACAATTCCAATTTAGAAAGTAAGGAGATAGATGACTTACCCATTGCAGAATCAACTATAAATGAAAGTTTTAGTAAGTTGGCATTAAAATATCAATTTTTTTAAAATTATAGTACAATCATACTGAATTCCATAAACTTCATTTTTCAATTCTTTATAAATAATGTATTTAAAGATTTGGATAATTTAAAGATCTTGCATTTTAAGCACTAAAATAACACAAAGAATAAAGCAATATAACTATACCTTCTTACCTTAAAATATAGAAATGCTTTTTATATTCATACTAGCACACATTGAAATAATAATAAAAGTATTTCACTCAAATCTTTAAAAATGTAATGAAAATTTTTATAAATAGAATGTTATTATTTACATTAAAAATATTTTTCTGAACACTAATGCAGACTTTACAAATAACTCGGAAAATTGGTTGATAGTAAAATTTGTAGTAAATGACTCCATAAAAATAATACCAGCATCATGGATGACAGATGATAGGAAGTACTGTTATTATCATCCTTACACGGACCAGAAACGTGCCGTTCAAGCTGTTATAAAGAAAGAAAAGCCAAGGGAAAACTGGACACTATTCGAACTATCAGAAATTTTTGAAAGTGCAGGTATACCTTTTAATTATCGTCACTTGTGTATTTTGGTTCATTTTTTATTTGAAATCAAAAATTCCGATTTTTGCACGTCTCCATAACTATTAGCTGAAACTTAATTTGTATTTTATATTTGAAGACTTTAAAGAAATCCAATATGTATGTAAAATGTTGTATGCGAGTAAAAATTAGAGCAGTTACTATTATAAAATTAATAACTTCAGACGCTATTATATAAAAATTCCAATTGACCTAAATATATTCACTCACCACACACACACACACACACACCATTTTTATTTCACAGAAACATATGCATTAGCGATGCAAAAATGTGCAGAACTCCTCGAGGATCGTATATCATCCTATCCAAAAGATGGAAATATTTATTTCAATTCAGGAATAGAATCGAAGAATGCATTGGCTATGTTACAGAAGAAACAATTAGGTATGTACCTCTGGTAACCAAATAAGTTATTCTGGAGTATAAGGCAGGGGGATTTGGAAAACTGATTCATTTTGCTTTTAAATATTTTTCATGAGTGTAAATATTTATTTTTAATACTTAATGCAGTTATAAGATACTTAAAAAAATAGTTAATCAAAGGATTATTAAATATACTTATTTGCAATCAAAAATATTGTTATATGAATTCTAAAAAGGTTTGTGCTGAAATATTTTAGGCAAACATTAAAAACTTTTAAAACTTTTAAATTGTTTCAAAAATAATTATTTGAAAAAATATCGTATATTGCAAGTGCATTTCATATCACAATCCATTTTAAAGAAAATACTTTGTGTTAAAAAATTATGAGAATTATAAAAAATTTTAAATTTCTAAATTAGTTTCTGGTGTTTTATTTTACGTTATTTTGGATTATTAATGTATGCACGAAGCAAGTGATTAAAATTCCTTGAATCATAATTAAAATATAAAAATTATAAGTACATCAGCATAATCATATAGATACATATAATTTTAATATTTTTATATTTTATAATATTCGCATATATTTACAGATCTCGGGAATAAAAAGTCAAATTTTGAGAAATCTAAGATAATACCATTAAGTGAAATACAAAATATGTCTACAGATGAAAAATTATTATATAATCTTGGTAAGGTACTTTTTCTTATGTTATGTGTAACGTCGTTTTTATATTTTTATAATATAGCTGTTTTATAGAAATGAGTCACGAAATCTTACGGAATCAGGCAGAGCTTAAAGTAAAATATGAAGAAGCCAGCCTGTTGTTGCCCTCCTCTGAAGAAACTCACGATTTATGGCAGATAAGGAAAATGTTTCCCTTTAGCGATGTTGTTAAATTTACGAAATTCGACGAAGATTTGAAAAATAAAGATACCTATTATAAAGTGGTATTTTTTAACAATTATATTCCATTATTATTAAAGTGTTTGAAAGGTATTTCAATAATTTTATTTGTCTGATGGAGGGACGATTTCTTCGATCAATTGGTGGCAGAGATGGTCACAAAGGTGTACGAAAAATGCTACATGAAATTTTTACCGATAAAGTAGCAGTTCATTATAGTTTCTGTGGTGTAAGGAACAAGAACAGTTTCCAGAAGCATAGAGTTTGGGAAATAATATTAAATGTTGCCGTAACTAAGTTTCCGAATTTTACTTCACATTTTGCAGAGTCCGCGGCTAAAGATTGGTTAAAACAAGCGACCAGAAGGATTCAGAGAACTGTGGGAAAAAAAGATAAGTATGTATTTAATATTGAATAATGATTGTTTTTTATAGAAAATCACAAAGTATGACATTATAGTCTATATGAAACTAAATATTGAAAATATTTTGTATATTTAAATAAAATATTTTCAAAATTTAATTTATCATCATTATTAAAAATTTTTTTTATAGAAAAGAGAAGAGTAAACTTCACATCCAAAGAGTGTCTTGTGAAAGTCGTAAAAAAATTAAAAACAGTATGGATGATATGAACTCCGATGCTGCAGATGGGGAAAGCGATTATTGATATGTATAAAAAGTACAACTTGTATATACTTTTTATAGTAGGAATTAATACTTTTCAAATTCCCTACCTTATTCTGTAGCTAAAAAACATTAAACCTCGCCAATGTTATATTTTTATTTGATATCATATATGCATAATTAGAATATACAGATTTGCTAATTTTATATTTGATATGAGATACATTATTATAATATTTTGTTTTATATAATATTTTATAGAATTTATTAAAAAATATTGTTATGTGCATAAAATTCTATTGAAGGTACTCTTACTTCCGTTCTTCAAGATCGGAATATAATACAAAAGCACTAACTTCAATTCTTTTGGAATAAAATTATATTGATGATAAAAATAACTGTATCTTAATAGATAGAAAATATATTGTGAAAGTTCTAAATATAATTCAATGTAACGTTGAAGAAATTTATGTGATAGGTCAAAAACTGAAAATCCTTGGTGATTTATATGACTGTCCATGTGCATCGAGTATTATTGGAATAAATATCATTAGTGATTATAATAATGTTAATAATGATAATCTTAATTCTTGGAATATAAAGCGGATAACTGCAAAATTAATGAAGTTACCTTATAAAGATCATTTCGCTACTTTTCCCATCTTGCACACTTGCTCTGCAAAATTATAGGTCTTAAAATAAGTACAAACGTTCATACGATATTGTTATTTACTTTGTACGATTGTCTATATATTATACTATTATGTGCAAAATATTTCATACTGGTACTCCGAATTGAAACTTATTTATAAGAAATTTCTATAGGATTTTTTAAAGTTTTCTATAGCAATACTGTAGAAATGGGAACGATATTATGAGGATTGTAAAATGATTCTTGTATAGTAATATTACAGGATTTTCTATAAACATAAGAATGCTAGTAAGAATATTGTACAGAATTCTTTCACAGGAATCGTTCTAGTTGTACATGTATAAATATATCAATTAATTAATTTTATATCTGCGATAATATTATAGTATTTTGTTTTATATAATATGTTTAAGAGGACGTACCTGAAAATAATATAAAATATTATGATTGATAAAATATAAATGTTCACGTTCGAGTATACTTTTATTGTTATACGAATAGCATAATACAAATAAAATAACTGTGATTAAAAGAATGTGTAATTATTTTTTCCTAAAACAAAAAATTTGAATCATATAATAATTTTATATATAACCTTACAGATATTTTATGCAGACGTTTCAGCTACGTAGCCAGCAAATGCACGTTTGCTACGTAGTTGCAACGTCTTAATTATCATACCAATTTCATTCACAGAAATTTTTGAATACGCGAGTCATGTTTACACTACGTAGCTGCAACGTCTACATTACGGCACCAAATTCGCTCATAAAAAGTTTTTTCATGAGCGAATCACGTTTATGCTACGTAGCTGCAACTGCTTTCGTATCGGGATTTTTAGGCAGCAGCTACGTATGTTTTGGCACCAATGTGGACATTTTCCACGTTGCAAGTAACGTAGCAATCACGTTTTCACTACTCCCGTCAACTCGTAGCCACGTTGCCAAAACTATGTCGCTGCAACGTCGTAGCTACGAACAATGCTATTTGGGTATGTCGTTGTAATAGAGAATTTTAGTACATTACAATTAACTTTTCGTTTGTAGTTATAAAATCGATTTAATTTATATATATTTTTTTCATGATTGTATCCAGATATTTACAATATTTATTAAATTGTTTATATGTATGATAAATTTACTAGTAGAAAACTTACACTTTATCATAAAATTAAGCTATGTTTATAAGAGTATATTTTGAATTTTTCTAGGACAGTATGGAGCAAAATAAAGAATCAAAAACTTTAATTGATATAATTTATCAAATTGAAAATACGGGAAAAGAATTAAATTCTATGAGCATCGATAAAATATTAGGTAAAAATTCACAATCTTTTGCTCCTCACTATCAAGAAGTTCGTTTAAAGTAATTATATATTTCTTGTTCTTTTGTATTTTTTATGTTTTATTTATATATTTATATACGTATGTGTAATACGATTCATTTTAGAGAATTGCAATCACAAATTAAAATATTTCAAGAAAAAAATGACATCGAACGCAGTGTTTCTGATAAAGAAATAACAATGCCATTACAAACAACAGCAGCATGTAGTAGTTTAAAATATAAAATGATTTATTTTCCTGAAAAAGCAAAGATACAAGATGTTGCAAGATTGAGTGGCCTTGAGAAAAGACTTGGATATTTAGAAAATGTTATTGGAACCTCCAATGAAAATACTGAAAAGTGTTCTCAGGTAATAAATAGATTCTTCTGCTACAAGGGTATAAATCAAGTTGATAAGAATGATCTGTTGCGATCTGAGTATAGGGAGTGCCTTGATATAGGGCTCGTTAGCAAACTATCCAGAGGCAGGAAAATGTACTTTAAGATTACCTGTAAAATGTAGTTTTAATATTGTAATTTGAGCTTTTTATTTTCTCTTTTATGCCTAATCATTGATATTCTGCGTTCGAAATAGTAAAAAAACTTCATTTTTAAATATTAAATTAATGATTTTTTTCAGATATTAAAATCACATGGTATTATAAAAGCAATTGAAAAGTTAATGACTAATACTTGTATATTAAATAGTACCCAATTAGATATTTTAGAAAATAAAATAGCATCATTAATTCGCAAGATGGATAATATTGCACATAGAAAATCCATATTAGTCGAAAACTGGAATCATGAGAAGCAAGTATGTATTTATCTGTGTAATTCATTAAAGCATACAATAAAAGATATATCATTAAGAATATATAATTGGTATATACTATACTCACAAGTTAATAATTATTTGATTTTTTGTTCAATATTACTTACTTCGTACTCGGAAATATATGTAACAGTTACTAAAAATCACAATATATCGAATTTAGAAAAAATATAAATTAACTAAACTCTTCTGTGATTATTCTATGCGTTACCTCTGCGGCTAATACACAAAAATTTTATTGTAAAATGGACATGGAACTCTTCTATTTTATCTGCGTTTCTGTTTTGTTCTCAGTTAAGAATGCTGTAGGTTACTAGGAGAGCTTCGTTATAGTCCTTTATATAATCATAGTATTATTACATTTGTGTAAGGCATTAAATAATTTGTGGTCAACTAACACAAAGTTATAAATAGAGATCTTGCCGTTTGTGGCATAGGTCAGAATTAGATGCTGTTATTGATCTCAAGTTTCAGGATTCAAAATGAGTTATTTGCTTCATATCACAACGATCACAGTATTTGCATATACGCGATTGAGATACATTTGCTTTGTTATTCTATCCCGTTATATTCTAGCTAGAAAATGTCGAGTTCTGAATCTCCGTCTTCCTTATTCTTATATGTCTGAATCTCGAATAATGTATTGGCGAGGGTTTTATGCTCATATCTCTTAGTCTAATATTATCGAAGTCGTACGACCTCGAATGTAATATAGAAATTGGTGACCTAAAACCACTACTTAATTTTTTATGCATCTGTTGAGTGAAACCGTCCATAAGTCGTCTTTGCCTTAATAGTCATATTATTACCTTTTGTTAACAAGCAGCCCAAATTCGAATCAATTGCATGAATTGCCACCGCTAACATAAGTTGTTTCTTTCGTAAGATATTTATTTCTCCGCTTATCCACTTGAGTATCTATTCCATATAGAACATTTTGCTGCATGTATAAACTCATTAATAGCAGTTAAATTACTACACTGACCGAAAAGAAACGACAGCATTACTTGAGTACCTTTGGTACGGAAACTCACGTAGTTTTAATTTGAGGTTTCTGCTATAGGAACGGGCGTTTAAAAACTTTTTGACAGTCGCTTCATCTATTTAATTTGTTTATATATATATATATATATATATATATATATATATATATATAAAGTGAAGTATGGTTTCTGTTTCGGATATTCTATACCGAGAATAATAAAATATGAATATATTAATATCACGATTTACTTACGGGCTCTTTTCCATGTTATTACTTTAATTAATTTATATTAGCAGAGCATAAGTAGAGTTATGTTAAATATGATTATAAAAAAACAAATTTGTGACAAATATGAATGTTATTCATATTAAATTATTTTGACGTTAATTATTTGGTATTCCATTTAGTTTGTGTAAAATCATGCGTAGGCTTGAATAATGTTTCCATATTAGAGCTCTATGTAAACAAGGTAATTCAAACGTTGGAACTATTAATTTCGAAAATACATTATTAATTGGGTTCGATCGATACTAATCATTGCATAAAATTTCCACCATATTTATTCCAATCTTTTCTACGAATTCTAGTTGCTTAAACTAGTAATGTGTATAATTCTACTGGAGAAACATGAATAATACTGGCATGCTGGATTGCAAGGTACTCTAAATGCAATTAGGAATGGACGTTCTTTGTACAATTGCAACTTTGCAAAAATGCCACAAAAAATCTACATCAAATCAGGCATTTTCGAATAATTTAATTCGAACTATTAAGAATTTTTTATCATTGCATGTATCTATGTAGGGTCATGTTTATAATTACAAGAATTTGCAAGATTACACATATATTACTAATACCAATCCGCACCGAAATTACTTATCATGGCCTTCCTTTTCTTTAACTTTTCTCTAACTTCCTCCAGTTTCTTGATCATTGTTGTCACATAATAATATATAGAAAACTAGTACAGAAGTATAAACTTGTATGATATTTTCGACAAGAACTACAACCGAAAGGTATCGGGACTTCTGTCGTCAAGTATCATTAATCCGTCGTATAAAATCATATAAAGTTATTTTCTAATCGACTAAAAATTTTTTTTTCATTTATTTAATAACCTATATACGTCCGTTAATGAATTGATGGGCTGAGCCATCCTCGAATCGTTCTCGTTACAATTAACCTTATTTAGCTTGCAGAAAAACAACAAGGGTCTCAATTATACTGCATGCATAATATCTAATCTCAAAAGCCTAGAATGTAAAATTAGGTTTTTTATTATATCTAACAAGCATTATAAAGACCGCAAAAATTGGACATTTTTATAATAAAGCCGAGTTTTGCTTAAAATTACAGCGGAAATTACTATGGGCCGTCATACGGACCACACGTCGCGTAATCGTGGATTTCATAACCTTATTTTGCTGAATTAATGAAGATAATGAAGCTTTATCATATGTATCAAATTATTGGTTATAATAAAAAGATTGGTTGTAAATGAAAACACTGTATTTTAACATATTTTATACATCATATACATTTACTTTTTGCTAACATAAAATATAGTTTATTATTTCTATTATTTTTCATTTTTAATCGAATTTATTTTTAGTATTAAGTTTTATTTCAGATTCTTCGGGGATGATCATAAACAAGGATAGTCTAACTGTTATTATTTTATTATAATATATTATATTATGAAGACTGTAAGGCAGATAAAAATGTTTATTAATATACATTTACGGAGTCAAAGTTTAGTGTTGATTATATTTTATGTCAATATGGTGGAAAAAATTGATACATTATTGTTTCAACTTTCAGAGATGTTAGGTTTAGAAATTAGCAGTAAAATTAAAGTTTCACGATGAATTCTGAATACGAGAGGTATTCCGTGCGCACATGCAACAAGATGCAAAATGACAGACTCGCACCTGTTATTATATTACGTTGTCAAATATCTCCCTTCCGCCATTTTGTCTTATGAATTTCGCGGCTATGTACAAAGCGCTACAAAGCTCGTATCTGGCAATACTATACGTCATTTGAAAGGTCTTGATATAACGTACAAAACGACGCTATTCATGATTAGTTTGGGTTCAAAAGTTATAGACGTGTAAACATGGAGTTCACTAACGCCGAAATTTGCGCTATTTTAAAGTTCTCCTTCGTCATAGGTAAATCCCCTAGAGAAATGTTCCGTGAGATTAATGGTGTTTTGGGAGATGGCACGCTATGACTTCGAACCGCAGAGGAATGGTTTCCACGATTCAGAGCCGGCGAAAACGACAACATGTATAAGCCAAGCGTCGGAAGACCTGTCACGACGAATACCGATCAAATCATGGAATTTATCGAGTTAGACCGGCATGTGGCAGAATGCTGAATACAAAAACGCTTGATGTTTGAGTGCCGCATGATTTGACGCAAAAAAAACCCTTCTGGACCGAATCAACGCCTGCGATGTGCGGCTGAAACGGAACGAATTCTACCCATTTTTGAAGCGGATGGTAACTGGCGACGAAAAATGTTCTAAACAATGGCCAAGCCGGTATTGACGACCAGGAAGGTTTTGCTGTGTTTGGTGGGATTGGAAGGGAATCATCCACTATGAGCTGCTCCTATATGGCCAGATGCTTAATTCTACCATCTACTGTGAACAACTGGACCGCTTGAAGCAGGCTATCGACCAGAAGCGTCTACAATTGTCCAACATGAAGGGTGTAGTGTTCCATCAGGACAACACTAGACCACACGCTTCGTTGATGACTCGTCAGAAGCTACGGGAGTTCGGATGGAAGGTTTTATCGCATCCACCATATAGCCCGGACATAGCGCCAAGTGATTACCACCTCTTCCTGTCCATGTCAGACGCCCTTGGTGGTGTAAAGTTGGACTCAAAAGAGGCTTGTGAAAAGTAGCTGTCCGAGTTCTTCGCAAATAAGAGAGGGGTTTCTACGAGAGGGATATTCTGAATTTGCCGGCTAGATGAAAACAGATTATCGAACAAAGCGGCGCATATTTGAAGTAAATCCGACCACTGTAACAGTTTTTATAAAGCATTGAATGAAGAGCAAAAATTTATAAGATTAATATAACATAATTTATAAGATTATTAGAGGGCAATAACCGTGAATAAATATTTGTTATTGTTTTCAGTTTTTTTATTATACAAACCAAGCTACAGAAAAAATGTTAAGCAATGCCATCTGAATCTTTTTTCTAGTTTTCTACTTTAAATATTCATTTTATGAAGAAATGTAAAAATGTAAAAATAAATTATCTTTGAAGTATACTTTTTATAGGTATGACTTGGTTACGTAGTAAATTTTATTGAATTTTTAAAAAACAATAACCATCTTAAGTAAAAAAAGGACCTTACCTGGAAACGACCAATTCTTGGGCCTGGTATCATTGAAGAATTCGGCACTTTGAAAAACATAAAGTCACGCCAAGTTATCGAGGAGACCTTGAATTTGCGCAACAGTCGGACTCCTGCGCGTCAAGATAAATAAATAAACGATCTAGATAATTTGTTAAATTGTTTTCTTATTTGTGCATTATACACAACTTAACTGAGTATAATTAATCTTTAATAAAATGGGCATATCTCCTATTTTCCAAACAAATCCAAACAATCATGGACATTATAACGTAGTAAAAACAAAATTATAATTTTACTAGTAAATTAAAAATGTTAGGTGATTGATTATTTTGAACCTTATATAGTTGTGAAGACTTATATTGTTGTGGAAGATATGGTCGCTCAACTCTGACCCTCACTTTTTTTCTCGAACTTTTATCGTTCTGTTTTTTATAAAACATTTGATTCCATTCCCGAAGAAAGGACGCATTAACGGACAAATCACTAGTTGCAACAATGAGCTACAGCAGTCAATATAATGTCCTTTGGGTTTAATTTAAAGTTTTTGGCATTATTGTAAGATGTCGCTAACAATATGTATACATATCTATGACTTGGTATCTGTCAATTTTTTTATTAATGTAATACTTACAAAATACATATGTCACAGTCTGCCAAATTCTTAGTGTTATAGTTATTTAATTCCGTTAATCTGTCGGGTTTCGTTACGAGTAAATTGCATATGAGAAATTCATGGCTTTGCTTATTTCATTAAGAGAAAAAAACAGCTAAAGTGCGTCCGATGCTGGTTCAAACTTATGGTGAACATGTGAAACATGGTTTCATCAAATTAACAGAAGATACGATTTGAAGGACAATGAACTCTATGGTATAACAAAAAAGTTCGAAGATGAGGAATGACAGCGTTATTGTGTTAAGATCCAACTCAATTATAACAAATATTGGCACAAGCACTTCATGTGATCCAAGAAGCAATTTGCCAACGATTAAAAGGTATGGAAAAGATCCACAATTATGGAAAATGGTCGCTACGCCAATAGAATGATTCCCAAATGTAAAATCGTAATACCATTTGTGAAATATTCCTTTATCAGTTCAAAAGAAAATGGACAAAGATCTTGGTTTTCACCTGTTGAAGCCGGCCTATCGACTGCAAGGTCAAATCGCTTTGGCTATAAGAGGATACTTTTATTTACTGGTGGTTCCAGTGTGGTGTGCTGTTCTATGACTTATTATTTGAATTAAAAATTGCAACATACGTTGATGGAAATCGGTCCGGCATGGGACCGAAGGCATGACATAATTATCTTGTAACAAGGCAACGCTCAGTCTTATACTGCTAAACCGGTGATGGACACAATGAAAGCATTTAGATTGAAAGAACACATCAAAAGCATCCACTGTTCTCTTCAGACTTCACCCCGTCTGACTATCACCGCTTCTCGTCGATATGACAGTCACTTGCAGAGCAGCATTTTGATAATTTTGAATAACGTAACAAATGGATCGTCGAATTGTTTACCTCCGAAAAGAAAATGTTTTTTGAGATGGTTTTCCAAAATTTACCTGGATGATGCTCGGAATGTGTAGAATCCAACAGGATAAGTTAAGATTATAAAGGCTTTTAAATAAAGAAAAAAAAATACTGTTTGTACATTTCGCATTCAGTTACCTGCTGGTCTCGTCAATAGAACGACAGATAACTAATTCCCAGACGTGCGATGCTTGTTAGAATCAACGAGAATTTGCAGTATAAAACCAATTAAATTATCTATGGGAGAAAATATTGTTCAGTACTAAAGTGAAGGTTTTCAAATATTAATTGCTTCTTGGAAAATAACAGCGATTTTTTGGTTAATTAACTTACGAAATAAATTATATGAATGTAATAAATAATCTTAATATCAAAATAATTTTTTTGCATATTTCTTAGAAAGTAAATTCTCAATTCGAGCCTCACCGCCAGTTTGGAGAATTGTCGATATTTTACATCACGTATTTGTGGAACTATGCAAGTGGTAGAGATTATCTTTTTTCACTATTATATTTCTTATAATTTATATATATATATATATATATATATATATATATATATATATATATATATATATATTATAGAATTAGTGAAGCATATCTAAAAGTGTCCGTCCTAAAACTTTACCTTCTGTCCTGGCAGTTGTTCCATAGAGAACGAAAGTTAGAGGAACGAAGTAGTTCTCTTGCTTAAAGGTTGAATAATACACCTATAATTTCTTATTAAAACTAATAATTAGAAGAGAAGTTGGGCGGTAGCTGGAAGTTTTCCCCGGCAGTCATGTGATACGTAGCTGCTCTTCTATCTAATGCAGATCCTCATCCATCAAAACGTCTAATTTCTCAACTTCAAAACATTTGGACTTCGCTGAGTGATACTTGTCTTCAACTGCATAATCATCACTTTTAAATCCTTTAAACCACTCGCGGCACGTCGATTTATCAATATATTCCGCTCCATAAGTTTTTGAAAGGAAACGATAGACCTCAACCGCATTTTTCCTCATATTAAAGATTAGATTAGCAACGCTTCCTGCAAACGATGTTTATTTGGCTGGAAACTTGCCATGATTTTGCTTGATAATATAAAGGACACCGAAAGAAATGCTGAAATATAATGCTACAAAGTTGTAGACAACTGCGCAGCCTACAAATATACCACATGAGGTCTGAAATTTCGGCCCGGAATCCACAGGTGATCCCATCTTTTGGCAAAAGCTGAAAACTTCAACAAAATACCTGGGATTAGTGCACAGTGTATCACAAAACTACAAATATAAAATCCATTGCGCAATCTTCATGAAACTTTGGCACTAGTAACTACAACTTTCCTCTACTTCTATACAAAGTTTCAGCTTCATCGGATTACATACAGCTGTTCAGTAGCAGTTTACGTGGGAGTATTAATGTAGTCTGTACCATTGTTTAACATAAATAAAAATATCGAACAACATGTTGCAATTAAATTTTATGGGTAAAAGTGTAACGGTAACGAAGGAAATGTCAAAAGTGACTTATGCTGAATCTTTTATGTTTTGTACTATTTTTCAGTGGATCAATCTCTTTGCGGCAGGTAGGGAGTCCGCCAAAGTCGACGAAAGGAGCGCACGGTGACCATGCGCCACAAATTGCGACGATAAAGTCACAGTTAAAATATGACCATAGCTCTAGTTGCAGATTGATTGAAGAACTTACTGAAATATCAGGATCCACCATTTGACGTATCATAACGAACGACTTGAAAAAAGTTGGTGTGCGCGAGAGTTTGGTTCGTCTTGCACGATAATGCATCAGCACATACCGCGCCAACACTTAATTTTTAGCCAAAAATCGGTTCCTGTACTCAACCACTCACCATACTCATCTTATTTGAGTCTCCCTGACTACATCTTTTTTTCCAAAATTAAAATGGACTTGAGATGGAACCATTTTGCGTCAATAGATGAGATACAAGAATCTGTGACAATGAAATTAAAATTAACTTTTCATTTTATCTTTTAGTTACTGTTTCTAAATCTCTATACTAGGTCAGATAATTAAGTAATGCGACCCATTTTATTTCTCAACCTGTGTAACATTGCGAAGCTGTAACTCAGTCATCGTAATAGTAGATCCCTATTCTCTTGATTAAGACCTTGACAACCGTTGTACGATAATTTCTTCGCCAGCTGTTTAGTGTTTTGTAACAACTTTCGAGTAGTGGATGTCACGAAAATGGAATAGAGAAATTCAGAGCAACGGTGCGCGATAAAAATTTGTGCGAAACGCGGTGAAACCGCAACAGAAACTTATGAGAAAGTGCTTAAAGTGTATGGTAGTGATGCCCTGAGTCGTAGTCAGATGCTTCCGCGGCATTCCGATTTTAAAAAAGGCCATGAGAGCGTCAAAGACGAGGCGCGGAGAGGATGGCCAATTCAAGTGCGAACCGACGCGAATGCGCAGTGCGTCTGCGCCCTTGTTCGTCAACCGGCGACTAACCATTCGAATGTTGGCTGGCGAGTTGAATGTTACGGGGAACAGTTAGAAAGATTTTAACCGAATATTTCTCCATGAAAAAGCTATGCGCGGAGATGGCACAGAAGAACCTTTCAGATGAGAAAAAAGCCTACCGAGTGAACATCGCTCAAGATTGTCTCGAGCAGGTTAAAAGTGATCCTACTCTTTTCGATCGAATTATTACTGGTGATGAAAGTTGGTTCTTTCAATATGACCCCGAAACTAAACGATAAAGCCAACAGTGACTGTCCCCTTGAGCACCAAGGCCCAAGAAGGCGAAAATGAACCAGTCGAAAGTGAAAACTTTGTCAGCTGTTTTTTAGGACACAAAAAGTTTGTCTGGCGATATTGATTATGAAAAAAAGGTTGATCAACGAGTTTGGTTGAAATTTTGTATTTCCAATGGAATAACGGCGACGGAATCGTAGAAAATGTTGCAGAAGAATTTTGGGGAATCTACTTTATCGCGAACAAAAGTATTTGAGTGGCACAAATCATTCAGTGAAGGTCGTGAAGTCGTCGAAAACTTGTCTCACGCAAGTCGCCCATCCATTGAAAATCAAGGTGATGCTCATCGTTTTTTTCAGTTTCAATGGGATGGCTCACCATGAATTCGTTCCAAGAGGTCAAACGGTCAATACGGAGTACTACTTGGCCATTTTGAGGCGTGTACGTGAAGCAATTCATCGTAAACGGCCGGATTCGTGGACAGGCAATTCATGGTTTTTTCAGTACGATAATTCACCGGCACATTCCAGCATGATTGTGTCTGATTTTTGGCCAAACACGAAATGAAAGTCATCGCTCAGCCGCACTATTGGCCACCTTTGGATCCCTGTGACTTTTTTCTTTTTTCGAAACTCAAAAATCCGCTTCAGGGAACGAACCATGAGTCCATAGTCATTATCACCAGTCAAAGTTTTGCGTCGTAAACAAACAGCTGATAAACGCCGATTAATGGAGATATGGCGCTCAAATTTGACACAAACATCAAGAAAGGTTGTACCAATATAGGAAAAAAAATTTTACCTATTGCACTAGTACGGGTAAAATTTGATCACATGGTATATGCGTCGATTTGCGCGCTTGCATTCGTGAGTGTCTCCCTTCGCAGACGTGAGTGTATATTTTATAATTAATATTTATGGCAATTTAAAAATAATTATATTGATATGCAATTTTGACCAGACTCGATGCAGTTTATATATTTCGACACCTTAGGTGTATATTTTATATAGATAGTGATTGCTTGTCCATTTTTATAAAAAGTTGTGTAAATAATCTGCTAGTTAATATATTGGCTAAAATAGTGATTATGCAATTTAAAATTTATGAAAAATTTAATTACAAGTACTTGTGGAATGGTTATTGATTCTTATATATAGAGTAATATATACTCATGTTTATTTTGTGTGTCTGTTAATCATATATTTTAATATATTTACAGATATCCGAATTATATAATTTAATTAAAGAATCTGAATTTAGCAATCAAATTATGTCTCAAACAATAGATAGATTGTCATCTTTAAATATTTTACATCAAAAAGGTAATAAACTATGTAATACTCAACTTTTTCTTAAAAATTCTATAATTCAACAATTTCAGCTTCATTTATCATTAATCCATGAAAAATATTAACAAGGTAAAAAATATATTGTTCTTACGTGAAAGTTGCCCGACGAGAAAAATTGATAAAAATTATGATCAAAGCATTATTTATTAGATAAATATACATCTTTCAAAGCTTTACTTTTTTATCCTGAATACGTTTATCTCTACTATTGTTAAAATTTATATCAGTGCATTTTCTTCGCATTACGATAATATGTTAGCGTTAAAATTGTATTTGAGATCAATTTTATTTGGAGGATGAAGTCCATGAGAATTTGAAATACTAAAGTGTTTCAATTAAAATTTATAGGTTTTAGAAAAATATATATTTCATGTACGATATATTTTTTCTTTAGAATTTAACTTTCAAGTGTTTACATCGTTTTCAAGAAGAATGATTTATGTTCATGATATTGTGTCAGAATATTAATTTTTATAGAATTTCCTAAAAAATTATAAGTGAGTGAACAAAAATGTACTTTTATTTGAAAGATATTTACATGTACACAATATAATAAAGCATGATTTTTGTAGGTTTTTATATATTGTGGGATGATATGATTTAATTTAAACATGTACGCTCAAATTTAAGCAAAAAGCTCAAATTTAAAAATGTTCAATCCCAAAATTTTTTAAAGTAAAATTCAATAAGATTCCACGGACAGTTAAGCAACGAATATTAATGGAAATCCATTACTTTTCTCTTAATTATTATTAATAGTAATAATTTGTTTTCCCCTCATATACTCGATACAGGTACTTTCGAATACATTTTTCTTAGAAATGTTTTTTGTAAATTTTGGCATGAAAATTCAATTTCATGCCTAAAAAACAAACACCACTAAAATATTTGCAATTAGATAAAAAAGAATCTGAGTTACGGTGTCACTGTAGCTATTTGATCTTAGTGAGTATACTGTGAATATGCATTTAGATGTTCCTATCATCGTAAAAGTCTTGCAGTAAGGCTGCATGATGATAAATTGTTTGCGACATTTCCATCGCAGTGAGCTTTTTGCGAGAATGCACTTTAAAAAAAAAAAACAGTATATTCAATCTAAGCAGTGGATATTTCATTACATTGATTAATAAATTTGTTATGCTTAAGTCATTGATTATTGAACTATACTATAGTGCTATATTTTTTAAGGATTGCGCGCATGTGTGTGTTTGTACGTAACAGCCGCAGATCACAATATCGTCTTTTCTCGACAGATATGAAATCTACACGGAAAATAAACGTTCTGTCTTCAGAATTCAACTGGGATATTGAAAAATATTTCCTCTAATATTTGTATATACAAATTCATCTGTATATTTATTTCCAAACATCTTTAGCAATATTTTAAAAGGGAATAATTGCTTCTTTACGCGTAAGTGAACCTTGCCCGTTAGAATAGGATAAGGGAAGAGGAACAAAAAGAATCTGTCACAATCATTGCTTTCAAGTATGAATATGTTTTATTGGATAGAAATAAGTAAATAAATCAACTGTTAACTCACTATGATGTAAGAAACAAATGATTAATTTTGCAGCTCCTTTAAATGATGGACACCGAAACTGCCTTGTCGTTAGGTTCAATTAAGACGTTTCTTACACTGTTCGGATTCAAAGTTAAACTGGTCAGCAGCTGTAAAATGCGCTCCTTGCACCTTGCACCTGGATAGGGAAGGTTGAAAATTTGCCATACATCAGGAGTTACTGCACCATGATTCGTTGCAGGTGTAATTTCGTGGACTCGACTGTGGCCTTAAATAAACCAGCAACATCCGAAGCTGTGAGTGGAATAAATTTCCATGATGTCTTTTGTGCAAATAATTTTTCTATCACATTTGGTCATGAAATCAGGCTCCCTTGAATAACGATTAGAGTGAAGTGTCAGCATCTTTGAAAGTTGTAGCATTATCACTTCATATCTCAAACGGAGTTTCACAGCCACTAGTAAATTGCCTGAAAACTACGAAGAACGTTTAGCGACTTTAACTTAGACAGCTTGCCTTGTTTTGTTTGAATGATAAACAAATACTGCCAAATCGCCCTTGTATCAAAAAACAACATTTTTACGTATTTTAATACAAATCTTTATTATCGCTTTCAAAATAGGCTCCTTTTGAGCCAATACAAGCATGCGAATGCTTAATCCAATTTCCCATACACCTGTTGTAAGCCTCACCTGGGATTACCTTCAGTTTCTTTAACGAATTATTTTTTATGGCTTCAATGGGACTTATCGTGCATTCCCCGAAGCGGATTTTTGAGTTTCGAAAAGAGGAAAAATGTCACAGGGAGGTAAATCTGACGAATACGGTGGTTTTGGTTGGCCAAAAAATCAGACACAATCATGCTGGAATGTGCCGGCGCATTATCGTAGTGAAAAAACCATGAATTGTCTGCCCACAAATTCGGTCCTTTACGACGAAGTGCTTCACGTAGACGCCTTAAAACGGCCAAGTAGTATTGCTTATTGACCGTTTGACCTCCTGGAATGAATTCATGGTGAACCACCCCTTGGTAATCAAAAAGAACGATGAGCATAACCTTGATTTTCGACCGTCTTTGACGTGTTTTTTCAGTTTTGGCTCATTTTTGGAGTGCCATTTGCTAGATTGTTGGACAGTTTCGACGTAATATTCGTAAACCCATGTCTCGTCACCAATAATGATGCGTTTGATGAATTTAGGGTCCTCCGTAGGAGATGTTGAGAGCCTCTGCTATCTCTGTAATGCCGACACGACGATCTTGGAGCACCATTTCCTCAACTTTTTCGATGTTATCGTCGTTAACAGGACAACTTCACGACCTTCACTGAATGCTTCGTGCCACTCAAATGCTTGCGTTTCCCATAAAGTAGGCTCCTTAAAATACTTGTGCAACATTATATTCTATTGGAAACACCGAATTTCAAACAAGCTCGTTGATCAAATTTTTTTTCCATAGTCAATATCGCCAGATAAACTTTGCCTCGTAAACAAACATTCGACAAACACACACTAATGGAGATATGGCGCTCAAAAGTCACACGAACATCAAGAAAGGTTGTACTACTATTGGAAAAAAAATTTACCTATTCAGTTTACGTGCGGAGTTTAAATCCACCAATCCGAGTCATATTTGATCACATGGTATAACGAATTTAAAAAGTGGCGAAAATCAAAAAATGCATCTTCCTTCTCTGAACCTATATTTCTAGTGTATTTTGAAAATCATCAACATTGTGGTCGAAATACTCAATGTCAAGATCAAGTTTAAAAAGTTATGACAATCTTGACATTTCAAAATGTTTTCATATTGTTTTCATAAATATATTTTATATCATACTCTATTAATTTACGATATGGTCTAATATTTAGTTTCAAGTATTTTTTGCTTTATTATTTATAAAATGCGAAAATAATCTAACACGCCCCCTCAAAAATTACCTGAGTAAATACAATAATATTTAATTTAATTATATATACGACAGTTCCTTTCAGTTTGTATTCTTTTTGCGTTTGTTCTGGGAAATTAAACACGGTCAAAGATTTGTTGCAAGGAATAGGGAAACCTAGCAAAAACTATTCAAACCGTTTCGTTATTCGCTATACTTATACAACCGTTATTGTCTTCATAAATTACAATCGGTTTCATGATTTTAATTTGTGTACGATTTATTAAAGACTTTAGCCATAATGCTTCTTTAACAGCTTCAAATAAAGTCATATATTCTGCTTGTGTTGAAGAAGCTGCTACAGATGCTTGACTTTTAGTATTCCAGGAAATCGTGCATTTTTCAAATAACTTAAATAAGTAGCCCGTACTACTTTTTTTATCAGTACCTTCATGGCCACCCCAATAAATTTAAGATAACTGCTTAAAATATTTTCACTGTTGCCCTTTGTATAAGTGAATTTTAAATTTTGCAACGATCAACTAATGCATTTTTAAAACCATTTTCTATTAACGTTTTATCAAAAGTTTCGAACCAATATCTTACTGCTTGTTTCAATCAATAAATAGCTTTATTTAATTTATAAACTTGATTTGTTTTATATTTAATTCCTTCAGGAATTTTCATGTAAATTTCCTCCTGCAATGAACCATTTAGAAATGCAGTTTTCACATCCGTATGGTGAATAAGCCAATTATATTGATTTGCAAACGTTATAATTAATCTAAAACTTGTAATTTTTTGCTACAATCGTGAAAGTCTCATTATAATCAATTAAATATTTTTGATGGAAACCACGAGCAACAAGACGCGCTTTATATTTAGATGGATTTCCATGCTTATCATTTTTAATAGGGAATACCCATTTGCAATCTATAATATTTTTGTTTTGTGGCTTTGATACTAGTATCCACATTTTATTAAAATAATATGAATTTAAGTCATCTTTAATTGCCTTTTTCCATTTTTCTTTATGGATATTATTTTGAATATCATTGAAATTATTGGGAATTTCACAATTTACTGATTGTGCACACAAAACATAATTTATTTCTTCATAAGAAATTCTTGATCTATTTTTGACTCTATCACTCCTCCTTAGATTTGTAATTACTTTCTTTACATTATATCTCTCATTTTGTAATTTTGACTGATTGCAATTATCTATTTCTATTATAGATTTTTAGACTTGTTCAAATTTTCATTTGAATTTCTGTCTATTTTTAAATCTTATTTGTCTGATTCATTTTTCTTAGATTGATTTTACAGAAAATTTTTTTTCTTTTGTTTTTTCATCATCAGATTTCTGAGGCTCTACTGATTTGTTATGAACATCACGTTCATCAGTTTTCTTGGAATTTTTTATTACAATTCCTTAATCCTCATTTCTGGTCTCGAATTTAAAAAATTTATTTCATCAGCTATCGTGTCCCTTTCTACAATATATTTTTTGGATTTTAAATCCCACATTTGATAGCAAATCAAAACGTAATCAACTAAAATACCTTTCTTATTTTTTTATTCGTTTTTCTTTCTTATTTACTCATTAGTTTTTCTTATTTTATTATTCACATATATTGTACTACCGAAAACTTTTAAATATTTTACTTGAGGCTTTTTACCATGACATAATTCATATGGTATTTTAAACTGTTTTAAAGCATTAATAGGGGTTTGATTTATTAAATACGTAGCAGTTAAAACTGCTTCTCTTCAAAATACTTTCTTGAGTTTAGCCCCACTTATCAAAGTAGTACTTTTTCAGCAACTATTCTAATTATTCTTTTTGAAACGCCATTTAATAATAGAGTATGAGGAACTGTTAAATGATAGTTGATTCCGTTATCTTTGCAATAGTCCTTCATTTCATTCGATAAATACTTTCTACTATTCTCATAATATAAATCGACTATTTTTAAATTAAAATGAGTTTGACTTTTTTTTATAAAGTCTTTGAAAACAGAAAATACATCTGACTTGAATGCTATTAAATATGTAATGCAATAGTGCGTAAAATCATCTACAAAGAATACAAAATAACTTTTACCATCTATTGTCGAAGGAGTGATTGGTCCGCAAAAATATCTGAATGAATAATAAAAAGTGGTCTTTTTATGATTTTTATTTTTGCTTTTCTGAAAAGGTAATCTTGCTTGTTTGTCAAAAATACAAGCTTCACAAATATAATCATTTAGTAGAATATTATTAATTAATTTAATACCATCTTATTATTTTTCATTTCAATAATTTTCGATTTGCCCATATGCCCAAGTCATTGATGCCATCAACTATAATTACTGTTTGTCGCATTAGAGACTTTTTATTATATAATTTATTAATAATTAATTCTATATGAATCAAATTATTTATGTGCTTACCGACAAAAATTATTTTATCAGTTTTAGTAACTTCAAACCCATTTGGATTGAAGTGAATACTCATCTGTGCTTTCTGCATCTTGCCAACAGATAGTAAATTTTGCGGCACTTCCGAACAATATAAGACGTCCGCCAGAACACCTTTAATCCTTCCTTACTGATAATATTCAGGATAGCTCGGATAATTACTGTACGACGAATCATCATTAATATGATCCGATGCACCTGAGGCCCCTCTTCCTCCTCCATTAAAATCAGACCTTTCGTTTAACCTCTACCTCAAGATACCACCTTTTTCGTATAATCGCGCTATTTAAATAGATACATAAACATCCAAATGCATCTTTGCATTGAACGCTGAATAGCTTCTCTCGTGTAGGAAAACAGTACCATTTTAATGTACTATTTTAGTGTTCTATTCCTACTTTCAATCGGATTCACACGTGCACAATAAGATGGAATAAGTGATATCTTTATATCATAGATATTTATTACATTTAAGTATTTCTCCATTCGGTTCTATTGCCAGTAACGAAATATGCCGACGCTTTTAAATAGAATGAGCGTCCTCTAAAGCTAATGCAACGTCTTTGCACACTACATACCGAATTTGCTTTACTTCTCTACATTTAGTAAATCAAATAAAGTAGATTAGTAAAGTAGCAATTTAGTAAAGCAGAACCTGGGAAACTATGAGAGACTTAGTTTATGCACAAGATCGGTGGTAACTCTGAACAAGTGCTTTTCAAGATGGTTACCAGTCATCAAGCCCTGCGGGCCCACCTATGAAATTTTTTCTGACATATGTTACATTGCTAACAATAATTGTTTATGTGAAAATTCATTTCCAGCTAGAGAAATTCTCGTGCAACTCGTTCATACGTTTTATCCATACTGTGATGGCTACAGGCTTCGTTGTGAGCATGCCATATCAATTGTTTTTGATATATAAGTAGAAATACCAATCTCCTTGTTTCATTTCTGTTATACGAGGGTAGGTCAATAAGTCTTTAGAAAAAGATAGAAAAACAATTTTTTTGAGGTAATTTTTTTTTAGTTTTCAACATAATCTCCTTCTAGTTTAATAAACTTGGACAGATGTATCTCCAATTTTTTGAAGCCTTCTAAAAATGATGATTTTTGTAGTTTCTCAAAATAAGAATTTGTGTTATTGATGATCTCCTCATTTGACGTAAACCGTTGTCCGCTGAGCTATTTTTTTAAATTTGGAAATAAGAAGCAGTCACTCGGGGCCAGATCTGATGAGTACGGTGGATGGTCTATCAGTTCAAACTTCAATTCCTGAATTTTAACCATCGAAACTGCGCACGTATGCACTCGTGCATTATCCTGGAGAAAGAGAATTTTTTTTTCAAATGAGGAGGATTTTATTTTATTTTCTCATGTATCAGACTTATAATGACGCAAAATACTTTCCATTAATCGTCTCTCCCTTTTTCAAATAGTCAATAAGGATAAAACCACGTGCATACCAAAACACAGTAGCCAGAATCTTTCCAACTGATTCCACCGTCTTTGCCTTCTTTGGAGCCCGTTCGCCTTTAATAAGCCATTGTTTAGACTGTTCTTTCGTCTAGGAAGTGTAGTAGCGTATTCATGATTCATGTAAAGTGATTAATCTGCGCAGAAACTCATCTTGGTTGTGACGCATTCGCCCTAAAAGAGCCTTAGAAGAGATCGCGCGGTTGCGTTTGTTCTCAACTGAGAGCAATTACGGCACCCATCTCGTAGATATTTTTTTCGATAAATTGAAACGACCGTACCTTTTGAAACCTCTGTGGCCTTAATTATTTCGCGCAATTTTATTTTTCGATTACTTAATACCACGTCGTGCATTTTATCGATCATTTCTAGCGAGCTCACGTCTACGGGACGTCCTGAACGATGTTCATTTTCTGTTGATGTATGGCCAAGTTTAAATTCATTTATCCAATTATAAACTGTTGCAAAAACAGGGACAGATGTGCCATGCACTGAATCCAACCCAGCTTTTATTTCTTTTTCTGTTAAGCCTTTTAAATCACTTTCTTCCATTTTCTTAAGCAAACAAAAGTTATTTACTTCAACTGACGATAAAATGCAAATCACTAGATGAATATGGCTGCAACTTTGTCAGATACCTAGTGAGGAATGGTGCTTACTAGACATAGACCATTTGCAATGCTACGAGCGTCATCTCTTAGATTTTCTAAGGACTTCTTAACCTCCCCTCGTATAATGTCTGTAATTGATTGTGTTTAGTATATTTATAAAGCATACTGTTAGCAATAATTATATTGTTAGTATAATCGGATGTTCTCCATCCTCGTGCTCTTGAGAATAGCTAAATCAGACGCATCAGTTTGTACTTTAAATGTTGGAAAAGTTAGGTTTACCCGAAATAGGAGCATTCGTAAGTGTACCTGAATCCTTGAAAAATTTCTTCTTGTTCTTTTCCTCTATGCCATGTGGAATTTATCCTTAATAATTTTACTAATGGAATCTTAATTTTAGTTTTATTTTAAAAAATCAGTACTTGTTAGTTTAATTAAAATATTTTTATGTATTATCTAGATAACCAAAAACGTCAGGTTCAAATTGTGATCCGAATAGTCCGACTAGGTAAAAGAACTATCTTGTATTTTATTAGGCTGATTTCCTTTCCTTAGGGTGGTTTTCCATTGAGAATCTCCCAATACACTCTTGTAATCATTTCTTATTTGAGGAATTGCCCACATTAAAGTACACTTAGCCATTTGCAGAGTTTCTCCTACCATTGCATCTATTCTTAAGCATTATTTCTTCTGCGTTGGAGACACTCACGACTTGGCCGATTCTTGTTACTGTAACCACATTGTCGTGTTTTTAAAAATCTTTTCTTCTTTTTTGTTTCTTTTTGTCATCCAAGACTTTTTCTCTGTCTTTTTCCTTTCTTTTTTCTATAAGGTCTAATACTCTCTCATCTTATATTATTAAGAAGAGTTTAGCGTTCATTGATTTTGATCTATTTTTCATATTCAAGAACATATTCTTTCAATTTGCCCAATGAATGAATGTTATGGGCATAAACCGGTTGCTTTTACCCAGGTAAAAGATCCTTCTAGATAATATTTAACTGAGACTGAATGTCGCATAATTATTTAAACGTACTTATTGTGTCTAAATCAGTCTATAAATTTTAGGTCGTCGATAAATTGTTGTTCAAAAGCCTTTTAAAATCTCGTCCGTAATTAAAATTTTGATTTCTTACTTTTAAACCAAAGGTAAGCTTCACACTTCAAAATTCTATTAAATTTTTATTAAATGTTTACGATATTATATTATCTTGGGAAGGGCATAGGCTATGATTTTTATTTAAAATCATTTTACTTTCATCCATAAATTAAGTTAATGGTTTTAACAATCAGTTTCACCAGCGGTCACTAGGTCGCGTCTTGAATCACGAACATCAACTCAAAGTAGTCCGCTTAAAGTATTAATACCAGGCCAGCTCAAACAAATGTTCATATCCAACTTTGGGATTCGTATCCTAAAGGAGGTGTGACGTTAGTCGGTATTACCTTTTTTTTGTTGTTCAGGTTAATCTGACACTACTCTCACACCTTATGGATATTTTTTGAGTTTTGCAAAGTTTATTTTCTCTTACGTGGGAAAATCTCTCTCTCTCTCTCTCTCTCTCTCTCTCTCTCTCTCTCTCTCTTTCTCCTTCTCTTATAAAATAGTTCTGTATACCAAATTATACTGAATATAGCTTGTGACGACAAATGATATTTTTGTTTTAATATGTTATATTAACTTCAGAATTGTCACGAAAGACTATGTTTTTTTAGTTTGAACAAAAGAAATGATGGCAAAATATAGTTCTCTACCAACAATTTCGAAGCTACGTGTATATATATATATATATTGTAACGGCGTTTTCTCGCCGTCCACTTACCTGGAGGCGGAGCTGCTAGACGCGCAGAATCCTTTGCGTTCACCTATAAGGAAATGGGGACGTGGGAGGAAAATAACGAAACACGAAAACTGATCTACGGGAATCACTACTCTATTTATTTCACAATATATACACTCTCATTTTCACATCCGCATTACACTAATACTCCGCACTCTCACGCACTCTTCTCACACACACACACTCTCACACTTGTTAACATACGCAGGTTCCGCGACGTTTCCGTCGATACACGGGGGGGGGGCAGGGACACGCGACAGGGACATATACCGGTGGATATACATTAAAACATTACGCTAAACGGCGCGGCAGCGGCGGACGCGACCACTTATTTCATAGCACACAGGGCGATCAACTAGTTGCCTGCTGCTCGTACTGCTGGGCTATCCTGGTCGTCTTCCGGAACAGGCTGCAGGAGTGGAGGCCGTCGCTCTCTCTCTCTCTCTCTCTCTCTCTCTCTCTCTCTCTTTCTCTCTCGCTTGGCGCGAGTCACGCAGGCAGTGGCGGCGACGGTGCGGGGCCCGCTTTCTCGCGATGGCGGCGACGGTCGGATAGACCGTCGAAGATGCTGCTGCTGCTGGGTCGTCGGCCAGTTGGTGGTGGAGTTGGAGGAGAGCAGGGGCTATCGAGCTGCCGATCACACACGACTCCTGTCGTGTAGGCGGCCGCGGCTGCGGCGGCATCGGTGTTGAAATGGCAGTCGGGGATCTACGCGCTCTCCCGGTGCAAACACTTGGCGCGGCGAAAATCGCCAAGGCGCTGAACTCGGTGTTCGCAAGGTCTCCTCTGTTTTCCTTACGTCGTTCTCTAGGTAATGCGGGGCTGATAATTCTCAACAGTAGCAACTGGACTTGAGGCGACGTACGATACGGGTGAACAATGCGTCGATCTCTCACCGTGTCTCAACAGAGAAGAAGGCGTCGCTTCTCTTTCGTTCGAGTGTCGCGTTGCGCGGCGCTATATGTATGTGCAGTTTGTAAATCTAAATGTATATGTATGTGTAAATGTAAAGATTATATTTGTTCCAGGCCGACGCACTACTACACTGGCGGAGAGGTGAGAGAGAGATAGAGAGAGAGAGAGAGAGAGAGACCGGGGAGTGGGAAGAGACGGCCGCGCGTGCGAATCTAAGTTAGTTAGGAAACAAGCTCCGAGAGATACGCACGATCGGGCCATTTGATTTTTTTTGAGACACTTCAAAACCACAAACTCGGTCTCGCGCGTAGTTTTGGCTTTGCCAGGTGCATTGTGTCATACGTGTGTGTGTTTTGCCGCTTACGTGCGTGCCACGCACGGACACCGCTACCGCGCTCGACCTCACGAGCCTGCCGCCCAGCTCCCGTCTGTGCGAAGTAACCGTCCCATCCCGGGGCCATCGACGAGCGGGGACGCCGCCTTCCCCGTCAAACGAGGACGAGCTGTCACCAGTCCTGGGCTTGGCGCCGCCACCTCCTGTCCCCAGCGGATTCCACGAGCACGTTTTCGCCCGACTGTAAGTGGCAGCCCGTTCTTCTCTCTCTCTTTGTCTTCCCTAACTACTCGCGCGCTGTCGTTTGTTATCTGTTTGTTATTTCGGATACTTAGTTAGCCTCCATATATCCCTCGCAAAAATCCTGCATGCGATTCTTCGCCCCTCACGAACTGCCCCTGTCCCTCGCTGAAATAATTCGGGGCTAAGCCCAGGCACATCTTCTACAACGGCCGTGCCTGTCGTGCTCGTGCTCGAGGCGCGCACCGTTACAATATATATATATTGTATAAAATGGTCGGCAAAATATCAACTTCTTGAAGTCGACGCTACATTGAAGCAGTTTTTTATACAGATGCGACGATAGGTAAATTACGGTTAATTATTTATAGAAATATAGATTTGTCTAGAGTACTTTTTACTTAGATATTATTGAATTCTTTATGAAAAGGGTTAAATTATTATCTCAGGCAAATCCGAGACGGGGGATGCTAGTATATATATATATATATATATATATTTGGCGTTTAAAACATTTCATCGTATTTTATAAATTAAATGCGGCGGGTGATTTTATTTGGGACACCCGTTGTATATGTTTGGAATGTGCGCACCAGTGTAGAGGCTTGCGCGTTCTCCTACAACGGTATTCCGGTATTCGCTGCTGGCGCATGTCGTTCGATGAGAGAGCACGGTATTGGGCATGCGGGCATGTGTTAGAGGGGGATAGCCGACAGCGGCCTAATACACTTTGTGCGGCTCTCTTTAGCTGCGCGAAGTGTATCCCCTCTGGTGCACTTTTCTGGTCTTCTTAGCGATAGAGAGGGAAGATATATTGCGCGCTCTCTCTTCTTTGGTTTTTGGCTATCGCGCCGATTACATTCTCCAGTAATCACCGCGACCTTTGCCCGTTCTCGGTATGTTTACCGCGTGTTAATATATTAAATTAGTTTCGTATTCGCTTTGTCGGATACTGAATTTTACTTGTTATAATTTTTGCGTTTTCGACAAGGTTAAATAATTATTTGTGTGCATATTGTTATAAATTATTATGTATTTTCAGAGTAAATATGTGTCTGTGTGTGTGTGTGTGTGTGTAATTCAAGCGAAATCTTTATTTATATCAAATCAAAATAAATTTGCGCAGCTATGTTTTTGGCCGTCGTATTTTTCTCTTTTTTCGGTAGTGCGGAGCGTGTGCACATAATGTTTAAGATAGTGTTAAGTATTAAATAAATAGTATTTAATTAGTGTGAAAAAAAAATAAAAAGTGTCTGTATATTACATGCATTTTATCTTTTCGGTGCATGTTACACATCGAACATGTCCAGTTTTCGGGTCGATTCGCATGTGGAATCGTCGATTCCCGATCCATTGACGATGCTACACAGCTCCCAAGCAGAAAAACAGCATGGCAGTCTTGTAAACAAAAGCCCGCCACAGGTACACGGAGGATATTATTTAATTCGTGCTCCGCGACGAGCATGTCGCGCTTCGCCCGGGTAAGCATTTACGATACATTTAAAAAAAAAACTTGTGTGCTTAATGCTCACTAATCATTTAAATTGAATACAGATTTTTCGATGATTTTAATTTAACCTTTCGAAGTTAAATTGTCGATTTTCCCTTGGAGGGCATTGACATTTAATATGTACAACTTTATTCTTGTGTGTATATGCATCGGCATGAATATACACATTCGTGGATTTCGGATATTCCACACATTAATATTAATTTTCTCCGGTTTTATATTGTATTTCGATATTAATTTCGCATATCTGTATAATATAAAATAAATAAATTTAACGATGCTACGGTAAATTCTTAAATTTACCTATTCTATTATTTTTTCATATAAATATATTATCTTATTATTTATTGAGAATTAGACGAGAAATAATGTTATACGAGAGAAATATAAGAATGAAAAGAAATATATTATAACAAATAAATAATAAACAAACACATAGGATTTCTAATTTTTCTTTCTTTTCTTCTTGCAGATTTAGTTGCTTAGGGCAGTATTCTATTTTAGACCCTCGAAAACAAAACGATATTTTTGTGAAATTTTTCTGACAATGCTATTGAAGATATTGATGTAGCATTTTAAATACTTAATAAATACACTCTTGAAGGAAAAAAAAAAATATTTTTTATTTATTTTATACATTTTTTATAGATGTAAAGTCAAAGCCAACACCTCAAAAAGTACGTAACGTTGTCGTGGTCGTAAAATCTTGCCGACGAATGGTCTGAAACAAAAAATCAAATAGTTGTATGTTCAGTATGACTCTAGAAACCGATCTAACTAAAATATTTTACGTACGTGCAAAATCAACAAAATGGCGGGTAAAATACAAAAAAAATTGCTTTTTTCGTCTTTTTTTGCAATAAAAATATAGTTAGAATTAAAATTTTAAGTTAATTGTAGTTAGGATGGTTAATACAAACATATAGAATATGTGTTCAAAATTTCATAAGGATCGATTCAATAGTTTTTTAGTTTTCACGACCACGGTACTTGAAAACGCTGTTTTGAAAAAAAAACGCGTTTAAAGTTTTTGTAAGTGAAAAGTAGTAGAAAAAATTATTTTACGATCAATCAGCGATGTCTGGGCCGTACAATATGCCTTCAACTTGTTCCCAGTCGAGTATTTTCATCACATTTAGCCTGCGTTTTTTGTGTTCTGCTCTCCTTAGAAACCTCAGTCGAGCGGCGGTTCTCTCGAACGATGCGCTGTTGGTCGCGCATATTGGCGAACTGCATGGCGGTTTGGCCGATTTTCAGGGCCCTAATTTTATTAAATTAATTTTATTAAAAATGCAGGCAGCATTGAGGCATGCAATTTTAACGATTTTTTTTCCATTATAGACATGCTTTGGTGCCGTAGCCCAAACTGTTGAGTTGAAACACTCATTCTTATTTTGATGTTTCTGCCCAAAGATCTCTCCAGCAGTTCCGTTTTTGTTCGTTCGACTTTTTCTAGATCTAGATGGATGAATTTTTTCAAAGTTGTAAAGTAGAATACTGCCTTAAGTCTTCAAATTCGGTGGCGCTGTAGACGCCTTCATATTCCAGATGAAGCAAGATCATCTGCTGGGCTCCTTGTTTGTAGCATAATCCTGTGTCCAATTTTTGTCATCTCTTATATACCAAAGATAATATCCACGGGTTGCTTAAGTACTATGGTGAAATTGATAATTCGTGTCTTATTTGTACAGGTATATTCAACTTCGATGGTGTATGCGGACGTGATGTTTACTGGCTCCGCTGTGTATAATGGGTCACGGTTAACATGGAGTACTGTTTCCTCATAAATACGTTTAGCTCCTCTTCTCTCTAAAATCCTGCCAATTTCTGCTAAAGCCATGGTCATAAGTGTCCCAGTGTTAATGAGAGCATGGAATTGCACCATAGCACTTGTGGGTACACTGATTCCCAAGTATCTTTGTCAGAGCTCCTGCTCGTCCGGGTGGTGCATCTCGACTGAATCCATGGATCTCTAATCAACCCTTATATAGTGAATTCAGGGTGGTGTATTATTTAGATAAATAATTTTTCACGAAAATCTTTGATGTGTATGTGCTTACCAATCTTTTCCTTATTATCTTTCAAGTCAAAGATAGCGGGAGATATCTTCTTGAAGATTACATAAGAACCCACATATTTTGGAGCTAACTTTCAAAAAGAAGTTTTCAAAAAGAAAAATTATATTGTGATTTAAATCATCGGAAATGGAGCCCTGAAGTGGGCAACCGAGTGTATAAATGCTCATATGAATTGTCCGCCAAAATCAACGCATTTAACGCAAACTTCTCGCCAATTGGCTTCGGATGAATTCTGTTTCGTGTAGTTTTTGGATACGATTTTCGGAGGTAATATTAGAATTTTGACCGCATAACTGAAAAAGAGATCCGGATCCTCTTAATTCGCGTATAAAATTTAAATTTGCTGGTGTAAAACGCGTCGTTTCGGAAGCAACAGTATTGTATACAAATTTTATCTCGTTTAAGGAATAATCCCATGTTTTCTGATTTTTCTCTATATATTGAGAAATCATGGTTTTGATTACTTTATTCGCTCTCTCCACGGGATTACATTGTGGCGTATAGGGTGGCGTTCTTCAGTATTGAATTCCAGCCGTTTCCACCCTAGCGGTGAATTCTATTGAGACAAATTGTCTCCCGTTATCGGAGATGATAATTTTCGGACAACCGAAACATAGCGTAATTTGTTGTTTTACTGCCTGAGATATTGCTTCGCTTGTGGCTTTCCGGAGAAGCTTTAGCTCGATCCATTTTGTAAACTTGTCTTACATTACGAGCAGCCAAACGTTTAATTTAATAGATCTAGGCAGTGGTCCGATGAGATCTACTGCTACAATTTCCCACCGTTGTTCGACTAGTGTCGCATGCAATTTTGCGGCTGGTGCTTGTTGCTGCGATTTGAATGTTTGGCAATTTTCGAAATTTCTCATGTTTTTGGTTGGCATACGGAGCATTCCGGGTCGGTAGTAATTTTTAGAAATTTTTACTACTGTTCTTGCAATTTCTAGATGTCCGGCAGTCGGGTCGTCATGTACTTCGTTTATTACCCTGTTTTGTTCGGATTTAGTCACACAAACTTTCCACTGTAAATTTCCGCTGGTATCATTAAAGTCTCAAGTGTGTAAAATATATTTGTATAATCTTCCATTTTTTATACAAAAATTTGGATCACTCTCCACATTTTTGCATGATTTCTAGTAGCAGTCTTCAATATTATTTTCCGTAGCTTCGACTGCTAATGGCTGTCGAGATAATGTGTCGGCTAATAAATTCCCACAGGCCCCATTTAATTGCTAGGCATTCTAGCTCAGTGGCAGAATAATTCTTCTCGGCTGGCAAAACTGACTCTCTCATTCTTCCTATACGCCTGTGTGAGCGCTGCTCCTAATGCTTCTTTATTGACATGCGATTGCAGGATAAATGGGCGGCTCCAGTCTGGACAGGAAAGGACGGGTGCATTTATGAGAATCTGTTTGATTTTGTCAAATGCATTTTGTTGTGTTTCACCCCAAATCCATTTAGCTTTTTTCCTAATAAGACGGTGTAACGGTGCGGCCACATTCGACATATGTTTTAGGAATCGTCTGTACCATGACATCACGTCCATGAATCGTTATATGTCTTTCATATTTCGAGGTGGTGTTTAGTACAGCGGCAACTTTTTCGCGTTCGATTTGTAGACCATTTTTGTCCACTATATGACCTAAGTATTTTAGGCTTGATCGACCAAAATGACACTTATCTGGATTTGGCTTCAATTTTGACATTTTTAAGCGGTTAAACACTTCTTTCAATTTTTCTATATGGTCATCGACTGTAGACGAGATTACGACTATGTCGTCTGAATGTACAAATACATAAGTTGTCATCTCTGGAGTGATTACTCTATCTTAAAGGCTTTGAAACGTAGTTGGTGCATATTGCAGACGGCCACGGTAAAGGCAGTGATAGGACGGCTTTCAGATCTTAATGCTACTTGCCAATATCCATTTTTTAAGTCGAGTGTCGACAGATATCATGCTCCTCGTAATTTAGCTAGTGTAGCATTAATTTTTAGCAATGGGTAAGCATCTTTTTTAGTTACTATTAACTTTTCTAAAGTCGACGCAGAAACGAGCTTTTCCGTCTTTCTTTTTAACTATTATCACCGGTGAGCTCCACGGACTGCTAGACGGTCTAATGACATTCTTAGCTAGCATTTCATCGACTTCTTGGTTTATGATTTCTTGCATAGCTGGATTTCTGGGTCGATATTTTTGTTTAATGAGAGCCTTCTCCTTTCGGACGATTTCGTGTTACAGGAGAGGAATTAATTAATAATTAACTTAATTAATTAAATTAATTAATATTAATCTGATTAAATTTATCCATTTCTGTTTTTAAAAATACTTTTAGATTTCTTTGCTCAGCTCTATTTAAGTTATGAAATCCGCAGCGTGCTTCAATTGTACGTACTTGATGATTATTCAATTTTCTACGGATTTTAAGCCTTTTAATTACGCACATACCTAAAAGCATAGGATGACTCAATGTGTTCAACACTAAAATTTTTTGTTGTATTCTTACTTCTTGTACATAGATTGATCCGGATATATATATTCCGAGACTAATTTCTGAACCGTTTTTGAAAATTTTATGTGCAAACATGTGCTGAAATCATTAGACAGGGTGGTATCCAATCATTGATGGTATCCAATGAGAATAGGAAATTCTCAATTTTTGTACCACAGAAGCTATTATCTTTATCAACCTGCATGCTATGGTCAGGCTCTGCACGGCTTTGACGATGCCCTTCAAGGACATTTTACTTTGAATTTTGTTATTTACTTTTAGCATTAACTAGGAATATCAACATGGACATAGTAAAATCTGTTCCCTTTGAGGTGCTTGATTAGCGTGAGTTCCCTTGCCTATCACGATCGGGTGCTTGATTAGCGTCAGTTCCCTTGCCTCTCACATTTGATCATAAGCATTACAAACTGCTATTTTTTACTTTAACTGCTCAAATTGACCTCCATATACTTCTTGACAGTAAGCTAATCGGTGGTAAAAAGCATCGACTGCGTTTTGGATCATTTCTGTAGAACTAAGCACTGATTCATCAATAATTCTTTGCTGTAATTCGTCTAAATTTTGAGGTTTGGTTTTGTATATCCTATCTTAAGTAACGCCAAAAAAATAATCAAGTGGTGTTAAGTCAGGTAATCTAGCTGGCCATTCTATAGTACCTCTCCGCCCTATCCACCGGTGTAAAAACACTTTATCTAGGAAATTACAAACGTGTCGTGCATAGTGGAGTCCCGCACCATCTTGTTGAAAGCATATACGAGGGTGGATTGATCAGTTTCCGACCTGACCAAGAAAAACCACTTTTTTAAGAATTTTTTATTATTTCTCTACATAATTTCATCCAAGGCTGCTACATTTCTCATAGCGGTGTTCTAGTCTAGTAATGCCATCCCTATAGTCTGATTCGTCAAGCTCCTCGAAATACCCATTTACATCTTCGATTACTTCCTCATTGTCCGCAAATCTCTTACCGCCAAGTCATGTTCTGAGGTTCGGAAACAGATAAAAGTCACTCGGGGCTAGGTCTGGAGAGTAGGAAGGGTGCGAAATCAATTCAAACTTCAAATCGTTGATTTTAGCCATCGCAATGATTGACTTGTGCGCTGGTGTGTTATCGTGATGAAACAAGATTTTTTTCTTCGCCAGAGGAGGTTGTTTAATTTTCACTTCGTGGCTTAAACGTTGCAATAACTCTGCGTAGTATTGACCAGTGATAGTTTTACCCTTTTGAAGGTAATCAATGTATATAATACCTTTTGCATGCCAAAAACAGTAGCCATAACCTTTTTCGCCGAAATAATAATTGTTGCCTTCTTTGAAGTTGGTTCCCCTGGTCCAATCCACTGTTTAGACTGTTGTTTGGTTTCAAAACTATAGTGGTGGACCCAAGTTTCGTTAACGGTTACGAATCGATGCAAAAATTCGCTTAGATTACGCTTATACAACGCCAAATGGGCGGTAGAAATGTTCTTTCGAATCAATTTTTGCTCGACCGTTAGCAAACGCGACACCCATCTTGCACAGAGCTTTTCCATATAAAAATGTTGATGCAAAATATTTTGTACACGTTCATATGACATCTTACAGGTCTCAGCTATGTCACGCACTTTTATTCTACGGTCTTTCAGCACTATTTGATAGATTTTTTCGATCGTATCTGGAGTTGTGAACTCACTGGGGCGTCCTGAGCGAGGCTCATCAGAGGTACTCACACGACCCATTTTAAACTCGGAAACCCACTGGTTAACGGTTAAATATGATGGGGAGGATGTCCCCAGTGTTGAGTCCATCTCTTCTTTAATTTCCTTTAGCGTTAACCCCTTCAAATAAAAGTATTTGATGACAGCACGATTTTCTAGCTTGTCCATTTTTACTAAAACACAGAGACGTCTTGTTTAGCATGCTCTCAAACCTAAACCAACATGGCGATCGGACTGAAACTATAGCTACAAGCTATTTAAGGATGGTACTACAGAACGGTAAGGTAGGCCCAGTGTCGTCATCTCTTGGTCAGGCCGGAAACTTATGAATCCACCCTCGTATTCTCAAAGTTGGCCACAGCGTTTTCTCTAATTGCAGGAACTATTTGGTTTTGCAGCATATCTCCATAGTTTTGTGCATTTAAGTTACCGTCAATAAAAAAAAAAGGTCCAATGATTCTGTTGCTGAGAATTCCAGCCCAACCATTTAATTTTTCTAGATATTGTGCTTTGTCTTCTCTAGTCCAATGAGGATTATTATCTCACCAATATCTGCAGTTATGCCTATTTAATATTCCATCAAGTTGAAAAGTTGCCTTATCTGATCATGCTATATTGTATGAAAATTCAGGATTTTCAAGTATGCGTTCCATCATGTCTTCACAAATTTCAACACGACGATCGAAATCATATTCATTCAACTTATGAACCAGATTAAGGAGGCATCTCTAGTCTAAATCGATGAAAAAACCAATTTTCCAAAAACACCGGTTTTGCATTTAGTATACTATTAGTAACATGGTACAATAATTTAGCACAATAATTTAGTACAATAGCGTGTATTCTTGGTGCGTGCGCAAGTGTGATTTTGGAGCAATTCAGACAGCTGGCGATCGGACAGGTACATACTTAGTCCCGCTCCATTCTGTATTTATATATCTCATGAGTATTTTCAACGATATTTTGAAGCACTGAAGGTATTGCTTTCTTTTAATTTAATCGTAAAAACAGTTCTTCATTTATATTAGTTGGAAAAAAAGTTCATAAAGTGGATAAAAAAAGTACAAAATTCGGCAATTCGAGAGCTGATCGACAAAAAAAAGAAATTTTCGTGGCAATCGATTTACGAGTGAGCGTGATGAAAGTGTGGTTAGTGCATCTGCTAAAAAAATTAAGAAAAAGAATCCTGCATTCGAAGTGAACGTTGATCCATTGTTGCATTACGTCATAGTGAATTTCTTACTTTTTCTAAGACTACAAGACATTTGAATTTGTAAAACTTGTAAAGGCGATATAACATTGTCCAAACGTAACAAAAAGGATTAGGTTTTCAATTAGTAGTTTCGTGTAAATGTGAAACAGAAACTCATATTCCAAGCAGTCCAACAATTCATACTTCCTACGAAATAAATCGTCGCTTTGTATTTGCGATGCGTTTACTCGGTGTTGGCTTGCTAGGTATAAATAATTTTTGTGCAATGATGGATATCATCAAAGGATATGCTTCAGCTACTTATTACGAATTGTAAACCACATTTGTATAGCAGCAGAAGCAGTAGCTACATTAGTTTTTAGACAAACAGTTAGTGAAGAGCAAAGAGAAAATGAGGCTGCCGGTAATGTAAAAAATCGACTCACAGTTTCTGGTGACGGCTCTTGGGCTCGAAGGAGTTTTTCTTCTCTTGTCGGCATTGCTACATTGATTGGAAAATTTTCTGGAAAAGTTCTTGATTGTGAAAAGTAGAATATGCAAAGCTTGTGAACAATGGACTGGAAAGCAAAATTCTATCGATTATCAAGACTGGTATGCAACTCACGAGCCAGATTGTAGTGCAAATCATGAAGGCAGTGCGGGATCGATGGAATTTAATGGTATAAAAGAAATGTTCCAAAGATCTGTAGATTTGCATGATAGTTATTATGAATATTATATTGGTGATGGCGATTCGAAGACTTTCTCATCGCTTCAGGATATACAGCCCTATGGTGATGTTTTGAGGGTAAAAAAGAAGGAGTGTGTTTTACATGTTAAAAAGCGAATTTATAAAAGAGAAAAAGATGCTAAAAAACAACTGACACAGATAAAAAAGGCTCAAAAAGTGTTAGAAGCTTCACAAACAGGTGCTGATGGAAATAAAACGATAAAAAAAAAACAAAAAAAAACTGAAAAGCCTAAAATAACGGCTACATTGACTAATAAAGTCATGCTGAAGATGTCAAAATATTACGAATTAGCTGTTCGCCGAAATCTAGATTCTGTTGAAGAGATGATAAATGCTATTTGGGCAACTTTTTACCACACGATTTTATGGATGATAAGCCTCAACATATGAATTGTCCCGCTGGGTCAGACTTATGGTGCAAATACCAGTTGCTGAAGCTACCGGCCAGTTGAAAAATTTTGTGCACCCTCCAGCACTAGACGAAGAAATTCAACCTTTGTTAAAAAAGATTTATGAAGATCTTACCACAGACGATCTGCTAGAAACGTGCATCGGAGCACACACACAAAACACCAACGAATGCTTCAACGCTTGTGTTTGGAATATAGCTCCAAAACATGTTTTCTGGGAAGAAAATTGTTGAAATTGATACCTATTATGCTGTGTGCGTCTTCAATGAGGGATTTTTACCTTTATTAAAAATCATGGAAACCATGGGTATTTGGATTGGCAGCGTAGCAGTGGATTTTTCGCAGAGACAGGACGAAAATAGAATTAAGCAAGGAAATTGTCGCTGCATTGAAGCTTTAAAAGACTCGAGCTTAGGAAGCCTAAGGCGCACGAAAATCAGTTTTTTGAGGACCAGAGAGGAATTATGTATGCAGCTGGTATCGCGGCTTTAGTGTAAGAGGTTTATTTCTTCATTTTTTACACAGGTTTTCATAAAATTATTTTATACGCGTTTTTCTCGAAATAACCTCTTTTGACCTGGCTGACATGATTTAACAAAAACTATTCAACCGATTGGGCTGAAATTTTGAGAGGTTATTCATCACACATATAGTTATAGCCCGTAGTACACTTATGAATATTGGATTACATTTGAGCACTTTTTTAAACAACATAACCTGAAAAAATAAGCCGAAAATTAGAAAAGCCCGCCATTTTGTTTTTATTTTACTTAAACGTCTCGATTTTAGTACGGGCTATAGACACTTTCTTATACTTTAATATGATTTTTGAATTTTTCATTTCAGAGCTTTCTGTGTCAAGATATGATGTTAGCCAAAAAAAGCAAGCTTCGTTGTGGCAGCCATATCATTTTCATATTGGATGAAAAATGAAAAAAAAAAATTTTGGCGGACTTCAATATGTATTGTTGTAATATAAAAAATTTGCGGTGTGATAATGAAGTTTACTGCAAGAAAAAAATCTTGAAAATTTATGCAAAAAGACTAGAGATGCCCCCTTAACTTGAAATGGATGGAATTTGGCTTTTTCAAATATGTTACGTACTGACGATTTGCTAATATCATTTCCTTAACTAATTCTTCGAATAAAATTATGTAGAACGTCAACGATTGATAGCATAACTGTTACAGTCTGAGACGATGTTTATAATTTTATAATTTTTAATAATAAATAGAATTTATAAAAGCGAAATATTTATTAGTTTTAAGATTAGTTTATTATAATATGAGATTTCACGGCTTCGTTGTCAATTGCTCTATATAGATGTAACATTAGTTCGTTATTAATTCCATAAGTGTGCGTATTATCGAGTAAGACTTATATAAACAAGACTTATCTAATAACTTATAAAATAAGGTTTCGTTGAATATAGCTGTAGTTCGAGTAGATGTAAGGAAATGCGACTAATGTTACTCCGTCTGTTTATGTTTGTGAGCGGCGTCATCGCTATTAAAATCCGAACATAATAGTTTGATTATATGATCTCAGGGCTCAAAAACACAAAGGAAATCTGATAAGCGGTTAACTCGGACAATCGGATACGCGTGGAAAGTTCTAGTAAGATGTTGAAATAAAATATTTGATTGTAAAATTTGTATAAAGCAAAGACTAGAATAGATAGATTCGAGCGAAATTAAATTATTAAATGAAATAATTTGAAAGAATGTATGAAAATGATGGAATGTCGATGCACTGCACAACGCGACCGTTGTAGACCGAACTTTGTGTACAAAGGTACATGCTTGATCCGTGCCGTGACGGGAAAATCGATCATTTTACCTTAAAATGGCTTATATACGGTGGTACAAATAAGGTATTCGAATACTTGCTGTTGGAAAAATGTTGAGGTTTTCAAAAGAGGTAAAAGGTTATGATTCCTAAAAGCAGTGATCCGTGCTGTAACGGGAAATTCTGATATTTTCCTTAAAAGAAGCCTTTCTACAGACTTACGTTGAAGTAAGTCGTATTCTGGCTTTTAGAAAATATCGAGAATTTCGAAATCAGGGGACCAGTATGGTTTGCCAGCTTGGGCTCACCAACCGTCCGGCTGCGCGACGAGTTTGGGCTGCGATTGGTGCGAGTGGGGATTATCGCCCGAACTGAGAGGTGAAACAGCGCCCCGCCGCGGCGCGTGCGCTGTGTCTATAAAACAACGCTAAGAGAGCGCGTGACTATTATTTTTTCCTGGTCTTTGCTATGGGTAATATCTTCTGTACATTTTTATTATTGATTATTAAAAGTAATTCAGTCTAATTTTTGGTTTTGTTTCATCTTTAATCATTTATAAAACATCCCAGCATTTATTCAGTTATAATAACGTTTACTGAAGCCTCTTCATTTGATGCTGAATTTTGTTCGCCTGTTCTACGTAGATTATTGATAGTTTCGTGATCATTAAACCGTCTAATGGTTCTTGACACAGTTGAAAATGATATTGGAGTTCTAGCAACTCTAAAAGTTGGATGGAAAAGATCCATTACTCCCCAACAGATGGTACCATTTCGCCCCAACCACTCATCATAAGAAGTGACCTTACCCAAACGCGCATCACAGTGATCAAGATTCCAAGAATTAATTTTAATACGATCAAGTATAAAAACTATACGATCCTGTTATCACAGTGGAGAGCACAAACTTAGAACGAAGAAAAATGTTTTAAAAAAAATTAAAATAGTAAATTTTTTTGAAGTTCTACTGCTTATTTACTTATTAATGGTATTTTAAATTAATAGAAATATTTTGTATCTAAAATAAACTCTAAATTCAATACTTGTTGAAGTTCAACTTGAAAATCAGATTCAAAATTATAAAGCTTCAATTTATCCAATTTTAATTAAATAGAGTTAAGTTGTTCCTGGGTAATGCTAAAAGTAATTAAGAAAATTCGAAGTAAAATGTCCTTGAAAGGCATCGTTAAGGCCGTGCAGAGCGTCACCGTTGCATGCACCTTGATAAAGGTAATTTCTGTGGTACAAAAATTGAGAATTTCTTATGCAAGAGGTTTCCAGATCTTGTTGAATGTTAAATGACCTTGTGTGACCATCAAGTTATCTTTGACGCATGACTTGAGCACATGTTTGGACGTAAAATTTTCTGCTCTTTCGATTTCCGTTGTCAAAAACAAGTTTTCCCATTTGAAAAAACATAGTTGACCTTGAAATAACCTTAAAAGAAAAACTCAAGGTCAAATCCCAGGTCACTATTGAATTCCTTGACAAAAGTTACTTCTAGATTGACCTTAACCTTGTCCAAAATCAGTGTACTTGAAAAATTATTAAGGTGTTTCGGGACTTTTTGGACACCCTGTATATAATAATTCTAAGTTCGCGCTATTTTCTGCGACGCTTATTTATCCGATGCTATTTACCGATCGGATACCCGGTGTTGGTTTCCACGCGGGGAATTTAAATGAGTCAGGTAGAATTTAATCTAGGTAAAATAAGCGCCTCGGAACTAAGGTCAAGAATTAAGTGGAAAGTATTGAAACGGGAGAAGAGAACGGCTGGTCTTTTGAGGAGCGCCTCGCAACAGCTCAAGTTAATAGTTTCGGAGAAATATTTTAGACAGTATTTATCGAGCTCTGGATGAACTCCCCGATTTTTCCTTTTGCAAGCCCTTTTATAATCAAATTATCGGGTATCATCGCCGCTGCTCGTCAAACATCGGACGAGCCGCCGATTTATAATAATGATATGAATAGTAATAATTATAAGAATTATAATCGTTATATAAATACTTGCAGCCGTTATACTACTTACGAATATTGTCTTATATACATACAATTATATACTTATATATATATTTGGCGTTTAAAACATTTCATCGTATTTTATAAATTAAATGCTGCGGCTGATTTTATTTGAGACACCCGTTATATATGTTTGGAATGTGCGCGCCAGTGTAGAGGGTCATGTGTTCCTTTACGACGGTATTCCGATATTCGCTGCTAGCGCATATCGTTCGATGAGAGAGCACGGTATTGTGCGTACGGGCATGTATTAGAGGGGGCTAGTCGACACCGGCTTAATACAATTGGCGTGGTTCTCTTTCGCCGCGCGAGGTATATCTCCTCTCGTGCACTTTTCTGGTGTTCCTAGCGGTAAAGAGAGAAGATATATTGCGCTCTCTCTCTTCTTTGGTTTTTGGCTGTCGCGTCAACTACATTCTTTAGTAGTCGCCGCGATCTTTGCCCGTTCTCGGTATGTTTACCGCGTGTTAATATATTAAATTAGTTTCCTATTCGTGTTAGATTATTTGTCGCATACTTAATTTTACTTGTTATATTTTCGCGTATGCAACGAGGTTACATAATTATTTGTGTGTAAATTATTATATATTTTCGGAGTAAATTTGTGTGTGTTTCGATCGAAACAATTTTGCGCGGCCATGTTTTTGGCCGTCGTAACTAAATAATAAAAATAATATTTACTGGTAGTTAATAATTAATATTTACAAGCCGACATGTAAACAAATATTTAGCACACAGATACAGGTATATCTTAACAATTATTTGTTTAGCAGTCTTGTTTCATATCAGAGGATGAAAGTATCGCACACAGACTTTTTACACATAGAATGTGTAAAAATCTTCCATTTCACTTACGTCTTTCATTCATTTAACTACTTTAACATATGTTACTTATTCTACCCTCCGAAATAGTCAATACAAAACGCATACATATTATTTATGTATATTTATAATATATTATTAAAATGATCAATATGTCTGAATTTAGTTTTAATACTTGCATTGTGAGTGTAAAAGAATATAATTAAATTAGGATATAACATTTTTAAAATTGTGTTTCAGCTACAGAATTTATAAATCACTTGAAGGAATTAGAAAATCTAGAAAGGGACATGAAAGGATCGCTCGTAAACAATAAAACATTACTAATAGAAATGCAGAATAATTTTAGCGTTAATTTGGAAATTATGGCTAACAATATTACATCGCTAAATGAACGAGTTAAAAAATTTCAAAAACAAAACATCACTTGATTCCATTATTTTACCACATATTTCCATATATTTTCATGAGTATAAATGATATCTATGAAAAATAAAAAATAGTAAAAGTCTATGCTGCCTTTGTTTCAAAAGTATAATACAATACAAATAAATATTTATATAAACATTAAACAATGCCACTTCGTAAAAGAATGTCGTTTAAAAGAGCCCTCGTTTTTACAAATTCTTTTTTAAATTCCAGTCCGCATCCTTTTGATAGACGAAAATCTACTAGTGTTTCATTATCCATAAGGATAATATTTATTTTGAATTCTAATGGCATTTTTCTTTTATCAACTGTTGTTATTGTAATCTGAAACATAAGTAATAATATATTTATTATTTTTATTATAATTACTAACATTATTATCAATGTTGTTATTTTTTAATTGTGATTAATTTGTTAATGTGAAAGATTTAGACTTGGTAAGACCTTGGATGATACGATAGTATGAATAAATAAATTAGCGTAGACCAAGAAAAAATAAAAAAATATTTCTTATGATTATTGTACATGTTTAATACATATACGGGAGATCATTATTATTGCTCAAGGCTGCATATAATTCTAAATATTAAGTCTTAATGTGGGAGGTATGCCTATTCTAGATGAGACTTTCTACGTGAGCATGATTTTTTGGTTAAAGGCACCGAGTGAAATCCTTACATCGATTAGAACTCAAGTAAAGATAACTACAGCTTCACGTCCGTTAATGGCGCTGATCGGTAGGAGATCGTGACAGAACTTTTCCAACAGTCTTTGACAGGTTAGGATTCCCGGTAGATATAATGTGATCGTCTATATCATTGATGTTCAGATTGTCGGAATATTTTCTAATTTTTGAAACACGCATTCTGGCTTAATCAAAGATATTATATCCTTACATCGAGTAAATTGGGCTTCGAAAATCCCTATGTAGTCCAGAAATACTTCGGTCACTATAACTGATTCTAAGACATTGTGCCACTTAAATCTGAGGTTATGAGTGTGATTACAAATTTTAAGGATATGATTGGTAGTTTCTGCAAGTTTGAAGCCTTTTTTAGTGTTTTGTTGCCAGATTGTATAAAAGGTAAGTAGAGCACCGACTCTGAATTTATGGTAGTGTACATAGTTATGTTCAGATGGGACGAGTATTTCGACAATCCATTGATGTCTGTTGGATTTGAGTCCGAGTTATTGAGTTGATCTATCTTCCCGTAAAAAAAAAGATTGGTCATCTTTTGCGCATGTCAATATGGTGGTGGTTATGATATTAGAATTAAGGCCCAATTGCTATCTAAGACAGGTTTTTCATTCATTCGGAAAAAAGAATCGCGGTGGTAGGTTGGGGTAGAGACCTTGCAGTCGAAATGGCGCGTCTATAACCAAGACTATATGACCTACAAAGGCCATAGCGCACACTGGAGTCATTTGTATATCTTTATAGTTTTGAAAACTCTGGAAAACATATCGGTATCTGAAATGTTCCACATCCATACAAAAATAAATAATGTAAGTAGTGAATCAGATACATAAAATTTAAATAATGTATATAAAACATTTTTAGTAATATTAGCAATTTATTCTAAACGTATATGTTAATTGAGCGTTTCTAAAGTTCTTGAAAACAATTGGAGTGATTTATAACAATAATAGACAACTTAAGACATTATAAGACATCAATTCTAAATTTTTACTACAATTAGTAACTTAATTAGTAACGCTGCCTATCCGTAAATTAAATAACTAATATTTATATATTGACATCTTTAAAAGATTTTATGCAATGCGTATGTAAAAAATGTAGACGTCGTATTTCAGTCGTTAGTGAAAACATTATAATAATAAATTAACGACTTTTATTTCATTTTTTAATATTGAAGCCAGTAAAATCAATATTGAAAAATTAAAGTATTATACGTGAGATAGTCGCTTATGCTAAACGTTTATTTCCATTAAGATTGCAGCAACCGACATAATCAACACGAGCACATGTAGCAACCGGCATACAGCATCTTTTGGAGTACATTGGTAAAATCTATTGCGATCCCCATATTATTGCTAGCGTAATCGTAGGGTAACGACATGTAGACTCGAATTAAATTTAATTAGTTGTACTAGAATCTTGAAACGGGTATTTTTTCTAGTATCATATATTGGATATACAACTAAGTTTATGCGTTATTCTTCAAAATGTAAGATTTTATTATGAAAACGTGTTTATATGTCTTTTATTCCAAGCATCTCTCATCGGAAGCTATAAGTTTTTCCCATTTTTTTGTCAATTTATGAATTCCGGACCAAAAAAATTTTTCATCTTTCTAGCCCAAGAATGTATCGAGCCAAATTTTGATTCCCACTATTGAACTGAAGCACATTCCCGCAAGAGCGTTTTGCATTGATCAAAACAAGTGGTAGTCAGATGGTGCCAAGTCAGGATTGTAAAGCGGGTAAGGCAGAATTCGCCATCCACTATTCTTCTTATCTTTTGACGAACGCTAGAAACTTATGTGTTCATCCAATATAATTGGTTAAAGTATAGTAGTCTACAATTGTCGAGGTTTACATTATGATACAAGGTTGGCACGAGAAAATTCTGAATGGTAGATTGTTTATTTCAAAGTTAAAATTACGAAGTGAGATGGCATTAGTTTTCCAGAATAACTTGTTTTTCTAAAAAACCAAAAGACGGCCGAACAAATAAAAAAATAACTTTTGACTTTTACTTGAAATTTACATGAAAACTAAGGATTTTTAAAATGAAAGTTTGTGTTTACAATGTAGAATATATAAAAAGAACACAAATGTTTTTTAATCAAAAGCATAAAAACAAAATAAACGTTAATATATTAGTAGGCGAACTTAGTTTTCGACGTTCACGTTTAGATGGCGCTATGAGTAAACCAAAAGTCAGATGTGTCGAATCTGGTTGTTACTTTTTAGTTTTGGCATTTATAAATAAAATTCAGATAACAGGCAATCATTTGTGTAAACATTATAATTTTTTAATAAGTGAAAAATAAATGGTGATAAATCGTCTTTTCGACATGTCCTTTTGAACTATTTTGATCTGAAAAAAGTGTAGCAGAAACTTAGCGATTGCTTCAAAAATGTTATGGCGAATAAGCGCTATTGCTTACAATATGTAATGTGTGGTTTCAGCAGTTTAGAAGTGGAGATACTGATGTTAATAACAAAGAACTTTCTCAACAACCGAAAAAAGTTTGAAGATGAATTGCAAGCATTATTGGACGATAACCCAACTTAAACGCAGTAATAACTCGCTAATAAGTTAGGAGTCAGTGACAGAGCAGTTGGCAAACGTTTACATGTGATCGGAAAGATTCATAAAGAAGGAAAATGGATCCTACACGATTTGACCGAATGTATAATTATGAATCAATACAACATCACACTGTCTTTGCTTGCCGGGCAAAAAAGTCGAAGAGCATATTATACCATATATAAAACTCGATAGCTGTTCAGAAATATAAAAAACCGACGCTAAATAATATAAAAATAATTTTTTCACAAACCCTCCTGACAAACCAAAGTCCTGAATTAATTCTATACGTATAAGACTAATATGTGTGTGTGTGTGTGCGCGCGCGCGCGTCTGTGTCTTTTAATTGCATTTATAAGTGTTCAGTGAAAATATGGGCATTTTCACTCTTTATAATTTCGAGCGTTCAAGAGTTACCGACGATTTCGCAGTCAAGGAGATAGAACGTTTCTTTTAACCTAATACATGTTGATCGCATTCTGAAACTCGTGAACAAACACTGGACACAAAGTTTACAGTTCTCTTCCCCTCCTCGGTCAACTATGACTACGCACATTGTCAAGGCTTTCACATTTAGATTCTCGTCAAGTGCAACGCTCTTGTTCCGACGGTCTTCGAATAGTACAGTTTCTGTCTCGCCACGAACTTTCGGTCAGCGTTGCGTGAAAAATCTTTTCTCTATTCTGGGACTCATTTATTCATGCCATCTTGTACAGGATAATTATCATTTGTTAATTTGTTAATATATTATTAATTTTCGCAAATTAAGTCATTTATTTAGATCATTAACCATATCCGAATAATTCAAAAGCGAAATTTATGTTAATCTATTTAACAGCAAGATTGTTTGCAAAATTCGTCGAATTTCTTACTTCTTTAGAAGTTTATAAATGCATCATATATCTTGTAGAAGAATTGGTCTATAAAGATTCACATAAAAATATATGTGATAAAATATACATTTTAATAACATATCCAGCTTAGGCTGATCGTAATGAAAGAAACAAAGGAGAATTAAACAGATATAAATACATAAAAAAGAAAAAAGGAGAGATCAAATGAGAGAGAAAAACAAAGGATCATAACAGATGTTCACTTAAATATGAGTGATGAGAACGATCCCGATGTACAGAGAGAATAAATACTACTTCGTAACATACCTGAAAGCTATAATTTCTTTGGTCGTTAGTTCGCGTGATCTTTAAATTGTTTTTCGATTTATTTAAATTTAATTAATTTATACATATATAAAATAGAAGATAATGTCCGCGGAATATTAGGTATCTAGATTGTGGTGCGCGTATTCGCTCCGCGAAAGCACTCCCTAAATCACCCGTAAGGTAGTGCTTCTATACTTCATTCATGATACAACTTTTAGCATTTCCCTGGCACCCCGTGCGTGTGGGAATTAGGAAATGTGTGCGGTTTAGGCAATCGCGGGTGTTGTTAGGTAGGAGTAACACTTAATAATTATTAATACTTAATAAATTAATTAATTTATTATAAAATATATATAATGTATATATACATTATATATATATATATATATAGTGACGGGGAACGCAAGCGCCGCGTACGCTTGCTTTCCCACGTCCCTATGCTCTCTCTCCTGTCGTAGCCCTGTAAATATGTATATATATTTTTAATTGTAAACATTATATTTGTTCTAGGCCGACGAACTACTACACCGGCGGAGAGGTAAGAGAGAGAGAGAGAGAGAGCGAGGAGTGGGGAGAGACGGCCGCACGTGCGAATTTTAGTTATTTAGGAAGGAGAGCTGCGAAAGACAAGCACATTCGGGCTTTGTTGTTTTGGGAATATGCATATTGCTATTGCTATTCCCCCTCGATACGTATATCGTCTTCGCGGAGTGAACTGTGCAGTACTCGCGTGTTTGTGCCGCTTATGTGCGTGTCACCCACGTACCCCGTGCGCAGACACCGCTGCCGAGCTCGACCTGACGAGCCTGCCGCTCGACTCCCGTTTGCGCGGAGTAGCCGCCCCATCTCGGGGATACCGACGAGCGGGGACGCCGCCTTCCTCAGCGAACGAGAACGAGCTGTTACCGGTTTTGGGCTTGCCGTCGCCGCTGCTTATCGCGAACGGATTGCACGAATACGTCAAGGCGCGACTGTAAGTGGCAGCCCGTTCTTCTCTCTCTCTCTCTCTTCCCTAACTGCTCGCACGCCGTCGCCTCGGCGATCCTCGATCTACGTGCCGCGCGCCTTCACGTATAGGCGTTGTACATCGGCTATCTATTAAAGCCACGTGAATTTTATTTATTCTGTTTTATTATTTTATTGTTTCCTATACTTATTTAGTCTCTCTATCTCTCGCGCAAATCCGCAAGCGATTCTTCGCCCCTCGCGAACTGCCTCTCTCGCTCGCCGAAATAATTCGGGCTAAGCCCAGCCGCGCACATCTTTTGCAACGGCCGTGCCCGCCATCCTCGTGTTCGAGGCGGACACGCGCACCGTTACAATATATATTAGGTTGTCAAATATCTCCGTTTCGCCTTTTTGTCTTATGAATTTTGCAGCTAGGTACAAAGCGCTACAGAGCTCGTATCTGGCAATACTATACATCATTCGAAATGTCTTGTCATAACGTACAAAACGATGCTATGCATGATGAGTTTGGATATTGCGTTCAAAGGTTATAGATGTGTAAACATGGAGTTCACTAACGCCAAAATTCGCGCTATTTTAAAGTTTCCCTTCATCAAAGACAAAGCCCCGAGGGAAACGTTCCGTAAGATTAATGGTGTTTTGGGGGACGGCACGCCATCACTTCGAACCACAGAGGAATGGTTTCAATGATTCAGAGCCGGTGAAAATGACACCATGGATAAGCCATCCGCCGGAAGACCTGTGACGACGAATATCGATCAAATCATGAAATTTATTGAGTTAGACCGGCATGTGGAATCTTGTTACATCGCACAGGAGATAAGAGCTAATTACCATAACATTTTAAACCATCTGCACAAGGCTGGATACAAAAAAACCTTGATGTTTGGATGCCGCATGATTTGACGCAAAAAAACCTTCTGGGCCAAATCAACGCCTGCGATGTGCTGCTGAAACGGAACGAATTCGACCCATTTTGGAAGCGGATGGTGACTGGCGACGAAAAATGGATCACATACGGCAATATCAAGCGGTAACGGTCGTGGTCTAAGGCCGTTTGAAGCAGGCTATCGACCAGAAGCGTCCACAATTGGTCAACAGGAAGGTTGTAGTGTTCCACAAGGACAACGCCAGACCACATACTTCGTTGATGACTAGTCAGAAGCTGCGGGATTCCGGATGGGAGGTTTTATCGCATCTACCATATCACCTGGACATAGAGCTAAGTGATTACCACCTGCTCCTGTCCATGTCGGACGCCTTTGGTGGTGTAAAGTTGGAATCAAAAGAGGCTTGTGAAAAGTGGCTGTCCGAGTTTTTCACAAATAAGGAGAGCGGTTTCTACGAGAGGGGTATTGCGAAGTTGCCGTCTAGATGGAAACAGATTATTGATTAAAACGACGCATATTTGAAGTAAATCGGACCACTGTAACACTTTTTATAGAGCATTGAATGAAGTGCAAAAAGTGGAAGGGAGATACTTGACAACCTAATATATATATATATATATATATATATATATATATATATATATATATATATATACACCCATATGTAGATATATTCCAGGGATAAAAGAAATCTAAGGTATCGAGAAAAAAGGTAAGTATGTGGAAAATCACGGAGGAGCCTAAGATCCAAAAGATGCTATCGAAAATTAACCAAGTTCGTTGAAGAATCCACCCCTCTGTTAACGGGGCTCTGTTCCGGGCGGACATCAGACTAAATAATTTTCTCAGGGACCCTAAAATACCCTTAAAGTGTCCAAGTACCGCGTTAGAGAAATGGCACCCACCGTGCTATAGTCGTTTTTTAACACTTTTTTTCATTTACAAAATTTTAAACAAGATTTTTATTCTTCCAAATGTAAAATTTTTAAATATATTTTCTATAAATTTCTTTTACGTCCTACAGCATCTGGCGTGTATTCGTTTCTTCTTTCACGCCAAATAAGAACTCACGAGGGTAAAATTTTTCAACTATTGTTAATTCAGGTGAAAATAATTTTCTTGCCGCTCGTTCCACAGTCTAGCTTGACCGACGTCACCAAGGCACACAGAACAGTGTCCTGCAGGTCGTATAACAGAATCTATATCCTACCTGTCTAATTAGCACAGTGATGAGCCTACTAGGTAAAGTCCCGCAGTTTTTAAGAAAAACCTTATGTTTTTTAGTTAGATTTTTTATAAAAATCCACCATAGTGGACGGTGTATAATGTGCACACGAAGGCAATCTTCATAAATGCTGAGATTTAAGTTATCCATTGGATTATTTTAATTTTTTTTTCCTCAATTTTTGGATTTTCTCTCAGGAAGCTACTGAGCCTATTATGCTAACATGAGTGGAATAGGCAGTAGTGATTGGACATTCTTTAGTTACTCTTGGGCTTGATATTGATTTTTTTTTATTATATTGATATTTGTTTTTGTTTTTATTATTGAAATTTATTTTTGATATATATTTCATTTATATTTTTTATTTTGTTTTTACATATATTTTTTTATATTATGAGATCAGAATCTTGAAACTTCCTTATACAATTTACAAATTTTCAATGCAGAATCTTTTTCTGCTTTAATTTGAAGTCATGTTAGTCTTTTTAAATAGGTATATTTCTTGACCACATGTTTTTCTACTGTTTACATTTTCAAGCAAACAATAGAGGCGTCATGTTCACTAGACTTTTCAACATATACAAATAGAGCAATCAATTTAATAATTATAGATGAGTTAGTGAGACGTACTGCTATACAACACAAACCAAAAATTAGTTCTACTAGCAACAACTCTAGGTGAGGCCAGGAACTTTTCATCCTTCTTTCGTATAGTCATTTTGATAAAAAATGCATAACCCGACGATGAGGTATTACTACAGAAAGATGTTCAGGCGGTACAAGAATATTCCAGATTGAATTTATAACACTAAATCTTTCGAAACGTGCAGCAATGCTACTAGCAGTCAAGCGTATTGGAATACGCTTGACTGTTAGATATTATGCTATATTAATTTTACTTAATATTTATATTAACCTTACTCCTTAATATTTATATCAAAATCTTGGGAATTCATTATGTTAATGAAGTTCTGAATCTTGGTTTTGGATAGTCTTCGGTTTATTAAAGAAGTCGCATGTGAATCATCATTCCAATTCATCAGAAAATTAGTTTTTCCTCAATTCGATTATGCTTCAGCGACTTATCACGATCTAAATTCTACACTTAATATTAAACTTCAGAGATTACAGAAGGCTACTTGCGCTTTATTTCAGGTAATATATGATTTCCAGATTCGTATCCAGACATAAGTTTCTTATAGTTTCACTTGCATTTTCCATTATTGAAAATAGAAGTTCCATCTATATTCATAGGTTTACACGTATGAGCATAGTAGGTACTGTCAGTCAAGTAAGAGCATGGTCGACTCTACTGACAGGCAATAAAATATTTCGGTCTACTTCCTTCACTGATAGAGGGATACTTTGTCCTTGATTCAGTTGTCGTTGATCTTTTGAAAGAGAATCACGTTAAACGCCACGAGTGCTAAGTATGCGTCGCGCTATGAGGCTGAATTTGCATCCACCCAAAAGGTCTCAAAACATTGCCATCAGCGGGTGCTAAATATATGAGACAGTCGAAGGAATTTGTACAGAAATGAGTATAGCGATATAAAGTGGCTAAAAGTGTCGATGATTTACCACAACGTGGCTCGATATAAAAAATGGATAAAAAAGAAGAAAGAATAGTGAATCTGTTTTTGCGGAAGTTTGCTTTAACACTGCGGCAAGAAGAAGCAAAATTAATGGCAAAAGGTTGAGATATATCCTAAGAAACTATCCGAATCCATCTTCGTACTCATGGGCTGAAATGGCGCAACACAATGAAGAAGCTTCTGTTGACTGAAAAACATGCGACTCGCTTGAGCACATGAGAATATTGATAGAGATTTTAAAAATGTCATTTTTATTGATGAATATCTATATGCGCACGTTTTGTGTTCACGCGAGCCTGGCCAACTTCTACCAATAAGCTTGTTGAGCGGACCGTAAAACACGGAATAAAGTTGCATCTTTGAGACTGCTTTTCAAAGCAGATTCAGCCCTTTGCACCACATCATTGATAACCTAAATGCCGAGAAAATGATAAACATCTATAAAAAGACTTTACTGCCATCTGCCAAACAATGGTTCATCAGAAAAAATGAGGATTGGGTTTTGCAGGATGACAACGATCCTAAACACTGCAGTAAGCTCTGTACTGAGTGGAAGAGTTAATCTGGCATCGTTTCATTGCATTAGTCGTTGCAGTCGCCCGATGCAAACCCTATGGAAAACGCATGGGCATGTGTTAAATAGAAGCTTCATGGAAGACGTACACACACTTTGAAGCAGTTGTCTTATTAAATTCATCGAATCTGGAGATCGTTTCTACTAGAATACTCCGTCAAATTAGTACCTCGGAAATCCCAGGCAATTATCGACGCTGGTCATGGCTGGACACATTATTGACCGAATTGCATCATCGTGTATAATATGTATAATGTATATATAAATATGAAAGATTCATCAAATAAACTTTTTTATAAATTAACACGACCATGATCTTATTTGACAGATCGTAAAACCACGTTCTGAATCACTTAATGTATCTTTTGTTATATAATGTTCTCAGCTGATTAATTCTATGCATACTGTAAACCTAAATTCAATCAATCTCATTGAATTTGAGGAATTGATAAGAAAATCACTATGTTGATGTAGATCATTGGCATCTTACATTCCTTAACATTTATCTGTTTTGTCTCACTTCTCGTCATTGATATTACTAATAGTTTTTATTATTTCCGTACTTATCAGTAATTATTACTAATAATTAAATAGCACAGGGCGACAAAATTTCGAAAAGTAAAAAATCCCAGAAAGTAGAAACAAAATTTTTGTTGTACTGAATCTGATTGCCACGAAGAAATAATATTTGAGGTTATGTAATGTTGGAAATAATTTCTTTTTAAAAAAGGGTTCCTATTGTTCAAAAATATAAGTCTTGCCCCTCAATGAAATTCAATGAAATTTCCTATTTTAGCGTTTTAATTACACCAAGCCACAAAATATAAAAACTTAAAATAGAAAAGTAAACAACTTCAACGTTTTTTAGGACGGTAAAATCCAATCTGATTTCTATTATATTCTACTACTTGAACTATTCGACATCTCCTAACCTAGAAGATGAAATCATAAACCTTTGGGAACGTATTATTTCCTTTCTGCGTTTTTTCCCCGTCGGTATGTGTAATTATCTACTAGCATCAATCTTATTTGTTAGCCTATTATGTAGGATATATTATGTATGTTTTACTTTACATATCATTTATTTTAAAAAATGTATTATTTTATCTACAGACCAAAAGTTGTTTTACCTCATGGTAAAATAATTTTAAATAAATCAAAATCAACTCGCTCTGAGGTTTATTCACACTAAACACTTTCGCATTCGCTCCTAAACTTATTATTTTATTTATATTTGAGCAGCTCTGTTTTTTACATTCGTTTCATATTGTGTTCTCTTTTCAGCTTCCAGCTTTAATATGTTAAACAGAACATGGTAATATGTTGAAATATAACTAGAAAAACGCAATTTAAACCTTATAAAATTCTAAAATCTTTTTGTTTAAGCTCAATCTTCAGCTTAATTAAGCTCCGCCTAGTTTTGTGACGTTAGTTTCACTCAACTTTTTTTACTCGTAAACATTTTAGTTCAAGCAGAGCGAAATTATCTTTTTGTGTAAAATCTATATGTATGCCAAAGTGAAAACATATTTGTAATTCGCTCTGGGGTACCTCTCGCGAATAAGGATTATATACATACAAAGTGACCATTCTAATCTATGACTTCGAATAACCTTGTAGGATGATCTTCAATGGAAAAACTTTCGAAACAAAAGTTATAGGGAACGAAGAGGGACGTATAGCGGTATCAGTTTCTTGAAACTTGAAGTCGACTTTCAAAGCCATTTCAAGGTCAAGATGATTTTTTAAAACAGGAACTCCTATTTTGGACCATCGATTTGAAAAAAGCAACAAATTTTACATCAAATATGTCTTATGGGATATTTGTATATGTGACCTTGGAAAATACAAAATGAAGGTCAAAAGTATAAGTTTTTTTGTACAAACTTTATTAATTTCAAAATACATAAAAAACACATTAGATTAAAATTAATAAATATTTTCATTGATCTTACAGTCCAATTAAATAAATCGAAAATAATAATAATAATAATACGTAATAATATCAATTTATATTTATATTAATATTAATACATCAATATACATAAAATAACATTAAATTCACATTAGTTTGATTCTTGGAAATGTGAATACTTTAAAGACTCTCCCTATTATATTTATTATTAGAGATTGTTTGACATTTATAATATCGAAAATAGACATAATGCACGAGTTGATGTTAACAGAGGCAAACTTATTGTCTTACCATATGTTAGAGGATTATCTGAAAGAATTAAAAGAAATTTTCGGAAATATAACATTCAAATTTTCTTTAAAAATAGTAATAATTTTTAAAGTTGTTTAATAATTACAAAGATAAGGATGATTTATGTTTAACATCTGGAGTTGTTTACAAAATGAATTGTATGGATAGTAAAAAATAGTACATTGGAAAAACAGGTAGATATTTAAAAAAGAGAATTTATGAACATAGATATAGTTTATCTAGTTCACATATTACTTCCGGTTTAAAGGAGCATTGGTTAAAGTTTTTACATAATTTTGATTTTGTAAATATGGATATTTTATATCATGGTATTAATAATAAATATAAAAGGGAGTCTTGAAAGTATTCACATTTCCAAGAATCAAAATAATATGAATTTAATGTTAGAATCTAGTAAATTAGATAACATTTATCATTCCTTATTAAATTGACTGGATCTTCAATTAGGTAAGGGTGATGAAGACAGTCAGATTGCACTTTACTAACATAAATTTTTTTTCAGCTAATACTTTATTTTCAGATTAGTCTACGAGGGTGATTTTACATAAGGACAGTCTGACTGTCATTATAATTTTTAATTTTTATTTTTTATTTTATGTATATTGATGTATTAATATTAATAGAAATCTAAATTGATATTATTACGTATTATTATTATGATTTTCGATTTATTTAATTGGACTGTAAGATCAATGAAAATATTTATTAATTTGTATATAAGTAGTCGAAAAACGCACAATTAAATACATTAGATTGAAAATGCAAAAATTATAATATTAAAATACAATCACCGATATTTTCGATACCGGTATTGATTGAGCGTTCTGTAAGCTCAGAATTCCAAAACAAGAAATGACACTCGCATCCCCGCTGACCTGCTCATGCATTTTTTCCCATCCGGAGTAGATGACAGGCGGGTGAGAGGTGGCAGACCCTCTACCCATGCCTTAGCAGGCTGAGCAGTCGCTTGCCGAACATCGGGCACACTCCACAGCTACCTGTGCCCTCGTGTACCTCCCACCTTGCCGTGCCTAAATTTTATTTCTTCTTAACACTTTTTACAAGCAACCCCAACACATCATTTCTTTGAATTATTATGACTTTCTGGGTTAAAGAAACTTCATGATATTTGACAAAAGTCACGGAAAAGTAAAATGGTAATTGACCACAACCAGCTGGACCTTGATATCAATTTTCAATGTTATCTTATGGTGATAACAATGTTCTTGGTGAAAATCTCCATTTAATTACAGCGAAACGGAGCTCGTGATTAATGGCACACTTAGAGCACAAGATTTGACGACCTTAACTAATTTGACCTTCAAGTCTATTTTCAAGGAGTATGAAGGTGTGCGTCGTTTTTTCAAAATAAAGCATACGCAACAAATCAAAGCACCTTGACCTTACTTTTAGTGCTACGCGGAAACAACGACGTGGACGTAGGAAGTTCTGTTTCCTTTGGGGTGCTTGATTATCGTAAGTCCCCTTGTCTCTCACAATGGTTGTAATTATTTCAATTAGCCTGGGTCACCCAAAGAATGAAGCTGATAATAACCATTTTTTACTTATTAGTAATATATAAAACAAATATGTACATTTCATAAAACTGTAAGGACAATAGAACCATCACATTTCATTGATTACTTACATACACAGATATTACTGGGAATGAACTTGATGATGGTTATGCCAAAAAGGAATCTGAGCAACAATCTACTATAAAGCAAATTCTACATTGCGATATTAAGCTCATTTGCAAAACTAACTATAGTGGAAGCTGTTGAGGTAATACTAAACAAAGCTTAACTATAGACAAAATGTATTTTCAAATGTATCAGACGTACAGCTGCAGTATAATTTTCATTTTGAAATAAAGGCCTATATAGGCTGTTTTAAGATGGATTCTATCTTAGGAATCGTTGTTAATGATATTTGTTTTGAATGGGATAGTTTATTTTTTTCTAGAAATTATGAATAATGAATTGTAATATAAATATTATGTTCGGATACATAATATAAAGGGGGGAAATGAGAGAATGGGGTGTACGTAAATTTTTTATTAGAATTTTATTTCAGCAGTCCTTGAAGATGAACCGAAAGGGTTCAAAATTTTTAACGGTAGCATATACGGCGACTCGATAATGATGGTGGGGGCAGTCAGCTTATCCTTTACTAAGAGCAGTATTTAAATTTATTTTATATTTATATTGTAGATCATACTGGAGTAACTATAAATAAGGACAGTCTGATTATAATAATTTAATTATTTAATTATAAATATATTACTTTATATGACTATAAGACCGATGAAAATATTTGTTAGTTTATTTTACAACAGTCGACATAAGTATAATTTTTAGTATGTAGATGTCAATAGTTTTAATTTTGTTATAAAATAGAATTCATGTATAAGCTTATTAAATAAATATAAATATAAATATAAATATAAAAAAAAAAGTTTATTATTTATGATTTCAAAATAAGATATTCTATTGAAGTATTTTTATTATGTACTCACTGTTCCGAAATCGTTTATACGATAATGATAGTTGGACATGATTAATCTGTTTGTAATAATTTTCACTGTATCTTGGCAATTGGTAGAAACAAAACAGCGGGTCATTCTACGAACCAAATTTTGAAAAATATTCTGCAAATTCAAAAAATTAATAGGTAACAATGTGAAATAAGTGAGTCAGATAACAAAAAGTATATCTGGAGATACAAAACACCAGAGTCATTAAAAAATATCAATGATTTTAAATAAAAATTATACTTAAATAAATTTTATAAATTTAATTATATATACGGCAAATTTTTAACTTGGAAAAAAAAATTCTCAAATTTTTATCTCCTTGCTGCAGCAATACAACTGCATTTTACTATATTCTTTCAAGACAACGTTCGTTAAAAATAATTTTTTATGACAATTATTATCTAAACGAGAAGACTTCTGCTATACTATAAAATTTAGGTAGAGGCTACTACGAGCAGTAATGACAAGAGCACTCGTAAGAGCACTGGTAAGAGCATCGTCAAGAGAATGTTCGCGGCCATAGAAGTTGTCAAGAAGTAGATCCAAGCACAAATCGACCAAGAAAAACATTCAAATGTAAATATTTTTTAATGTTTAATTCAAAATCAAATTCATATTTTTTTGTATGCTTATTTGTTTTTTTATTTCTTTATTCGACTATTTAATTATTTACATTCTTGTTCCAAGCAGGCTTAAAGCAGTATTCTACTTTAGACCCTCGAAAAAAACGCTATTTTTGTGAAATTTTCCTGAGAATGCTATTGAAGATATTGATGTAGGATTTAAAATGCTTAATAAATACATTCTTGAAGTACATTAAAAATTTTTTTTAATTATTTTATATATTTGTTATACATTTAAAGTATGGTCAACACCTCAAAAAGTAAGTAACGTTGTCGTGGTCGTAAAATCTTCCCGACGGATGGTCAGAAACAAAAAATCAAATAGTTGTATGTTCAGTATGACCCGAGAAATCGATCTAAGTAGAATATTTTATGTACGTGCAAAATCAACAAAATATCAGCTAAAATACGAAAAAAAATTACTATTTTTCCGTCTTTTTTGCAATAAAAATATAGTTAGAATTAAAATTTTAACTTGATTGTAGTTACGACGGTTGATACAAATATATAGAATATGTGTTCAAAATTTCATAAGGATCGGTTCAATAGTTTTTTAGTTTTCACGACCACAGTACTTGAAAACGCTGTATTGAGAAAAACGCGTTTAAAGGTTTTGTAAGTGAAAAATCGTAGAAAAAATTATCTTACGCTCAATCAACGATGCCTGGGCCATACAATATGCCTTCAACTTGTTCCAGACGAGTATTTTCATCTAATTTAGCCTGCTTTTTTTGAGTTCTGCTCTCCTTAGAAGCCTCAATCGAGCGGCGTTTCTCTCTAACGATGCGATGTTGGTCGCGCATATTGGCGAACTGCATGGCGGTTTGGCCGATTTTCAGGCCCATAATTTTTATTATTTTCAAAACTGGGCTGAATCCTTGGTGAAAAATGTAGGCAGCAGTGAGGCATGCCATTTTAACGATTTTTTTCCATTATAGACATGCTTCGGTGCCTTTTTATACTTGCACCAGCTGTCTGAACAGTACGTATGCTGTGGTTTGGAGTCTATTGAGATTTTGCCGGCCCAGATATCGTTGCGCATGCTTTCTATTAAATTTGAATTCCTTTCAATTGCAAGACTGTAGTTTTTAGATAAGTCCTTCATTAATTTGATACTTAGATGATTTGATACAGCAGTCTTCTTTTTTTTAATCACGACTTTTGGTTTCTTTACAACTTTCTTCGAAATACAGAAACAAAGTTATAAAGGGAAGGTAATATTGAAAAGCAAAGGTATATATTTTGATGAGAATATATATAGGTATAATGATTTACAATAGGGGAACAGCTGCTACAGCGAACAAGGCCAGATAGATGGCTTATCCGGCGCGCGCGCTGGGCAGGTCGGAATAGCGCGCTCAGGTAAATACGTTCGAAAGGTAAAAAAGTATAGTTAGACTACCTGAATCTTTCTAAACTTTTGAGCCAACATTCTTGAATATATTTACTTTCGAAAAATGTAAAAAAAAAACATTTTTTTTCAAAGTTGTAAAGTAGAATACTGCCTTAAAATGTAATGGGGGCAATATACTGCAAGCAAGCAAGATATGCATGCAACTGCACTGCCATCAGTGCACAGCGTGATAAGGGATGGCATGTGTATCACTCGCAGTATAGAAGCCGCAGCATATAACCATGCTCCAATACAGTGAGAAATGAAAAATAAGCCGTAGTAGAAATAGGATGAGTATTCGAAAAAGTGGTTTAGTATTCGATATGTGAAAGATAAGGAGGTTAAGTAACGGAACGAGAAATATCTACAACCACGATCTCTTTCATAAATAATCATCAACGAATGGGTAAAGAATAAAGTATTGCTAAATGTAATATATGTAATATAATTATAATAAAGTAAAGTAAAATACAATAGTGAGTACAAAAAAATGTAATATATAGAATCTACAAAAATACTATAAAAAAATGCTATACAGCTAAAGCCGAGAGTAATGCTCGGTACACCTGTACCAACACAAAATAAAAAAAAATTGATAATCGAATAGATGTAATCCTCCGTAATTGCAAAGTCACCTTATTATTTGAACACATCTTATATTGGATGTAAAAGTAAGTTTCCAACGTTTCCAACAAATCTGAGGTTTTTATTATGAAAACATGGTATACATCCTTTACTCAAAGTTATTATTCACCGGAAGCTATAACTTTTTCCCTTCTTTCTGGAATTTTTGGGATAATCACAAGGAATGCCGCCAGAATCCCATACAATTCTATGATAGTCGCGTTCCAGCTTGTTCCCTCCAAGTTAATTCGTTCCATCAAAATTGGGACGGAAAGAGATACACTGTAAATAACGCACTTTTTTCAAAACTGAGCGTACCGAGTTCTTTCAAAATAAAGATTTTTGAATAAGTGGTGTAGAATTATTATATATCACAGGAATGCTTTATCTAGTGTATATTGCAAGATATTTTTTCTGAAAGCCACTATATAGTCCTGCCATCTTGCAGTTCTATATATATAAAGACTGATAACCTGAAATGTAAAGTTTTGTGTTCTCAGTTCGATTTTACAACAAGACTTTCCGCCCCCTAAAAATGTTTGAACTAAGATTAGAAAGAAACTATTACGAAGAAATTAAAAGAAACTACCTTCTCAAAATAAGGCATGACATAACTATTTCTCGATTTAATTTTCGGGACAAAATATAACGAATCATATATAGAATTGTGATTTATTTTTTATTTTGTTATCTACAATGAATCTAGCCACACTTAATAAAATTTGGCAGAAATAAGTCCTATCGAGGAAGAAATATACAGAATATGAGATACATCATTGGTATATAGACAGCTCATAGCTGGTCGAAACTTTTTTTAATGAGTCGCTCAGTAATGTTTTACGCAGACAATAACGGGCTGTACCTATCCTGCGCCTTATCGAGCGGTTGGGTTCCAAACACCTTTTATTATTTCCATATCACTATTAGTTCCAGATTAGTACATTATTGCGACTTTTGGTATTAAGTGGTCAATCCTAGATATGATGGAAAATTTGTAGCACAATTTGATGATAATTTTCGAAAAAAATTTATTACGAATAAACGATGGCTATTTTTACTTTATCAAGGCGAAAGTTATTTTAAGTTTAATATATATATTTCGTAAACAATAATTCAATATATAAATAAATTACATGTTTAAAAATTTTTTTATGAATAAAATATTCACGCATATACTTAATACTTACAGAAATAAATAAGATTATAATCATATTACAATTTTGCTTTCTTACTTACTTTAAAACTAATGTTTTTTCACCTATTCCTGCATTCACAATGTGATTTTACTATTTATTAAGTTAAATTATATCATAATAAAAAACAAGAAACTTCATTTTTATATATACAATTATTATACTCATTATTGACTACAAGTCAAATAACATTTACGTGATTACCATTCATTTAAAAGCTTATTAAACTAGAAAAATTTTCGGATACTTTTTGTGTTGTTTTGTATTATTTTTGGAATTTCACTTTTATAAAAGCTATCAGCAATAGGTTGATCCTAATTATATTTAACTACACATAATTTATATAAATATATAATTTAATTACATTATTGAACTCTGTAATTACGAGATTAATGATAACCAATCAATTTTTATCAAACATATTGAAATCCAAAAGAATGGAATTTTCTTTTAAAACGAAGAATTTGGAAGTGATATAAAAGTGCAGTATTTCATTAGATCCTAATTCTTAAGCATCAATATATTGTCTTCTACACTTTAGTTCTTGCATACTCATGGAAAATACAAAGTACAATTTTGATTTACTAGTGAAAATATTGAAAAGCAGCATGCCGAGAGTTGAGTGTTATATTACCGTGGAAGCTTACATAATAAAAAAAAAGTTCATACTATTTATGAATTATTTTCTAGTATTCCTTTAGGATGTAAAATCATAAAAGTACCATCCCATCGGCTAAAGAAACTAAGGCCGTTAATATGGAATAATTCCTTCATTAATCCAGTCTAAAAGTAAGTAATATTTTTCACTTGCATAATTTTGCTTCTGCTACCTAAAAAATGGACAAGTTTCTTAAAATTCAATCAGGAGTAGTACGAGAGGAGTCAATTGCTTGTTATGAAATCCATGCTTATGCATTATACACTGCACAAAGCTTCGATAACTATATGATGATTTGATAACCATGAACTTATTATTGTAAGATCAAGATCGGGTAGGAATAGTTAGCAACTATACTACATATCAAGAATTTGACTTCAAAATAATCGTGATTGAATGACCAATGTCTTATATTATTATGTCGGGTATTATTTTTCATGGAAACTATTTGAATATCCTGTTCCACCAAGCGCTAGTCAACATGGCTGAAACTGCACATTTCCAATCATTCGGAAAAACTCAGCTTTGTTCTTCTCGGCTTCCAGCTGAAGACAATAAATCAATTATAAATGTAGGCTGTTTTATTTGTTGTAATATTAGTAATTTGAGGATCTTTTTGGATTCATAATATTGTCCATAAAATAATCTAAATCTTAAGATATCTAATAATCAATTTACATTACTATGATAAGTACGGAAATTTTCAAAAAAACATGCTGTGGAAGAGATCTTCAGACATTCATTACAAAGACAGTTTTTCTTTTACAATGAACTACTCATAGTTATTGATTGATCACAGAAAATGAATCTCTAAAAAACGCTTCTGTAGACATTTGTTTAGAAAGGCAAGCAAGAAATAACTTTTCAGCCAATAGGATACTTTATTGTTTGATTTTTTACAATGACATTGTCCAAAACCCTATTATTAGATTAGTGCAGATGTGGGATAGGTTATTTAAATATTAACTAATGGTCAATATTTCAAAGATGTACTCTTGAACTTCTTTTGAATTTCTTTTATCAGTCGTCATTTGCAAGCAATCACAAAAAGGAGTAAAAAAATAAAACAAACAATAGAAGTAATATCTATAGGCATACTGGTACTTCAAGATGTTCTTCCTACTCCTCTAGACTTGCTCAATTCGAAACAAATCTCGACTAAACCTACAGTATTAAATCAAACTACTAAAAATTATTATCGGTCTTACCGTTTATTTATTATGATTATCATAACCGTCAACTTTAAATAATAAAATAAAAAGTAATTATTTTAGTAAATATCACATCCAGTAAAATTGTTTAGAGCGAACAAATTAGTTTTTCTACAGTTTCTTTAATAGTCCTGGTCAAATATTCTGTTTCGTTTAGGAAAAAATGAAAATTTATTAGTACAATAGTTAGAGTACAATCGAACCTCTTCGTAATAAGGGCCGCACTTCTCTCCGGAAAATAAACAATAGAAGAAAAAAAGAAAGGAAAATTTTGTATAATTACGAATTTTTTAAATTAAAAATTATAATTCAAAATTTTTTATAATTAAATAATAATAAAAAGCTCGCGACTATATATACCATTTTCTTACCTTATTAAACTCAGCTTAATTTACTGCAATTTGTTTCCCGAAGTGCAAAAGTCCGTTCCACGAGAAAAAGTAACGATCCTTAATAAGCTGATTAATTTACTCGTGAATGTATCCTCGATGAGTAGCTAAATCACAAAGCTCTTCCGCCACCGAGGGCCAGCTTCATATTTTAGCATACTGTTTGCAGGAGACAATTCGCACGCGACCAGATATTGACGCTATGGAGCCTAATTAACGGATTTACAAAGTATGATCCGGGATGTTCTTCATGCGATAAGCAATAACCCAATCCCAATGCAACAGAAGCTGTAGCGATGACTGTCAAAAATAACTACAGCGATTTCCGTAAGAATCGATGTCCATCTCCTCCACGATAAACTGCTTAGCTGGGAATGCAATGGGTCCCTTCACATACTGCATCCATGTCGACAGTGTACGGGAAACGAGCTGAAGTGCGAGTAAATGAGGTTACACTCGCCTTTTCATTTGCCGTAGAGATCTTTGAAGAAATGAATTCGCCTGTGAGGACACAGGTTAACGACGAGTGCGTTTTAATTGACATTAAAGAGAAGCATTTTGTGATTCGAAATCTTAGTTATTAACGGCTCAGCCACAAGTTCTGGATCGACTAAATATTTGGATTGGTAGACACAGATTGGTATAGACGAGTTTCGCATTCATACGCTGCTAGACGCAGGCTCTACTCGCATAGCACTTGGCCCGATAGGTTTACAGCTTGTAAGAACACTTAACCATTACACGCTTCTGATGCTCATCTCGCCATGGTAGAAATCGTATCGATTATAGGACAAGTTATTCTTGCATTCTTGACAGCAGGTGTAGAAATATAACTAGACGCAGTTATTATACGCGATTTCAACACCGATGACTTGCTCGACGTGGACTTTGCTTGCACCTTTGATGCGATCGTCCATCCTGGTGATAATAGTATATCAATTAAGGCTGTTTTAGAATTGAAAACATTACAGGTATGAACCGTATTATTGAGCTCGGCGCGTGCGCTCGCCGTTATAGGCGTAGTAGAAATTGACAACCATCAACGCAAATAACTAGACAAGATTTTGGATGGAATTTTATCAGCTAGCGATCAAAGATTAGGCTGCACGCATTTGGCCGAACACACTTTTAATGTTGGCGATGCGAAGCTGATCAAGCAATGTTGCTATCTTGTGTCACAGAAAATCAAAGAGGAAATATACGTGTAGGTGCGCAATATGATTGATAAGGGCGTGGTATGCAGATCGACCAGGAATTGGTCGAGTCTCATCGTTATTATTACAGATGAGCGAAAAAATTATTAGCCTTAATATGGAGCCTGCCATTTTCCGTATCTTGAAATCATCGTCAGAAAAATTTTGTTGACCCCGTAACATGGTTGGAGCATATCCTATGGCGTATTTTGCAGGCCGATCTAACGATCAATTGCCAGAAAAGTAAATTGGCCTTTCGCAGGTGCGCTTTCTGGGCGTCCTGATTGATCAAGGTAGCTTTCCAATCATTTCTTATGCAGAGCCAAAGAATTTAAACTAAATCCGGCGATTTGTAGTCATTGCATTCTGGTAACTACAATTTTTGGGAAATTGCTCTCACAAAGCAAAATGTAAAATATAGATGGGAAGAAGACCAGAAACAAACTTTCTAGCAAATAAGAACGCTTTTAGCTTCTGCTCCGGTACTTGCTCGTTCGTCATTCGAACACTTATTCACGAATCAAACTCCATTTTCAAATGTGATTCTTCACAGATGTCATTATTAGCAAATTTCTTATTACTGATTAAAAAAAATTACAATAAGGATAAGAATATTTATTGCAAATCTGAAATTAGTTGCACAATTACCAATGGTAGCTTTGACATGTTAGTTTGGACTGGGCTATACTCTAATATAATTGAATAAAAAATATACTGACATTAGATTGACATACCATCAATTTATGAATGATAATCATAGAAGATGTAAATTCTAGACAACAATTTTAGATAGATTACTTTTTATTTTTGTATCAAAAGGCTCAATATAATATTTTATGCATAGATACAAAGAATGATCTATGTGATTTCTCAAAAATTTTATTTGTTTCAAATTTTGAGTTGGGTCAGATTTGATGAATATTACATACTTAAATTATGCTTGTCAAGCATGAAAATAAAGTTTAATTAATCAAAATATTATTCAAAAAGTATAAAATAAATCAATTAGAAAAGGTGCAGATAAGGTGGTTTTAGTTAGTAACAAAGAAATTAAACTCATTGAAAAATGTAAAATACTGAAAGAAAAAATCGGACTCTGAGTTGAATTTTCTCTACCTCTTATTGTTTACTACCTGCTTAATTCCTTTGAATATCTTATATAATAAATACATAAGTAACAATTTTAAATATAAAAATATTCTTTTGTTTTTCTGATTCATTTGAATTTAGTACCTGACTTGTCTGTGTATGGACCGCTTGCAATTGACTGGAAATTAATAAATCTTCAAAACATGCTGGCTGTGAAAAGGATAATCCTGTTCTTTCATGAAATTGCATATTTGTTAAGTTATTAATTTCTGAAGGTGGTAACTCTGGCTGCGAAAAACATAATGTTTTTTTTTCTGCGATATGAACCTTGATATTATCTAGTCGTACTTTGCTATGTGCACCACAATCTGAAAAAATTATTATTATATTATACTTTTACACATGAGTGACCGATTTATTGAAAATTTATTAATCATTTATGAATTCTTTCTGTCCATTTCGATCTTGAACTCGAACCAATCAGCCTTACGAAAGGAAGTTTTTCGATTATATAAACAGTCCTGACACACGCGCGCGCGCGCGCGCGCACACACACACACACACGCACACACACACACACAAACTACTGAACCGATTGTTCTGAAATTTGACATATCTATATTATCTTGGGAAGGACATAGGCTATGTTTTTTTATTGAAAATCGATTTACTTTCATTAATAAATTAAGTTCATGGTTTTAACAATGAGTTTCACCAGTGGCCACTACGTGGCGTCTTGAATTACGAACATTAACTCAATGTAGTCGGCTTAAAGTATTAATTCCAGCCCAGCTCAAGTGAATGTTCATATCCAACTTTGATCGACTCATGCCTAACATTGGTGGCCCACGCCCACCCCAGAGGAAGCTATTAGCTTATGTTGTTAATTCTGTCAGCATGTATGCAGCGCCAATCTGACATTATGTATGTGGAATTAAATCGTATTGTGAGCTGGCCATTGCGAACCGTCGCCGCTCCTGTATACGTATTATTAGTGGTTACAGGACAGTATCCATCGACGCTGCTGAGGTACTTGCCGGAATTCTTCCTTTCGATTTAACTGCAGATGAACTGGCTAGGCTGCACAACATATGTAAGGCCGCAGTGGATTCTCTACAAGGTGCTAAAAACGTGGAACGTCATCGTTCTATAGAAATATGGCAAAAACGATGGAACGATTCTAGCAAAGGCCGATGGACTTATCGTATCCTTCCAGACATACACAGATGGATAAACAGGAAACACGGGGAACTAAATTTGCACCTAACCCAGTTGCTGACTGGACATGGTTGTTTTAGGTTCTATTCCACCGTTTTCACCTAGATAATAATGATTTCTGCCCCATCTGTCCGACATTGGTTGAGGATGCCAAGCACATATTAGTCAGCTGCCCTCGTTTTAGAACGTGAGCACTTGATGAAAATCATCAATAAGCCAATAAGACCTGAGAGCATCCTATCAATAATGCTGGAATCTTCTGAAAACTGGAAAGCAGTAGCCAGTTTCCTAAAAGAGGTGATGAGCAAACTTAGAAATGCCGATAGAATTAGGCGAATGGCCCAGGATGAACCAAGCTAGCTGATTCTATTTTAAGATGCAGAGGACGAACACCGAACCCCTGATCACTTGTATGGGTGGGGAACGTAGGATAGTATCATAAGAAGAGGAGCCGCATAGGCTAACGAACAGCCCCGCCGAAGTAATATTCTCGGATAGTTCCGGCGGGATGCTGGTTTCGAGAGGCCACTAGTGCAGAGCTTTCTCTGCCTACGCCTAATAAAAAAAAACAAAAATACAAACAAAAAAAAAGATACAATTTTTTACTCCTTCATAAGAAAGGTAATTAATTTGTGGTCGATAACGATCGCCTGTTATTGCTTCAGTTTGTTTTAATAACTCATAATACAATACGCCGAGCTGGTAACACAAAATACTGAGCATGATCTTGGAATCGACGTGGAAGCATGGTCGGGATATCCCCACGATTTTTTGGCCTTGGGATTATCGTTATGAACCCATTTTTCGTCCATAGTCATAATGCGATGCAAAAATCCCTCCCGTCTTTGCGTTTTCAACAGCTCTTCACAAGTAACCAAACGCAGTTCAACATCTGTGGGCTTGAACATGTATGGCACCCATTTTTTTTGTTTCTGAATCATTCCCATGACTTTTAAGCGTTTAGAAATGGCTTCTTGCGCCACTACAATGATCCTGCCCATTCTTGTGTTTCACACCAGTCTTGATCAAGTAATGCCTCCAATTCTGCATCTTCGAAAACGTTCTCTCTTCTACCGCCATGCTGGTTTTCGACGTGAAAATCAGCGTTCTAAAAGCGTTGAAACCACTTTGTACACGTGCTTTAACTAATATCAGCTTCACCACAGGAATTTGAGAGCATTCGATGAGCCTTACCCATAGATTCCTTCATATGCATAAAGCAGAAAATTACAATTGCCCACAAATGAAGAAAATTTGGCTCGTAAACTGATATATTTAATCGAGAATAATTTTATAATGCGGAAACAAATAGACTAATATTTCGATCACGTTATATTTACAAATACCTAAGCTTATTGCATGATATCTATCATCGTATTGACTATCATTTCCCGTTACAGCGATCTATTGCAAAACGGCGGATGCAAAGTTGTACACCTAATGCATATATATACTAGCATCCCCAGTCTCGGCTTCGCCCGAGATAATAATGTAACCGATTTCATAAACAATTCAATAATATCTAAGTAAAAAGTACTCTTATATATATAAATCTATATTTCTATAAATAATTGACCGTAATTTACCTATCGTCGCTTCTGTATAAAAAGCAGTTTCAATGTAGCGTGCACTTCAAAAAGATAAGATTTTGCCGACCATTTTATAGTATATATATATGCATATTAAATATGGCTTGGATGATGAAAAATGTACATTCGAGTTCAAGCGGTAGAACAAGATGTCCAAGTCTCTCGAGACGACATAGGAAATTTCTCGGGACGCCTGCTATATAGAGTTATCTGTTGGGGAGGTAAGAGAAAATAAAATTTACAAAAATTAAAATATATCTATAAGCTGTGAGAGTAGTTTCAGATTAACCCGAAGAACAAAAAAGCTAATACCGACTAACGTTACACCTCCTTTAGGGTACGAATCCCAAAGTTGGATATGAACATTCATTTGAGCTGGCCTAGTATTAATACTTTAAGCGGACTATTTTAAGTTGATGCTCGTGATTCAAGACGCCAACTAGTGGCCACGGATGAAACTGATTGTTAAAACAATCAACTTAATTTATTGATGAAAGTAAAATGATTTTAAATAAAACAACATAGCCTATGTTCTTCTCAAGCTAATATGGAATCTATATGTCAAATTTCAAAACAATCGGTTCAGTAGTTTTTTCGGTTATCGTGATAAATAAGAACACGCTTTGTCTTTATAAATTAGTATGATATGATATGAAGTATGATATGAAGTATGATATGATGTATGTTACGAAGTATGATATAATACCTCCACCAGGGATTGACACCTTGTCGCGTGCCTCTTGTGGAGGCTCGTCTGGGGATCTTAGCAGCTGACCCGGCAATGGTTTGGCAGGGTGTGGCCCTGCCCTAGGACGGGCTGGGTGGTGAAAAGGTGCTGATGCGACAAACCGCCTCTCGGGCGCCAGAGTAACCACTCCAGTGGGGTGCTTGAATAAGGAACCCGCGTAGGTCTCTCTCGCAGCCGGAGCTGGGTCTCGGGATTCTCCAGAACAGCCAGGCGGATACCCAGAGGCTAAGGGCAACCCCCCCCCCCATTGCGTTCGGAAGGAGGCGCAATGGGTGTTATATCCAACCCCCAAACCCAAGGTGGTAGCTATCGTACTGAAGGGTACCGACTTGGCCGCTGAGGTAGTAGCGGTCGGAAACGATGCCTCGGGAACACTGGGCGACCTTCCCGAGTATATAGCCTTCCCGGCACAGGCGGGGCTCTGTGTCGGCGGACTTTTATTTCCCTAGCTACTGGTGGGACTTTTCTGGAAGTTAAAAAGAAAAATATAGAAGGCGAGGCCCGGGAGGATGCAATGCCCCCGAGGACCTCAGAAGGAGTTACTGGCCAAGTGGGCAAGGAGGACGCAGCTCCAGACAACAAGCCTGGAAGTGGTTGTGACCCCTGAAACACTAACCAGTGTAGAGGGAGGCAGTACTGCCCCCAAGAAAAAAAGGCTGTGTGGCTCCGCCAGGAGGAAGTTGGCCCGGCAGAAAAATGCTAGCGGGACCGGCACCCCGGGGCCTACCACGCAGATTAAGATAGGGATGAAGAGGCGACAGGGATCTGACAAGACTCCACCTTCGACATCCGGTATTGCTAAAAAGCATAAGAAGGGGAGTGGCGGCGGTGACACTAAAGGAACCCTGCCCCCCCCAGGGAGGAAGGCTAGCGGGTGCCGGAATTATCACGACTGCCCAAAGGTCAAACCCCCTTACATGTGTCGTGGTGCATGAAGAGTACCCGGAGACAACCATCACCTCAGAAATGTTTTCACAATTGCGAGGGGCGGTGCCGAAGGTTATGTATAGTGTACCAACTGACACATGGCCCAAATTCGATGCCTCCTTCTGTGAGGGAGGCGCCATCATATTGGTGGCCAACAACCCGGAGGCGAAGGACTGGCTGGCCGCTAGACTGGCTACTCTGGACTTACCCTGGAGTTGGGCCAAACTGAAAATTGGAGGGTGTAGAGTTCCTACAGGCCAGGCTCAAGGCAGTGACGTGGATACCGGGTCCCCCGGAAACCCCGTCCACCGTCTTAGAAAGGCTTGAGGGGCATAATGCATCCCTCAGGGGTAAAACCAAACTATGGAGAGTCGTCAACACAAAGGACGGCGAGGAAGGAAGGCCTGACGGAGGAGATAAACATCTCCTTCTACTGACCATGCCGGAATCGCACGCCAGGTTATTGGCGACGCTAGACCACAGACCCTGGTACTTCCTAGGCAGGTTAGCCTTCAAGGTGAGCGGCCGGGAGGAACGGGGGTCTGTGGAGAATGTTGAGGGCGAGAGCACAATGGAGCAATAAATGGCTCCATCGGGTATCTCATTCCTCCAAATTAATCTGCAGCACTGCAAAGACGTCTTGGCCGTTATGCTGAGGAGTTTGGCGGGGGTGCAAACATGCATATCGCTAATCCAAGAACCTTGGATAGTGAAAGGTGTAATCAGGGGCCTAGGAGAGCCATAGGCAGGACGTGGGGTCTCAAGCCAGATATTATGAAGTGGATATACGAAGTTGTCCTGAAACCCAGACTAACCTACGGGGCTCTTGTCTGGTGGGAAAGGACGGCCTTGGTGACTGCCGGAAACTCACTCGAAAGACTGAGAAGCATGGTGGTGAGGAACATCTCCGGAGCGATTAGATCTACACCTACTGCGGCGCTGGGCATGCTCCTCGAAATAGAGCCATTCAAACTGACTGGACGAAAAGGTGACTTTGCGAATAAACCTCGACGCCACGAACAGGAGCTTCCTCTTTGAGAAAAAAATATAGGGTCAGCATCCCGTCTAGAAATGAATGGGAGAATGGTCTGGTAGACATCCCCAACATTAAAGAGCTGTGGAATACAGATGGCTCTAAATGTGAAAGGGGTGCAGGTGCAAGAGTGTACCAAAGAAGTAACGGAAAGGGCACAAGTTTCCCTCTGGGGAAGTACCCTACCCTTTTTCAAGCCGAGCTAGTGGCAATTCTGCGGGAAGCTGAGGTAGCTGCGGAAGCGGCCCTTGACACCCACATATGCCTCTGCTCAGACAGTAAAGGCGGATTGCAAGCTTTAAGCAATTCAACAACTAACACCAATCTAGTCAAGGACTGTTACGAGGCCCTCAATAGGCTGGCGAATAAGACAAGGGTCACGCTACTATGGGTACCGGGCTATTGTGGAATTAAAGGGAACGTGGTAGCAGATGACTTTGCCAAAATGGGAGTTAAAACTCCCTATAGTGGCCCTGAGCCGGCTATAGGACTCTGTAACACCCTCATCAAGGGGGAGATAGAGAGGTGGATAACGGAAGAAAATAGCCGACTATGGGAAACAAATGGAGAGTGCAGGGAGATTAAAGCCTTCATTTCCACAAATAATATAAAAGATTAGACCAGGGTTATCCTTGGCCTCAATAGAAGAAAGGCAAAAATGCTTATCGCGATCCTCACAGGTCACGGTAAGACTAACGCCCACATGTGCAGAATGGGTCCCGTGAGAGACCCCTTCTGCCGTTTTTGCTACGCGGAGGATGAAACCCCCGAACATCTTCTGTGCTACTGTCCAAATAGGCGGCAACATTTTGGGGCTGCCTACTTGGAGGTTGAGGACATTAAATCCAGCATGACAACCAGAATAATTTCATTCTGGGAGGCCTGACGTTTATAGCGGCTGCTGGTTAAGGGAGGGACGCGAAGGGTTTACCCATGCGTCCGGAGGCCGGGAAGGCCCAACTCCTTAAACTAAATAAATAAGAATAATAATAATAATGATGATATGATATGATATGATATATTTAACTATAACAATTTGATCAATATGATTGTAAGAAAATCTACGTTCGGTTTCTAAATTAACTTCACATAGTTGTACAGTTTGCCAAACCCATCAGAATTGAAAAATCTGAAAACTGCAATCTTGAAATCCATTTTTGAATGGTAGAAAAAATTATTGGAGTCACCAGTTTAATACAATTGAAAACAACATTTAAAAACGAAATGTCATTTTTTGACACGTATCACTTTTTTAAAATAAAATTTTCAATTACATCCTGTACTGCCAAAACCCATCGGATAATTTTAAAAAACTAAAGAAATAAGTTTGTTTTAATTTTGTTTTAGTTTTAAAATTTATGCAAAAAGACTAGAGATGCCCCCTTAATTACACAGCTGTACAAAATAAAAAAAGTTTATGCGTATTTGAGCAGACCATATATCATGTATGTGAATAAGTCTTTCCCGTTTTTTTTCAAATTTTGAGCCTTTATTGTGAACAAATGGTTACAAATGAATTATTGAAAGTATTGGCCATCGCTAGCTACAACTTTTTCCCATCTTTCTGGCAACATACGAATCCCGTTGCGAAAAAATTCGACCGGTTTGGCCTCTATCCAGTCATCCACCCATTTTTTGGCTTCCTCGTAGGAATGGAAGTGCTGGTCAGCCAGGCCATGCGTCATCGATCTGAAGAGATGGTAATCAGACGGAGCAACGTCTGGACTATACGGCGGGTGGGGTAGGACTTCCCATTTGAGCGTTTCTAAGTATGTTTTCACCGGCGGTGCAACATGTGGGCGAGTATTGTCATGTTGCAAAATAACTTTGTCGTGCCTGTCGGAGTATTGTGGCCGTTTTTCTCGCAGTGCGCGGCTCAAACGCATCAATTGTCGTCGATAGACCTCGCTTGTGATCCTTTCATTCGGTTTCAGAAGCTCATAGTAAACCACACCTAGCTGGTCCCACCATATACAGAGCATCCCACCATATACAATACAATTACATAATAACTTTTATGTAATTCGATGCGCTGATCATAAATCCGAGGTCCGTTGATCTCCATTACGTCAGGTTAAAGATTATTTGAAGGTCAAATGGGTTTAATGCAAGGGAATTGAAAATCTGACTACGGATTTGGAAAGAGCGGTAAATTTTACGTTTAAATACATATTCTTGATTTTTTCCAACACGACTTTTGAAGGACATGGAGCCTAAATAAATAAAAGATAGACCAAATTTGCTTTTGATTCATATGAACTTGTTTTTGACACGTCCTATGGGATTCTGTCGTATACTATCATGTATCTTTGTATCCTGAATTTAATCTCGATCTCCACATTCTAATTCCTCAAACCTTGGGCACTTAACATTAAAACGTCTTGAACTCAATCCGTCATGCCCCCAATTTCCATAACCACCAAGCAATGAACCCTAAAACCCTATTACCCATACCCCAATATTCTTAACTCCCCAGCAATTAATTCGCAGACATATTAATCCAATCCCTATTACCGAAATTTCCTTATCAACTGTGTCCTATAAATTATAATCGTGCAGCAGCGGTTCTGTCCCACAGTCCTTTTCAGAATAGTTGTAAGTCCAGTGCAGCAACAATTTCTCCACTGCTTATTCAGTTATTTAGTGTAGAATAGAACTTCATTTAAGATCTGCAAAAATGGATAAATGCTCTAAAAATTTCTGTGTACTGTGCGGAAAATATAATATCAATATTAACTTAATTTTTTTCTCTGAAAAACTTCGAAAAATCTACGACGAGTGTTTTTAAACCACTTGGATTTAAAACAACCCTGGGTTCCAAAACGCATCTGTCGAGTTTGCGAATCGTGTTTAAGACGTTGGAATAGTGGAGAGCGACAAATAGCTAAGTTGATTATTTTTTTTTTGCAAAATGTACGAATTAACCTTGAAATAACTTTGACCTGAACTCGATGGGATCAAATCTATTCCAGGCTTGCATTCAGGATACAAAGATACATGATAGTATACGATAGAATCCTATAGGACGTGTCAAAAACAAGTTTATATGAATCAAAAGCAAATTTGGTCTATCTCTCATTTATTTGGGGTCCAAGTGTGCTTCAAAAGTCGTGTTGGAAAAAACTAAGAATATATATTTAAACGTAAAATAAACGTAGTCTCGAACCTAACGTAATGGAGATCAACGGACCTCGGATTCGTGATCAGCGCATCGAAATCCATAAAAGTTATATGGTTTGGTTAAATAGGCATCAACTTTTTTTATTTTGCAAACCTGTGTTATAAATCTAAAATGTTACAATTATTAATTATAAATGGGAATTATTTTTTAAAATTAAGACTAAAGGACTATTCATCTAATATAATTTTTCTTCTTCATATTCTATGTACTTGATTTCCAGAAATTCAGAGTATTCATGGACATAAGCCACAGTGCACTATTGAGTATTTCTATTTATTAATTTTTTGTATTCATACCTTATATAGGATATACGAGGGTGGTTTGATAAGTCCGTGACTTCTCGAAAGGTATATTTAAAGGTATATTTTAAATGAAAAATGGAAAAGTTTTTAGTTTTTTCTTATATTTAATATATTTTTTACCTTCTCGCCGAAATTGATGCTTCGTTAAGGTGAGCCTCTCCTTATAAGACTGTGCTTTTGCGTCCTATTTTTGGATTAATTTTTTTCAATTTAGCTTTCATTCTGTTTTCTTTTATAAGTAGATAAACATTGTCTATTATAGCGATAATATGATATCTGCTAAAAAACAACTTTTAACAAAAGGGAAATAGTTAGACAAGTTTGATGTGTCTTAACATAGTTTGAATTGTAAATACATCTTCTCATGTATTTCATAAAGAATTTATATAAAATATTTTTCTAAATTCAGTTAAAATACAATTAAAGCAAATGGCTAGGTGCATTTTATATGCATTCCTATATATAACAGCATGTATAGCTTGCACAAATATATCTAAAACTCTAAAAAATAATAATAAATAAATAATTTTAACGGAAATACAGCTTAGTAAAGTAAAGTAAGTAAAGTAAGATCATTTGCCAAAAGCCGAGTTTATTTTCAAATCATCTGTCCATGCGTGGACTCATAAAAAAGGGTTAATTATTTTGAATCACCGACGTTTTTAGGTTAAAACTTTTCTGTTATTTTTTCTTATAATTCATTTTTATTAAAAAAAGTAGTCATGAACTTGCCAGACCCGGTCCGACAAAACTCATGCTGTTTTTTTAATAATTAATTTTTGCATGAAAACACTTTACAGCCTATACTGTAATCTCAATGAATGAAGCTTTATTTGTCAATAACTTTGAATTTTGTAACTACATACGATTGGAATAGCCAAAAATATTAATACATATAATTTGTAATTTATTACGTATGAGTGAATTATAGATAACAATTATATATAACCTGATATTATTTATTTATTTGAACAGATTATATAATATTTTTTTGAAGAATTGTGATTTAAGAGTTCAATTTTCGCCCTCAAAGAAATAAACACTGTTTAATAAAAGTTTAATAAAAGGAAAACACTGTTTTGTAAAAGATTCCTTTTGAAATAAACTTCAATTTGGCTTGTAAAGTCCGGTACTTAACGATAGACAATAATCAGATGCCCTTATTGCCTGAGCCCAAGCTTGTCTCTCTCTCTCTCTCTCCCTCCCTGTGTGTGTGTGTGTGCGCGCGCGCGCGTGTACATATCTTTATATTTATAAAATTGTTTTACCACATAATTTTTTTGTTTTTAATAAATTTATTTTTTATTGGTTAAAAATTTTATTATCAGTGGTCTTTTGCCATTTGTTCGGTTCGTGCAAAAAGTTATGCGACAATTTAAGTACTTCTCAAGGTAGATTTATTTTCTTTGCATATTCTCTCTGAAGATTTGATTAATCTACTCCAAATGAATTTTAATTTAAAGTTATTTAAAAGTATATTATTTCAGACATAGAGAATATATATTTAAGTTCAATAATGGACTCGTTCACTTATAAACTTTGTGGGTACAGGGCTTGTAAGTTGATACCTACTTTTGTTAATAATAATATATTATCAAAAAAAATAGCAGAAAAATTTTTACCTAAAAATATCGATGATTCAAGATAATTAACTCTTTTTTATGAGTCCACGCGTGGACCAAAGGATGTGAAAATAAACTCAGCTATTAGTAAATGATCTCATTACTTTATTAAGCTGTATTTCCGTTAATACTATTATTTATTATTATTTTTTAGAGTTTCAGATATATTTGTGTAATTATTTAAATTACTCCATAGTTTTTAATTTATGCACAATATAAATATTCTGTAAATGACATTTGCACATCAATAATAATAATATAAATCTCCCTGTTCAAATTTTTTAACTTACAGCAGAATGTACAAATGTAACTAAACTTAAAAAAATAATTACTTCATTTAAAACTGGAGAATGTAAACTAGAAGCTAGCTCCGATTTGATGAAATACTGGTTTTTCCTTTCATGTTATCTGCTGCATCATCAGGCATCATTTTATCTGCTATATGTTTATATATGTACTGTATAGCTATTATTATATTAAAGTGTCTTACTGTACTATACATACGTCTTACTGCTGAACTTGTGCTACAGTTTGAACAGTCTGACTGCTGGAAATTTTTGCTGTGTATTTACTATTACTATACCTATAAAAAAATGTTTCTGGCCTATTCTATAGTCACACACGGAGTTTTATATTAAAAACTGCTTTTTAGCCAAAAATACCGGCAGAAAATGAGTCTTTAGGTCACAATAGTAGATATGCTTTGGAAAATTATCTATGAAGAAGTGATAAACAATGTTTGTCATTGATTGAAAATTTAAAATCTCAATTTAGAAGTAATTAGTATAGCGGCCGTGCCATGCCGGTGATTCTCAAAATCGTCGTCGTGGCACTATCGCGCTACTTAATATATTTTCAGAAATATTAAGAATTTCTTCTAGTATATCATGATTTTAATAGCTTCAGTCGATAAATTCTGCGAATCGGGTGTAATTTAAAATACATTTTCCATCTTTACCAAAATAAAATGCGTAGCAGGTCTGGAGCAGTCCATTCAAGGGATTATATTATTATAAGCTATAAATATTTGTAAACCTTACCTGCCAAAGAGAACATTTAATCTACCATGATAACATAATAAAATCAATGACATGCGAGGGCAGCTACGAGTATGCGAATTTTCTCGAATACTTTTTGTTATAGACAGAACTTTAAGAAATAAACATCGTTTAGCATCGATTATTGGTGCGCTCCACTGTTTTATAATTTATATTTCTATATGAAGAATTATATTTTTATTGAAACATTTGTGTTGTTTTGATTAGTGCTTGATTACTCAGAATTTGATATATCTTATTCGTATGATTTAATATATGGAGTGTGCATACAACCCAGTTTGTCACACCAGCAAAAGATTCGAATTACCTATTACCCTATGATTTATCTTATAGCACACTATTACTGTACATCAAAATAATCTCGTCCCTATTGAAATTGATTTCCAAATTACAATTATGCTTTATTATAATCAACATTTAATTTCATAAATGAAGAAACTTTACGAAGAGAAATTAATTACTATGTTATAATAAAATTCAATGTCAAATTATGATTACAATTACACTTTCTATTCTGAGCGAGATAATGCTACAAGGCAAATCATGCTTCATCCATAATAATTAGTAAAACTCTTAATTTTTTTCATAATCATTATTATGAAAAAATTACATCTTTAATTTTTCTTTAATAATTGTATAATTTGGCCCTAATAACATATTCGATGATTTGACTATAATTTTTCGCAACTAACAATTTATTTAACTTTGTAATGAAAAATCATTTGAGAGCTTATACAGTAATCATTTAAAAATACTCAATTCACAATGCCAACAAGTATATAGAAAGTAAGAAAGTTTACAGAATATAAAAACAGATTCTGTAATTTTTAAAATTTTAAAATTCATATATATCTTTAAAGTACATTAATATTTTATGAAAAATATATTATAATAAATAATATATAGGTAAGATATATTTTTCCATTAATTTAGATTAATCGACGAAAAAAGTTTTATTTTCTATTATTTGTCATATCCAATTGTTTTATGGGCTGCTATTTCAAAGAATAGGGGACTGGAAAAGCAATCCTGAAAACTAGATTTGTATAATTTCATTTTTAAGGAATTTGAAAATCGATGTGATATATGTTTATTTTCATTATAACCATTACCAAAACAATTAAAGATAAAATAAGGTTAAACGCTTTAATTGCGCTTATGTCGATTGTATTTAGATAAATTAATAAATATTTCTATTGATCTTACAGTTCAATTAAATAAATTAAAATTACGACATAATAATACCAATGTATATTTATATCAATACTAATAAATACAAAAATATTACAAATATAAGGGAGTGTGTTGAATATATTCACATTTCAAAGAATCAAAATAATGTGAATTTGATATTAGAGTCAAGTAAATTGGATAACATTTATCATTCTTTATTAAATTGATTGGTCTTGAACATTATGTGTAGAGAATAATAGAAATATTTATTAATATTAAGGTTAAACGTATTTCAAAGAAAAATTCAAGAGTCTATCTGTCAAATACTATCTAGCTACACATATGTACATACAACGTCCACGAAACATTTGCGACAACCGTGCGGGTTTTATTTACAAAAGAGTGCTTGTTCGACTCACACACAATTATCGGATAATTATAACGAAAAACACAAACATATAGATCGACAGTTTTTCTTATTTTCATTCTAATTAGACTATTAGTTTTTCTCCGAAATACATTTTTTCAATCTAAAGATTTACTTGTAAGTTGAAACTTCTTAGTTAGTCTATTTATCAAAAATATTTTTTTTGAAACTTTAAATTATCTGAGCTCTAAATTAACAAATGAATGGTTTTAAGTATTAATTACCAAAATACAGTTCTTGAGAGCCATATATTCAGAATTCAAAACGATTTTGAAAAATAACCGGAACATACTTTGGCAATCGTTATAACAGGACTCTACAATCAATAAACAATTAGTTTGAAATATGAATATATAGTATTAGTTCTATTTTACTGCAACTTTTAATTCGTTATTAAAATAGTTTCATTTGTAGTTTTTCGTATTTGCCTTATTAGAGAAGTTTGAAGGTTTAGATAGTGTATTTAGTTTTCTTATCACCTCAGTATGCAATTATTTTAATAATTTAATCGCTTGACATAATAATTCAGTAAAAATTATCTTTTAATGAATGGCTGTACCACTTCGTTGTTTGGAAGTCAACTAGGGCTTATAATAGTAGGAAGTTTATAAGTCAAGTAGGACTTCAACAGCTTCCAAGAGCAATATCGGTAAGCTAAAATGACTTCTCCAAGTTATAGTTCGATATACTGGAAAACAAGTAAAATAAGTGTATTTGACAGCAGTCTAGAAGAACGCTGACAAATCGCCCCGAACTCGGAGGCATGTCTTGCTTATAAATCTCAGTGTTCACACTTAATTACGGGTAGAAAACTAAGGCATAAAAGGCCAGTCCCTATCAATTTCCAAACATATAAGACTTGAAACTTATTTTTATAATGTAAGTGGTGCGAACAGCGATAAACCTTTATAGTAGCGGACCGATTCGGCATACTTTGTGCATCAGCTTTACATCATGAGTTGATTATTTCATGAACCATTCATACCTCCAACTTGTAATTTATAGTTTAAGAGTTATAGTTTTTAATCGAAATTAACATGTTAAGCCAAAGACTATTCCGCTTGTATATTAATTGCTTCAACAATTTGTTAAACAATGGAGAAATAAATCTATTGGGCTATGTCCATTTTCGTCTTCTCAACCATTTAGCTCCTAATATTTTATTTATTACGACAGTCTTTTGAATTAAAGCGTATTCTCGTAAGAGCGTTCTGCATTAATCGAAACAAGTGGTAGTCAGGTGGTACCAACATTGGAGAGTAAGGCCGGTGAGGCAAAATTTCCCATACACTATTCTCCAAATAGTTTTTGATCGAAGCTGCAACATTTGACCGAGCGTTAACGTGATAAAAAATGACAGACTCATGCCTGGTCTAATATTCTGGTAGTTCTTTCGGTAATGCTCGCTTCAGATGAATAATTTGTGTTTGATACAATGATCCTTTGAGTTTGTACTATACACCCTTTTAATCCCACCATATGCAAGCATGATATTATTTACGTGAATATTTCTTTTTGTCGTTGATTGGGCGGGTTTGCCAAACTGTGCATACAATTTTCAACGTTTAGGGTTATCATAATAAATTCGTTTTTCATCCCCCATGACAATTCAAAACAAAAATGATTTATTTTTATACCACTACAGCAACACCTCAGATCTGCAAGTCTCTCAATTCGTACAGCACCTAGTTTCCAACCTTTTGAATGAATTCCAATGCTTTTAAGGTCAGGGAAATGGCTTGTTGTATGAAACCCAATGATGAAGTTGGTTCTTCTTAAATCTGAAACGGATAAACGACATCGAAAGATATGTTCAAATATAATTCTTTAAATATATTGATCGATACAGGAGATACAAATATAACAGATGAGGTATGACATTTCTGCCGGGATCCACTGGTGACGCCGTGTTTTGATAAACGCTAGAAAATTACTTGGACACCCAAAACCAGCAGCACAATCATCGTAATTCTTGAATCCGTAACAAGGATAGGTTTCGAATTGGATAGTAAACTCACGGAGAAAAAATATATTCTAATATGTGTCACAAAATTAATTTCATGCTTTTCCAACTTTGTTCTTTTAAGAATGTCTATATTCTTTCGCTTCAGATATATTTACAATAAACCCTTAAATCTTGTCTTGAAATGTATGATCACGTCTCTATATCTAGAAGCTTCTAATAGAACAAAATAATTCACATTTTTGTCGCAATCAAAGAGAAAGAGAATGACGAGCAGAATATTTAGAAGAGTCCGATGTGACTTATTACTCGAACAATATTGCCACTGTCTACTCTTGTATTTTGCTCGATTAATGTCCATCGCATCATGCATCCTAAGCTACATCCGCTATGGCTTTGTGCTGTTAGTGAACTTGGAGACAAAAAGCACATCTTAAGTTCACCAGGAAATGCGATGAGACAACACACCGTTATCTACCAAATTGTTGTTGACGAAGAGCCTTCACTACGCTAGACACTGTCTTTTTTCTGGCACTATCACAAATATAGCGTAGGCACTATCATATGTAATCATTTTATTTAAAGAAGTGGCTTGTAGTTTTCGGAAGCTACGTATACGGCTTGTTCGTGTCTTATAATTTACAAATTCTTTGGTTATCGTGTCGTGTTACGTTTTGAACCAAAGAGACTAAGCAAAATATATACTAAATAAATTACTATAATCTCTATAAATTGGGCGATCAAATAACCAAAATCAATTCGAGATATATTTTGTAATAACATATTTCATTATTATAATTGAATAAATGTTAGCATTTTTAAAATAATTAATGAGGAAACAAAACCAAAAATTAGACTGAATTACTTTTAATAATCAATAATAAAAATGTACAGAAGATATTACCCTTAGCAAAGATCAGGAAAGAATATATCTTGCACGCTCTCAGTGTTGTTTTACAGACGTAGCGCACGTGCGGCGGCGCGGTGCTATTTCGCCCCCCAGTTCGGGTGATAAACCCCACTCGCACCAATCGCAGGGCATACTTGTCCAGTTGTTTTGACATTCACGATATTTTCCGAAAGCCAGAATACGGCCTATTTCTACGTAAGTCAGTGGAAAGGCTTTTTTCTTTAAGGAAAATATGAAAATTTCCCGTCACAGCACGAATCGCTGCTTTTAGGAAGCATAACGCTTTACCTCTTTTGAAATCCTCCTGTGACGCCTCTATATATTATTACCATTTCAGAAAGACTAACGATATATTAATTATTATTATACTATATATTTACTTTTATTGCATCAGAATAAGTAGGGACAGTTGGAATGGTACTGTAGGTTTAACGAACTATTATCGTTCATTTTGTTTAATGTTTTCCTTGTTTTTGCTGTTAAATATAAAGAAGCGCGTGACAAAAAAGTTTTGAAATGTTCCAAGATTGATCTAAAAATAATTCGCATAAGTATAATATTCAATCAAATACATAAAGAAATTATACAGATTACAAATTAAACTATATTATATAATAAGACAATATTATCAATGAAACCTTATTTTACAATTATTATCCAAGTCTTATTTGTATAAATGTTACTCTATAATACGCACGCTTATGAAATTAACAACGAACTAATATAACATCTATATAGCTCAATTGGTGACGAAGCCGTTAAATCTTATGTTATAATAAAACTAATCTTAAGACTAATAAATACTTCGTCAATATGAATTTTACTTAAACTTATCAAAACTTATAAAAATTATAAATATCAGCTCAGTCCGTAACAATTATCATATGTACGTACATATGCTATTATTATTACTATATATATATATATATATATATATATATATATATATATTTATATATATATATATATATATATATATATATACATACGTAGTTGCTGATTTTTTAATGAAGAAAACACTTAATTTGCAAGTAAATCTCACAATTTTCTTTTTTAAATTATTAACGATTGGAATCTACACATTTTTCCCATCTTTTAGGCAAATTATGGATACCATCCCAAAAAAATAGTTTCTCTTGCAAGGTGAACTATTCGAAGAGCTATTTTTTTATTTCTTTAAAATAAAAGAGCTGATAATCGGTCTGTGTGAGATCTGGAGAATGAGTTGGGCGTGATAACACTGCTCACTCTTTTTATTTTTATTTTTATACATTTTATTTTCTCTTCCATGAGAAAATCTGTCTGTTTCTCTCTCTCTCTCTCTCTTTTTGTTTTTCTATCTTTCTTTCCTCTTCTCTTATAAAATGGTTTTGTATGCCAAATCATACTGAATATAGTTTGTGATGAGTTATATGTTTGTTTTTATACATTATATTAGAATTGTGACAAGAGACAATTTTTTTTAGTTTAAACAAAGAAATGGTGTCAAAATAGGGTTCTTTACCAACAGTCTCGAAACTATGTATGTATAAATAATATACATCTCAATTCTGCATAAAAAGGCAATATCCATCGTCTGCTTAAAAAATATACTATTCGCATACCAATGGTGTGGTATTTAATGGAAAAAATGGAAACATACTATATATATATATATATATAATACACATTTTAAATACGACTTCTACCGAGAAATATTATATAAGCCTGTACGGGCGGTTGATTACGATACCCCGTTGCCTCAAGACGATTTCTATAGGCAGTTGTGAGTTCGGATGATAGAATGCGATGTTCAAGTGTCTCTGGGAGATTTATACGGGGAATATTGTATTTAGTTGATAGAAAACGTCGCCCAGGTATGAGGAAATCAACTTTTATGGGCAGATTCGTGTTGGGTCGGTAAAATACGATATCTGGGACTTTCCGAACGACTTCTACAGGAAGGGTTGTGTTTAGTCGTGGGGAAGCGATGTTATCTTTCTCGGGACGACTTCTACTGGGACTATCGTGTTTAGTTGGTAGGAAACAATGTTTAAGTATGTCGGGACAACTTCTACGGGGGGTTTCGTATTCGAATGATAGATTGCGATTTCCAGATGATTTGGAACGACTTCTACAGGGAGTATAGTGTATAGTTGGTGGTAAACAATTTCCAGGTATGATAGTACGATTTCTATGAAGAGATTCGTATTCTATAATTCGAACACGCATACTCACCGTAAGAGTAGTCTCGGAACACTTGGGCATTATATTCTACCTCCCCAACTCAAAACTCTTAATAGCAGTCGTCTCGAGACATTTCCTATAGTCCGAATATGATACTCTCCGTAAACGTCGCCTCAAGATACTTGGACATCTTTTTCTATCGCTCGAATTCGAAAGTACAACTTTCTCCATCGAGGCCGTATATATATATATATATATATATAACCTTCTACTATATATATATATATATATATAACCTTCTACTGACAAAGTTCGATATATATATATATATATATATATATATATATATATATATATATATCGAACTTTGTCAGTAGAAGGTTATCCTTGGTATCTTTTTATAATTTCATACTCTTGTAAATAATATCGTGTAAATGTGTATAGTATGTAATATAACGTTCCGCATTATACCGTATTCCTCCGCGTTGTAGATAGCAAGCGTCCCATTCCGTGTCCCCCGTCCCCGTGTATTTTATGTGATCGAGTATCCGCGTAATAATTTTTAAATCGTCGCGTAACCCGCAAACAGCACATAGCGTATGTGCTATTCAACTATTGTATAATGAGTTCTATGCAATAAATGTATCGACATTGTTAAAATCTCATAAAGTCTACCGCGTGATTCACTTTCCCGTTCCCTGTCCCCTTTTCAGCAGAGTTCTCAAACAGCGGCGTGGAAGTGTCCACGCACATACGCAGATAACCGTAAGTAATAGCCTCGAATTCGGGGTTATAATATATATATATATATATATATATATATATATATATATATATATATATATATATAGTATAAAATGGTAAGCCAAAGATAACGTTTTTGGAGCGGACGTTGCTTTGAAACAGCTTTTCATACGGAAGCGATGATAGATAAATTACGGTAAATTATTTATAGTAATATAGATTGTTACATATAATATACATTTTACTTATATATTATTGAACTGTTTAGAAAATCGTTTAAATTATTATCTGGGGCGAAGCCGAGACGGTGAATGCAATTTATGTACATATAAGGGAAACTATAGATATTCTGTATAACTATGGTATTCTCTATATCTCGGTACCTATTTGTTTATTTTGAAATCATAGTTTGGCCCATGTGGCAAACCTTGCAATTAATTGGATGAAATCAAAAATCTGATAATGTAACAAATACAAATTATATTAATATTGAAAAATTACAAGTGTTGAATTGAAAGAACAAAACTATAGACTTAGAAAACATTCTACAAACGCCATTTGAAATTGTATCTTGACACAGGACATTTCAAAATAGTATTCAAAAGAAGGAAAAGAGCTTAATAATTTGTAGAATTAAGTACTTACAAAAATATTTACAATATTAAAATTTATGAGTTCCGAAAAGAAAATGAAATAGTAGTATTAAATAGCTATAAAAACAAATGCTTCGAGATTTTGAAAAATTTTGATAGAATAATATAATATTATAGCATTATCTGATAACATATTTTACATGGTTTTACTATCATACAATATTTACATTATTAAATTTTGAAAAAAGAAAATATTATATTGAATATTTTAAAGTAACTTACGAAAAGAATACTTTGCTTGCACTAAATAACTTTTTAATAACAGAAAAAATAATTTAAAAATTATACATTTCTTCTTTGATTCATTGCTGGAAGTACAGGCTTGGAAATAGTAATTAAATCATCAAAACTTTTTTTTTATAGTAAAAATATAACTAATGATAATAATATAGTAAAAATATATTTAGTGATAATTCTTTAGATTTTGCGAATGTGGATATTTTGAAACATAGTATTAATAATAAGTACAAACGGGTGACTCTTGAAAGTATTCACATTTCATAGAATCGAAATAATGTAAATTTAATATTAGAGTTAAGTAAACTATATAATTTTATCATTCTTTATTAAATTGATTGGTTTTGAACATTTTGTGTAAAAGGAGGATTGTATTAGCAAGCGAACTTATTTTCCGACCTTCACGTTTAGATGGCGATATACGAGTAGTACGAAAGTAGTATGTATATATATATAAGTATATATAGTAGTATATATATATAAGTAGTACGAAAAGTCAGATGTATCGGATCTAGTACTGATGATGAAAAGTAGATTTACTATAACAATTCTAAGCGGAAAAAGTCATGGCTGGACTCAGGCCAATCATCGACATCGACACCAAAACGGAACGTCCATGGCCAAAAGATATTATTGTGCATTTGGTGGGACCAAACGGGTTTGCTGTATTGCGAGCTGCTAAAACCTAATGAAACTGTCACTGTCGAGATATACAAACGCCAACTGAATGATTTGCAACAGAAATTGATCGAACATGGATCAGCAATCGCGAGCAATAGGCGTAACGTCATTCTTTTACATGACAACGCTCGGTCACATGTTGTGAAAACCATCCAAAACACCCTGTTGGAGCTCGAATGGGAAGTGTTATCGTACCCAGCGTATTCGCCAGACATGGCGTCTTCTGATTACCACCTATTTAGATCGATGTAATACGACCTCGTTTTGGATCGCCTTGAAACCACCATTGTTCTTTCACCATGGTATCACCATATTGCCAGAAAGATGGGAAAAAATAGTAGAAAATGGCCAAAAATATTTTTATTAAGTTATCGTGTATCCATTTTCCATCATAAATGTCCTTTTTCGGTTCCAAAAGGTCGCAAACTAAGTTCGACTGCTAAAATATTACAATTACTAAATTTTTTAGTTTAGTGTGGATAGGGGTGTATATAGATTAGAATATTAATCTAAGCTCTAGTTGAGTCTCTGATGAGAAGCCGTTGCGAGCTCGAAACGTCGAACAACTACAGCAGATCTTCAAGTAGGTAAAGGTGGTGGTGGGGGCAGTCAGATTGCAGTTTACTAATAAAGAATTTTTTTCAGTTAATATATTTCCATTTCAGATTAGTCTACGGGGGTGATTTTAAACAAGGACCGTCTGACTGTCATTATAATTTTCAATTAATTATGTAGTGATATGTATAAATATTGATATAAATATATATTAATATTAGTATATATTAATTATAATTTATTTAATTGGACTGTAAAAGCAACCGAAATAATGAAATCTCTTTTGAATTTTATTTGAATTTCTATATAATAACATACAATAGTCTTACATTTTAACAAGTTTTAGATTATTTATGAATGAATTTTCGCCTATTTCTGATTAGGCGTAATATAAAATTATAAATAAAAACATAATTTTTTATCCCATTTTTTATACCAATTGTAAGATTATTTGAATATCCATAGAACCACCTTAATATCATTGTTTGATCAAGCCAGATAAATAATATGGTAATAATGGTATAATAACAAATTTAATTTACCTTTAAGTAATCCCGTTTTATACCAAGTATGCTCTTTTATATTTATTATAGTAAATCTTTCTGTAGGCATATGCTTTAATATATTTCTTAAAAATGATAATGACACCTTATCTATTTTTTTCCAAGGTGTTAAGCTATGATAATTATCATTTCTCCATGCAGTATATTCATCACAAGCTCTGGAAGCTTCATCCCATGGCAATTCTTATAATACCAATCAAATGTAACATAAACATTACTAATTTTAACAAATATATAATGTAAATTAAGTGTTACCTCCTGCCAATAAAGCAAGTAATATAATACCGCAGGACCAAATATCTGCAGGTTCTGCATAATATGGATGTTCAAGCACTTCAGGCGCAACGTAAGGTAATGTTCCACATCGCTTGTCCAAACATCGTTCTTTACCTTGTAAACGGAACACAGTTGCTAAACCAAAATCAGAAACTTTTAAATTATCATTAGCATCTAACAATAAATTTTCTGGTTTTAAATCTCTATGTGTGACACCTCGACTGTGAAGATATTCCACTGCAAGAATTAACTGTCTAAAAAATTTTCGAGCTTCATTACTTGGCATACCAACGTCGGGTTCTAAATTAAATGAACATATTGAGGAAGCAATATTTAATCATATTCAAGTTTTTGAGAAAAATTCTATTTCACTATTCATAATTACAGAATTCTTGAAAATAAAATAATTTAAATACCTATACGGTCAAAAAGCTCGCCCCCTGATGCATATTCTAGAAAAATGTATTCCATATTTGATTCGCTTCGTTGTCCAAAATATTGAATAATATATGGATTGGAAAGCATTCTATGTATGGTTGTTTCCTTGCGTACACTGGTTCGTGCATCCGGATGTTTACTAAGATCAACCATCTTCATAGCTACTGCTTCGTTACTTGCTTTATTTACAACAAGACGAACCCTGTATGTTTAAGCATATTGCACGTATAGATTCAATTGAAGAAATTTACAAACAACTAGAAATTAATCATTTTAGATTTGATATGCGTGATTTTTGTCTAATTTTAATACATTTTCTGTGTTTAGACATTTATATTTAAAAATAACGAATTAGTCATAATTTTGTACGAGGGATTTTCAAAAATTTAGTTTCCCTGACTTGGAAAAAAATAAAACACTAATTCTAAGCTGTAAAAATAATTGGACTTTATTGTTTTACGCTTATGATATTTTTGTTCGTACTAGCCTTCGACTTCTATATATTTTTATTTTTATTTGTTTACAAGCTTACAGACAAACCTTCCGTAAAATGGCATGCCGTGTCTTGGATCGAAGATAGAATAATTTTTTTTATTTCATCAATTGAAACGACGTGCTGACCACCCAAACATTCTTTTAAGCTTGGCAAAAGGAAATTGTCATTTGGTGCGAGGTTTGGATACTAAGGTAGGTGATCGAAAATTTTTCATTTCAATTTCTAAAGTAAATTAATAAATATTTCTATTGGTCTTACAGTCCAATTAAATAAATTAAAATGAATACATAATAATATCAATATATATTTATATCAATACTAATACATATCAATATATAATTAATTGAAAATTATAATGACAGTCAGATTGTCCTTGTTTAAAATCAGCCCCGCAGACTAATCTGAAATAAAAATATATTAGCTGAAAAAAATTTTTTATTAGTAAAATGTAATCTGACTGTCCCATCATCAGGGATGATGATGAGGAGTCGTAGCGAGCTCGAAACGTTGGACAATCTCAGCCTCTCTTCAATTGGGTAAAGGCGGTGGGGACAGTCAGATGGCACTTTACTAATAAAGAATTTTTTTCAACTAATATATTTTTCTCATCGCGGGTGGATGACCGCATTGAAAGTGCGACAGAACTCCGCACCGAGCAGACAGTCAGTTTCTAAATCATGAATTAGAATGGCGTCTAACTTCATTTCGATGCCTGCAATTGCTAAAGGGGAGACCACCAATTTTTCCTGTGGGAATTCACGCGTCAGTTCCGGGAAATAGTCAAACTAAACGAAGGAGGGCAGATGCAATCTACAAGCCGATTGATTCGACTGTTGTGCGAGCAGCCCCTGCATCGAACAGTACATAAATGCGAAGCTTGCCTATGCCCACCTATATCCACCATCGTGAATATCGATCTGGGTCAACATCTATAGTTAAATGAGCGGAGTCACGGTCGTGACGCTCCTCCATGATACACAGGAGTCGGAAATTCTGATTATCCAGTGTCCTCATAGCTGCTTGCTGATTCTCAGAGGTCTCACAAAGCATAGGGACGAGTTGAACCTCATTAAATAGCCCTTTTTCGCATTTTAAGAATATTCGAGACAACTGTGCACAGTGTGGCCTGGCTAGCTACAACGCCTGCTTAGAGATCGCGAGTTAGGGCTGCCGGGTCACTCTTTCGATCGCTGGAGTTCGCGTACAAGCTCCCTCCTAAAGATTGTCTTACTCTCTGATTTAGGCGTGATCGATACTCTGCCCTTCCCTGCACACGGCGACCTTGGGCGCGAGTCGCGACTGCCCTTTTGTCGTAAGAGCTGCGATCGCTGGCGCCCTTAAATCACAAGATTTGGCACCTATACCCGCCTCTTGCAAGAGTTCTCGCATTATAGCTTTGAAGTCCAGCACCTTAACATACACGAGCACAATTTTTCGCGCGCGGGACATGTCCGGCAGATAGAAAACCACTTCGGACATGATGCACCTTTAGGTAACCGCGGTGTCCTAGAATGCAAGGACGCATTCGACTTGACGCTTCGTTGTCCAAAATATTGAATAATATATGTATTGGAAAGCATTCTATGTATGATTGTTTCCTTGCGTACACTGGTTCGTGCATCCGGATGTTTACTAAGATCAACCATCTTCATAGCCACTGCTTCGTTACTTGCTTTATTTACAAGACCAACCCTGATGTTTAAGCATATTAGACGTATAGATTCAATTGAACAAATTTACAAACAACTAGAAATTAATAATTTGATATGCGTGATTTTTGTCTAATTTTTATACATTTTCTGTGTTTAGACATTTATATTTAAAAATAATGAATTAGTCATAATTTTGTACGAGGGATTTTCAAAAATTTAGTTTCCCTGACTTGGAAAAAAATAAAACACTAATTCTAAGCTGTAAAAATAATTGGACTTTATTGTTTTACGCTTATGATATTTTTGTTCGTACTAGCCTTCGACTTCTATATATATTTTTTTTATTTGTTTACAAGCTTACAAACAAACCTTCCGTAAAATGGCATGCCGTGTCTTGGATCCAAGATAGAATAATTTTTTTTATTTCGTCAATTGAAACGACATGCTGACCACCCAAACATTCTTTTAAGCTTGGCAAAAGGAAATTGTCATTTGGTGCGAGGTTACATTGGTAATCTTCTCTTGCGGAACTAATTTTTATATTTCAGAGAGTAGATTCCGATATATGAGGGCCAGCTGCTTGTCATCCGACCACAGCTTTGCAAACCAATTCAGAATTATTAATAAGCAGAACACGTAGTTGCGTGTCGGCTCGCGTTTGGCCTGCGTGCGACTTTGCGCTTCGCTAATCAGTTCAGCTTGGAGGCGCCTGTCGACACCGTAGCAGCTACGTATCAATAAGTCGAACTATTGCCCAATTATTCCAATCTTTTCGGGAAAGGCAGTATCAATACTAGGTGACGCCGTCTAACGCTTCCATCATTGTGTTCAGCATAGCTTCGTCGGTGAGCGGCGTCTGCCTACGGCATACCGCAAAACTTTGAAGAAACTCATCGATGCTTTTTCCCTTGGCGCCGTTAAATCGAACTTCCCATTGGCGCGCGGTTTTTTCAATATTCGTTTAGTCAGGCATGCTATACGATAGCGTAGATTGCATTGCATTAAAGGGCCAACTATTTACATCTCTTTGGTCGATGTGGCCCCCCTCTTCTAGACCCTTGGTGCCGAGGGAAGCAAGGAACCGACAATATTTGCTCGCCTGACGACAGTGGAGGCCTATTCTGGCCAAAATATTCGTCACTTTCCAAGTACTAAAGATCACACGTATCTTGTAAAGTGACACGATTGCGTCGTGGAGTTTGGTGTAACTGCTGCATACTGCAGCCAAAGCTCCGTGCATCTCATTTTCTCTTCTCTGCAGGTCTTGAAAAATACTACTTGTTGCATCAAAATCTGCAGCATTTTCTACAGATTGCTTAATGCAGAACTAACTGCATAGTTACATTCGAGTTATCAGCACGATCGCCTTCAAAATAAGCTCCTTTCGACGAATACAAGCATGCCAACGCTTAATCCAATTTTCCATACACCTGTTGTAAATCTCACCTAGGATTGTCTTCAGTTCCTTTCGCGAATTACTTTTATGGCTTCAATGGACTCATAATCTGTTCTCCGAAGCGGATTTTTGAGTTTCGGAAAGAGGAAAAAGTCACATAAACTCATATGTGAGTATTCATATTCAGAAACTCATGCCTCGTCACCATTAATGATGCGTTTAATGAATATAGGGTCCTCAGCTAGATTTTGAAGCAACTCTTTTGCGACCTCTACTCGACGTTGTTTTTGCAAAAGATTCAGATGTTTTGAAACGAGTTAACCAAAACATGTTGAGAGTCTCTGCTATCTCTCTGATGTGGATACGACGATTTTGGAACACCATTTCCTCAACTTTTTCGATGTTATCGTCGTTAACAGAGATGGATGGACGACTTGCATTATGCAAGTTCTCGACAACGTCACGACCTTCACTGAATGCTTTGTGCCACTCAAATACTTGCATTCGCGATAAAGTTAACTCCCCAAAATCTGCAACATTTTCAACGATTCCGTAATTTCATTGGTAACATAAAATTTCAAGCAAACTCGTTGATCAATTTTTTTTTCATAGTCAATATCGCCAGATAAACTTTTTGCGTCGTAAACAAACAGCTGACAAACACACACTAATGGAGATATGGTACTCAAATTTCACACGAACATCAAGAAAGGTTGTACCAATATAGAAAAAAAAATTTTACCGATTCAGTTTACGCGCGGAGCTTAAATGCAATCCGTCCGGGTCAAATTTGATCATACCTTTGCTTCATTGCGCATTGTCGAGATGACAATAATTTTTAAAAGCTTCTTTTCACTGCGTTTCCAGCAGTGTATGAAGTGTTCCGGACTGTAGTTACCTGCGAGTCTGTACATAGGCTGGCAGTCCGTTCAAGTGGGGCATCCGTTATGACATCTGTCTCCTCTTCGCATAAGCGAAGATTGACAATTAACTCCATAGTCAATTAACAAAATTGACTGGGAGATACGTTCACGCCATTACTTATCAATCGCATTCACTATATTGTATAGAAAAAAAAAAAATTTTTTACCTATAAAGTAAAAGAATGAGGAAAGAAAAAAAATTTTAATCTGCAATTATTAATTAGTTTTTCTTTTTAGAAGAAAAAAATTTGAATTAAGTTATGACCAGGCAGCATTTTTAATCAATTTTAAAATTTAATATTCAAATGTAATTTTATTGAAATAAAATCCACAATAAAATTTTAAATTTAAAATTTTTTTCTCACTAAGATAGCAAAGGCAGCAAAAGCAAAAAAAATTTTAATCAATTAAACAATTGAACAATCCCAATATTCAAAATTCAATATTGAATTATTAGTTAATTGATTAAATAATGATAAATTAATTAATAAATTAAAAATTGTAACTGTTAAATACATTGAGTAATGCTCGTTTAACGGTCGTTGTGACAAGAAAAAAAGATTTTCACATCTATTATTCTAAAAAAAATGTTTACAAAATAGTTATTATTTAATTGTCGCTTAAAAAAAATATTCATTCAAATCGACGACGAAGGAAAAATAATTTTATATATATTATTACTTTCATTTTTAACTATTTTATTTCTAATTATTATTAATTATTAAGATTGTGTAAAATATATTATTATTATCTATTATTAGTTTTGTTAACTATTTAATTATTTTAAAAAAACTATTCAATTGAAAAAGCAAAGGATTACCAAAAAACATTTATTTTCTCGAGAAGTTGTTTTTTTTTTGTTATCTAACCTCGCTTTATTTATGCTTCCTAATATCGGTGCTAATCAGCGAGAGAGGTCTGCGATGTGTTTGTAAACAAAGCACATGTAAATTATTACAGTGGTGCTTGTGTCAATCGGCCGAGACCCGGATTTGAACTCGGATCACCAAGTTACTAATCCTTCGTTCTAGCGATCGGGCGATCCTAGACCTCTTTCTCGATAAGTGATGGGGAAAAAGATTTTGCCGCCATGCATATACCAACACTAATTAATCACTAATTCGATAACCCAGTAACCATAAGGCCGGCGGATATATGTTAGACAAAGATGGCACTGACTTGTACTTGCCTCGCAATACATTTTAAGCATCCGTGCGGACGAGAAATATTGTTTTTTGGAAGCAAATAAAAAACTATGGAAATGTTTAGAAATTGAAAATGTTCAAATCAAATTTGTATGATTTTAACAATAAATTATGAAACAAAACTTCAATTGTCATTTGATTGGAGAAACAAAGCAAGGACATAGAGTGAAGAAAAACAGCAGATCTGGTATAATCTTGTTATATGACAGCTGTATCAAGTACATGGAATATGAAGAAAAAAAATTGTATTAGATAAGTTGTTCTCTAGTCCTAATTAAAAAAAAATAATTTCCTCTTATAATTAAGAAAAATGTAGTTTGTTCAAAATTCCTTTTTAACATTATACATTTATAATTAATCTTGTCAATAATCACAAAATATTTTGGAAATGTACCTCAATTATGAGTGATCTAACGAGTGAACTTTAAATTTGAAGTAATTTTAGCGAGCTTTTACAATATTTTCAAATCTATATATAAAATTTTTTTTAGATTGAAACAGCGAATAATACTAATAATAATATAGAAACCTAATATAGAACCTCAGAATCTAATATTCTAGTTCTAAAAAGGCGATCCATTAATAATATTGAAGTATTCGATATTTCGATATTTCGATTTTACATATATGATTATTAATGGGATTAATATTTTAATAAAATCATAGTATTGTAACGTTACTGTCCCCCTCGGGATAGCTTACACGGTAATTTTTCAGGATAATTTGAGAGGAGAGGAAGTATATCCGGAATTTGGCGACGGATCAGGAAATAACTTAATAAAACACAGTATATTTTTTATAACAAAAAATAAAAATACGTATATATATAGAAAAAACTCTTCTTTCGACAAAATTCTGAAACAAACAAAATAAAACGAAAATAATTACTTAAAAGAAATAAGTTTAACTTAAAGCTAGATATATATATATATATATATATATATATATATATATATATATATATATATATGTATATTATATTTGGTGTTAATAACATTTTAACATATTTATAAATTAAATACAGCGAGTGAATTAGTTTAAGACACCCGTTGTATATGTTGGAATGCGCGCTCCAGTTAGAGGCTTGCGCGTTCCCCTACCGTGGTATTCGCTGCTGGCGTGTGTCGTATGGCGAGAGAGTATAATAGTGTGCGTGCGGGCATGTATTAAAGGCAGATAGCTGCTGCCGGCCTATTACACTTGGCGCGGCTCACTCTCATCGCGCGAGGTGTATCCCCATGTACTTTTCTTACTTAAACTAGCGGTAGAGAGGGAGAGAGAGAGAGAGAGAGAGAGAGAGAGAGAGAGACTATATATTACGTTCTCTCTCTATGTTTCGGCTTTCGGCGGTCGCGTCGACTACCTTTTACAGTAGTCGTCGCGACCTTTGCCTGCTTTCAGTATGTTTACCGCGTGTAATATATGAATTTATTTTCATAGTTGTATATTTGTTCAGCTTATTATATTCTCGCGTGTATTATGGAAATAAATAAATTATTATTATATAATTTATTTCTTATTCTCGCGGTAAATTTATTGAAGTAAAATTTGTATAATGGTCACGATAAATTTCCGCGGCCATATTTTTGGTCGTCGCAGTATTAATTGATTTATGTACTGCGAATACTATGGAGTTATTAAAATATTCATTCTGTTACTATTAATTTTTATGATTGTTTTTTAAATTATTTTTTAATAATGAATTGTACTTAATAACTTAAATCATACCGAATTATTGAGTACTGTTATTTATTCTTTTTTCTGGCTTACTATTTTTTACTTAGTTTGACATGTACAGTAAATTACTCCATTTAAAAGAGCATATATTAATAATCTTATGGCTGCAAAGGAAATCGAAAGTCTGCTAGCAGGACTAAACCGCTGTTTGGATTTATTGGTGAATTTTAAATCCAATTCATCTAAACAGAAAGCCGCCGCAGCTATAACTATTGACGATTATCGGTCGCATTTATGTACATTTTTAACGTATAACTTTTCAGTAAACCAGAGTTCACATGGTGTTTTTCCTGCTGCTTTCATCGGCAATCAATTATGTAAAAGTTTTCTGTTACCACTGTATCATCCCAATACTTTTTATTCATTTTTACAGCCAAGAGCATACATCTCGTCATTTCCATAAAAAAACCCATTTTTGCGCTCGGCGACACAATTTTGTTGGAGTCTATATGCAGCCGTATGTTATATTTGTATTCCTTTTCCGGCAAAGAAATCTGTTAATATCTGTTTATTAGTGTGTTCTCAGACTCTGTCGGACTTTATACATCTTGGGATTTTTTCGAACTGTATTTACGCCATGTGAACAAATTTCTTAATTTTCGATCTTACTTGATCCTTACTTACTAGGGAGTCATTACGTATCTATTACTTCTCGATCTTATTGTCGCATGAAATAACAAATATCCGTATGAATGAAGTCGAGAATGGCCTGAGATTTATCATGGGATTATTTTGGGAGAGGTTGATGAAAAATTTTCCCTTTTCTCAGCACTCACATATCTCCCTCCTTCCGCAATTCGTAATCTGTATACCCGACGCGAAATACTTAATTTCACTAATATCACCATGCCCAAATCGTTGATACCATATATGCTAACAATTCATACCGTGTTCAATATTTATTGCCTTGTATGATCTTTCATCAAATATTCGTAACTCAAATAAATCTTCTATGTTCCTGCCGCATCGTGCAACTACTTGTCTCGCCGTACTTTAAAATTATACCCGTATTGTCGAAGAAATTCACTTTACATTCTTCCTTTGTTAATTTTCTCATAGATACATAGATTACTCTGCTGTCAGTTGACAATTCACATTATAGTGCCTGAGCCTTTTTCGTTAACTTCACTCATCTTATTCACTTCGGTTACTGCACAAAACTTTTTAATCGGATCAAAATCGGATCAAAATCGGATGAAGAAGTCCTTAGACTTTATCATTTGGCTCATTGCTTTAGAGTCTATAAACCTCGTTTTTCGACCATCTTTCACAGATTTTACACTAAATCACGAATATTATAAATGCTATATATGATTCTAACGCACTGGTCTTCGATTCAGCGGACTTGTCATTGGTAATTATTTTCCAAATATTTTCGTCTGTCAGAAGAAGTTCCATATTATAACTCCAACCGGAATAATTTTTGATGTTGAGCTTCTGAAAGGAGAATTGATATCCCGAGCCTTCTGTTATTCTTTGTATCCTAACACTTATGATAAAGCGAAATTTATTGTAGTACTATATCTTGTATTCGACTCGATAGGAAAGTCAAAATTTATTGTTATATTCTTATATTATTATACATAACTCATGTGTTATATTTGTAGGTTGTGTATTTGTCAATAACTTTGCAGCATTATATTTGAGCATTTCTTTCGGTGTTGTTTATTTTATCGAGCTAAATCATGGGAAGTATCCAGCCAAATAAACATCATTTCTGGGAAGCGCTGCTCTATTCATTAACATGAGGAAAAGTATCGTTGAGGCCTATCGTTTGCTTCCGAGAACTGATGACGCCAAACGTATTGGTAAATCGACATTCCGAGAGTGACTTAAACGATTCAAAAATGGTGATTTTGAAATTAAAGACAAAGATCACTCCGCAAAATTTTTGAAAATTTGAAGAAAATTTTTGAAAACCAGTACTTAGAGGCTTTGCTAGATGAGGATCCGTGTCCAATTCCAAAACAAATTGCTATATAAGTGGGCGTCATGGAACCGCCCATTTCCCTGCGTGTAAAAGTATTGGGATTCGTTGGAAAAGTTGGAAAATAGGTGCCGTAGGAATTGAAACAGATAAAGCTTAAATGACGATTTTGTATGTCTGAACTATTGCTGCAACGGTATAAAAATAAAATATTTTTGCATCATATTGCCATGGGTGATGACAATGAATTTATTATGATAATCCTAAATGCAGAAAATCGTATAAAACGTATGGAGAGCCCGCCCAATAGTCGCTGAAACGAAATAATCACGTAAATAAAGTCATCATCTGTATATACTGGGATCAAAAGGGTGTCCTATACTAAGAACTCCTTCTGAGTGATGAAACCATCAAAGAACCATTGAACCCAATTTATTCGTTTAAAGCGAGTATTACAGGCACAATGGCTAGAATATGTTACTAAATATGAGTCAATCATTTTTCATCACTATAACGCTCGGCTACATATTACGGCTTCAGTCAAAAATTATTTGAAAAAAGTGAATGGGAAATTCTGGCTAACCAGCATTACAGTCCAGATTTAGCACCATTAACTACCACTTGTTTCGATCTATGCAGAACGCTTCACGGGATTCACTAGAAAATCAGCTAGATACGTTTTTCGCCACGAAAGTCTAGAAATTTTTTGGGTTCGCAATTCATAAACTGCCAGAAAGATGGGCGATACTTTGAATCAAGGGAATGTAACCATGTTTTCATTATAAAACCTCATATTTATTATAAAAACGTTGGAAATTTACTTGTACACCCAATTTTAGTAAAAAAAGGTGATATAGCAGAAAAGGATGATGCTGAAGAGGGAGAAGAAAAAAACTATTGCAGAACTTAGTTGTTAATTAATATCAAATGGTGGGGAAATAGTAGATTGTAAATATGTTTATGAAAAGGATAAAGTGACTTCTGAGCTTTCTTCTTATTATTTATGGCGAATGTATAACAAATATGGGTCTTATGTTTTGTTTCTTGTTATTACGTGATATGTAAATATCGCATTAGTCTTTACAGATACAAATTTGAAGAAAAAAATATAAGTACAAAAGAGGTGGTGCGTTATTATACAAAATTGTTATAATCGATAAGAAGCTAGTTCATTGATTTACCGCACGTATATAAATTCATATGATGATTACGACAGTTATCCACTAAAAAATAAAGGAGATATAAAACTTGAACATTGAAAAGAATGCAATCAAGGTGAAGGCTGAATTACTAGTATCAATAAAGACTTACATAACTATAATACTTTATTATCAGAAGATAGGATACGCAGTACGATACTTATGAACAATCTTGAAGATCACGTAGCGGATGATTAACCTTTTTTATGATAGTTAATGTTATATATAATCGGTCTTTTACTCACATGAAGGAAATAAGAATATTGCAATGAAGATACTTGTAAAAGCGATAAAAAAGGGTTATAATTTATAACCTACTTGCATTGTGCTTCGGTTAATTGTATTTAAATAAACTAATAAATATTTCTATTGTCCTTACAGTCCAATTAAATAAATTAAAATTAATACATAATAATATCAATATATATTTATATTAATACGAATAGATATAAATATATAATTAATTGAAAATTATAATGACAGTCAGACTGTCCTTGTTTAAAATCAACTTCGTAGACTAATCTGAAATAAAAATATATTAGTTGAAAAAATTCTTTATTGGTAAAATGTAATTTGACTACCCCCATCAACTTTACCCAATTGAAGATCAGATGAGTTTATCTGATTATAAACAGTCTAGTCTCTGATGAGGAGCAGTAGCGAGCTCGAAATGTTGGACAACCTCATCTGATCTTCAATTGGATAAATGTGGTGGGGACAATCAGATTCCACTATACTAATAAAGAATTCTTGTCAACTGATATATTTTTATTTCAGATTAGTCTACGGAAGTGATTTTAAACAAGAACAGTCTTACTGTCATTATAATGTTCAATTAAATATATATTTATATGTATAAGTATTTATATATACAGGGTGTCCAAAAAGTCCCGGAACACCTTAATAATTTTCCAGGTAAACTGATTTTGGACAAGGTCATGGTCCATCTAGAGGTAACCTTTGTCAAGGAATTTAATAGTGATCTTGAAGAACAGAAAATTTTATGTCCAAACATGTGCTCAAGCCATGTGTCAAGGATGCCTGTGATGGTCACACAAGGTCACTTAACCTCTAGCAAGCTCTGGAAACCTCTTGGCATAGGAAATTCTCAATTTTTGTACCACAGAAGCTATTACCTTTATCAAAGTACATGCAACGGAAACGCTCTGCACGGCCTTGACGATGCCTTTCAAGCACATTTTACTTTGAATTTTCTTAATTACTTTTAAATTACCCAGGAACAACGACGTGCACGTAGTAAAATATCTTCCATTTGGGGCGCTTGATTAGCGTGAGGCTTCATGCCTTACAAACTAAAACTAAAAATAAACTGAAAAATAAAAATAGCGCATCACGCAAATCTTGAATTCATAAAAAATTAATAAAAAAGTAAATAAAAATCATTCTTTTCTTTAAAAATTTAATTAAAATTGATAAATTGGAGCTTTATAATTTTGAACGTGATTTTGAACTGGAACATAAACAAGTATTGAATTTAGAGTTTATTTTACATACGAAATCTTTTTATTAATTTAAAATACGATTAATAAGCAAATATGCAGTAGAGCTTCAAAATAAATTACAATTTTTCAATCTTTGTAGCATTTTGAAAATTCAGTTGGACATTTGTTTTTATAAAACACACGTGTGCGCTTGCGGTCAGGTCGCCCGCGCCAGCGAAACATCCGCCGTTTCTTCATCATTTCCATTACAATGGAGTGGGCTGTTATAAAAAAGGGTAGCTGGACAAAAAATATGGGTAGGGACCGTTGTAGACGGAGAAACATAATCTTTATTCATAAGATGCGTGAACTCCGCTTCGTCATGCGTCCGTATACCCAAGCCACGTTAGAATTGACAATGGACAGGAAAAATAACAACTACTGGTTTTTGCTGTATTCGCTCGACTTCGCCTCGTTTCCCTTCGTTTGACCTCCTTTTTCTCACTCTCAGACGATGATCCAATTCTCTGGGCCCTGATTGGCTCACAGACATGGGCCCGTACTGCAAAAACTATAAAAAATGGACCTACATGAATATTAATATTTACACATAACTTTTCCTTGCCAATATCATACGGCTAATATGAGCAATTATATATGGGACACAGTGTATATATATATATAATTATATATATATATATATACAGATTCCCTAAGAATCAAATGATATATGACGATTATATTCAATTATTTCTAATTTAAACAAAAGAATATATTGAAATTAATTTTTGAATAGTCAAGTATATCTATATCTGTATAGAGGGATTTGGAGGTTTTCGATGTTTCGCCCATTTTAAATTTTCTTCGAAATTTATGTCTCTTCATCTTGCCGTCAATCGCGATTTCCGTATAATATATTTACAATTTAAATTGTAAATTGTTGTGTGTACCAATGGGTTGAAAGTTTATTGCAGAAAAATCATTAATAAAGTATAAATATTTAAAATATTTCCAATTATAGTTAGACATAAACTCTTATGCATAAAATTTATGAAAATTAACTACACTTTATAAAAAAGTATTGTTTGAAACAAGTTTAAAATTTATATTATTATAACGAAATATTTGACAAATATATTGAGTAATTATACCAATGATTATCGATTTGTCAGTACATGATCATAAATACGATTATAATCGCAATTAATATTAGGTTGTAAAATATCTCCCTTCCGCTTTTTTGCTCTTCATTCAGTGCTTTATAAAAAATGTTACAGTTCTTGGATTTACTTTACAAATATGTGCCGTTTTGTTCGATAATCTGTTTCCATCTAGACGGCAACTTGATAATATCTGCCTCATAGAAACACCTCTCCTTATTTGCGAAGAACTCGGACAGCCACTTTTCACAAGCCTCTTGTGAGTCCAACTTTACACTACCAAGAGCGTTCGACATAGACAAGAACAAATGGTAATCATTTGACGCTATCTCCGGGCTATAGGGTGGATGCGATAAAACCTCCCATCCGAACTTCTTCCCACCCGTAGCTTCTGACGAGTCATCAACGAAGTGTGTGGTCTGGCGTTGTCCTGGTGGAACACTACACCCTTGGTGTTGGCCAATTGTGGACGCTTCTGGTCGATAGCCTGCTTCAAGCGGTCCAGTTATTCACAGTAGATGGTAGAGTTAAGCGTCTGGCCATATGAGAGCAGCTCATAGTGAATGATTCACTTCCAATCCCACCAAACCCGCAGTAAAATCTTCCTGGATTGGCCACTGTTTGGGACGGTCCACCGGCCTTGGACCACGACCGTTTTCGCTTAATTTGTCGTATGTGATCCATTTTTCGTCGCCAGTCACCATCCGCTTCAAAAATTGATCGAGTTTGTTCCGTTCCAGCAGCACATCGCAGGCGTTGATTCGGTCCAGAAGGTTTTTTTGCGTCAAATCATGCGGTACCCAAACATCAAGCTTTTTTTGTTTCCAGCCTTCTGCAGGTGGTTTAGAATGGTTTCGTGACTAACTTCCATCTCCTGGATGATGTCACGAGATGCCGGTTTAACACGATAAATTCCATGATTTGGTCGGTATTCGTCCTCACAGGACTTCCGCTGGTTGGCTTATCCCTGCTGCCGTTTTCACCGGCTCTGAATCGTCGAAACCATTACTCTGTGGTTCGAAGTGATAGCGTGCCATCCCCCAAAACACCATTAATCTCATGGAATGTTTCTCTAGCGGATTTGCCTTTGACGAAGGAAAACTTTAAAATAGCGCGAATTTCGGCGTTAGTGAACTCCATGTTTACACGTCTATAACTTTTGAACGCAATATCCAAACTAATCATGCATAGCGTCGTTTTGTACGTTATGTTAAGACCTTTCAAATGATGTATAGTATTATCAAATACGAGCTCTGTAGCGCTTTGTACATAGCCGTAAAATTCATAAGACAAAAAGGCGGAAGAGAAATTTGTATAATTAAAATTATACAAATGCCCCACATGTGTATATAATTAATTAACTATTATTTTAATTAACTATTAATTGTCTATTAATTGACTCTTAATTAACTATTAGTTGATCGTGTTTTATTTTATTACGAACTATTTTCATAAACGATTCCATTATTAGTATTGTAATAGAGTAAGGATTTTTTAAAAATGCAATTGTATTCACAAAAATCGCTTACTTTCTTAAATAATGACGAAAAATTAAATTATTAGTATAGAGAATGTAAAACAAATATCTTTATTAAAAGAAAATATGACTTCATTTAAAGAGTGTATAATACACTGAAAAAAAATTAGTTACTTCTATGAAATATTTAGTAAAAGGAATAAATAAAATATATTTAGGTATCTTAAATAAATATTTCATTGTTATAAATATAAAATAAAATTATCTAGATTTCTAAACAAGAAAACCATTTAGTAAAAATAATATTTAGTAGATCTAACTAAATATTTAGTTAGTTCAAAGCCATTATAGTTAAATCTACTAAATGGTTTAGTGTAAATAACTAAACAATAGTTATTTTATACAAAAGTATAAAATAAAGCATTTATGGTGTTTTGGGCATGCTAATTATTTAAAATCTCTTCTCTATAATGTATTATATTTATATAAATGCTATTTTCTTCTAATTTGACTTCGCAGTCTATATTATATATAAAGACAATACAATACAATACAATACAATACAATACAATACAATACAATACAATACAATACAATACATTATAAATATAATATAATATAATTATTAATTTAATATGTATAAATAAATATGTATGAGTACAAATTCGCGTATGTTTTAAATTATTTCTTATTATTATTGAATAAAATAGTTGTTTTAAAAGTGTGCCGGTGCACTCACTTATTTATAACCTGCGAATACAGTACTATGAAAATATAATTAAAAAACTTAATTATATATGAAGGTTTATATACTATTATTGCTACTGGTTTATACAGTAGCAATAATAGTATTGCGAATACAGTACTATGAAAATATAATTAAAAAACTTAATTATATATGAAGGTTTATATACTATTATTGCTACTGGTTTATACACAAGTCTAATGTATAAACCAGTAGCTAATTTATGTTATTAATTACCTGTATATCCGATGGTTTATATATGCATATAACCAGACACAACACAATATTATATTTGTATTGTACGCAGCGCAAGCTAATTTCAAACACCAAATCTTCGTCGTTCAAACTTTACATGTATAAGTATATTCGTTTAGAATCTCTTGTGATACTATTTTATGTTTATCAAACCAGATATTAAAGTTGATAATGATGATAGTTATGAAATTTAATTTCATGTATTTCAGAAAATAAATTTGATTTAGTGAATATAAATAAATTCTTTTTACACAATTCATAATGTTTTTTTTTTAAATTACAAAAATATCATATCAACTAAAACAGTTAAAACATGTAAAAATATTTTTTTTATAATTCAAAACAGTTGTTTATATTAAAAAAATATTTCGTCCTTTTAATTTCAAGGAAGTGTATTTATTTAAAATTAACAAATTCTCTTTCAGTGTACTTAAAATTACAAAAAATATTTCAAACAATAGTTGCAGATGTTAATAAAATAAATTTTTCATATTATGCGTTCTATTTATACGTTTACATTCTGCAATCAGCATTTTTCGAGAAAACTGTACTCGAAGGTATTTGTGTTTCGTATAATCGTAGATGTTTTCAGAAGATCCCAAGACAGAGCTATTGAATTTTTTTCCAAAAATTTTTTTTTTATTATCTTGTGATTATTTCATAGTCACATCATAAATTTTTTGGCCATCGAATTAATGAATACAGCTGCTATTGCAGTATCTATATATATAGAGATCTTCATATATATATATATATACATATACTAGCATCCCCCGTCTCGGCTTCGCCCGAGATAATAATTTAACCGATTTCATAAACAATTCACTAATATCTAAGTAAAAAGTACTTTAATAATTATATATAAAAATCTATATTTATATAAATAATTGACCGTAATTTACCTATCGTCGCTTCTGTATAAAAAGCTGCTTCAATGTAGCGTACACTTCAAAAATTTGATATTTTGCCGATCATTTTATACTATATATATATATATAAAATATGGCTTCGATGGAGAAAATTGTACTTTCGAGTTCAAGCGGTAGAAAAATATGTCCGGTGTCTCGGGACGACTGCTGTTGAGGTAGGCTAGAAAACTGCACCTCCAAGAATATATATATATATATATATATATATATATATATATATATATAACTTTATGAGTAGTAGAGGGATAAGGCCGGGGAATCCCCTGGTATGAGAGGGTCGCAAGACCGACTCGAAAATACGGCACTATGTGTGATCCGTCTGTGCTCTGTAATAAACTAATTACGGTGCATGGTTTTTGCAGGTATAGAAGCGAAATATTCTCGCTTCTACGGATGATGTGTGCGTTAGTTCTTTCGGTGAAGTCGTCCAAGAAGGAAGGGACACTTCAATCTTTGTCAATATATATTTCTGTATACTGATTTTATACCTTTTAATAAATAGTTGCTAATTTGAATTTCAAATAAGTTTTATTCACAATCCACTGGATGTAAATTACTGCGACAGGTTATAATCCTTTTATAAATAGTGATATTTATAAAAGGAAAGTGTTGTTTGGTGAAATCGAAGAAAGTTGTAGTAAGTGCTAATAAGAAGAAGTAATTATTACAGTTTTATAAACAAGAAGAAATATGAAAGGTACATTTAAAATTGAGAAGCTATGGGATAAAGACAATTGGCTCGAATGGCGTTCCGTAATACGCACGCTTCGAAACGCGTACTGCGAGGGTACGCTCAAGTATCCTATAAGGAGTGACGAAAATTTCGAAAACGCAGTTCAGAGGTTTAAGAACGCAGACAGTGCGGCGAGAAAGTTAATTGTAACAACACTGGAGAAGAAACCTCTTGGGCTGTTTTGAGTTGTACAACAGCACGTGAAATGTGGATAAAGTTGAGTGCTGTATACGACATGAGGTCAGAAGAAAATTTAAGCATGATACAGAAGCAGTTTTTCGATTTCAAGTGGGACCCATCTGAAAATGTTGCGCAAAATATGTCGAAGCTAGAACAGATCTCATCAAAGATGAAGGCACTTGGAAGCACAGTATCAAACTCAATATTTATAGCTCGTGTACTTTCAACATTACCAAGAAAATTCAGTCATTTCCATAGCACATGGGATTCGATGGATGAAGCAAGGAAAACAACAGAAAATTTAACAACCCGTCTAATGACCGAAGAACTCAGAGTGCATGATAAAGACAAAGATGAAGAAAAGGCTGCTCTCATATCTAAGCTAAGAAGGGACGGATTGGAGAAAAAGAAATTTAACAAGGATAACAAAACAAAGTCAAACAAGAATTTAAGTTGTTACTCTTGTCGCTTGAAAGGTCATACGAGCAAGGACTGCCGTGGATGTTTTATATGTGGAAAGAAAGGACATATAAATAAGAATTGTTTCACGAAGAGGGATACTTCACATCGCAACGCTTTTCAATCAAATGATATACAAGGTAATGTTTTACACGAAAGCGGTGAAGAACAACGAGAAACAAGGAGACAGCTCTTTTTGGGAAGCAGGGATAATGTTGCAGATAATGACATATGGCTGATTGATTTTGGAGCATCGGATCACATGACGTTTCGCCGTGAATGGTATGGCGAATATAGAGAATTTAAGGTACCGCTTAAGATTATGTTAGGAAATGGCGAAAGTATATTTGCATACGGTAAGGGCGATATAGATATACAAACCTTTGTTAACGATGAAGTAATTCCCGGAACAATATGTAACGTTTTATATGTGCCGAATTTAAAACGCAACTTATTTTCAGTAAAAGTCGCAGCTCAAAAGAGCTTAACCTTTATAATAACAGAGTCAGGTAAACGGTGTTTATCAAATTAATCTTTCTATAGTAGTTCCAAAAAATATTAATTTTTCTTATAAAGAAAATAAGATTGAAACCTTGCAATTATGGCATGAACGGTTTTGCCATCAAGATAAAAGACATGTCAAATATTTTTTGAAAAGCGCAGGTATAAGAGTAGAAGACAACAATGATTTTTGTGATGGTTGTGCCTATGGTAAGGATCATCGACTTAGCTTTCACGAGAAAACTGAACGCGCTACAAGAGCTCGCAAAATAATATACGCAGATTTGTGCGGACCTATGGAGCATGAATCTCTGGGTCGAAAATGATATTTTTTAATTTTAAAGGATGATTTCTCGCGATATCGATATATTTATTTTGTTCGAAATAAATGGGAAGTTGCAGGAAAAATAAAATCATTTTGCACCGAAGTAGAGAATCAGTTTTGTGAGCAAATTAAAGAATTACATACAGATGGTGGTCGCGAATTTAAAAATAAGGAAGTAAGTCAGTTTTTAGAAAATAAAGGAGTGATACATTCGATAAATGTCCCTTATACGCCCGAACAAAACGGTGTCGCGGAACGTGAGAATCGTATTGTAACAGAGACAGCACGATCTATGATCTACTCTAAATCCAAATTACCGATATTTCTGTGGGCAGAAGCTATGAATACCGCGGTTTACGTAATAAATAGGACGGGTTCAACGAGATATACCAACAAGACTCTCCTTCGAGTTATGGCATGGTAAGCAAGGAAATTTTGAAAATATGAGAGTATTTGGAACCCAATGCTATGTTCACGTTCCAATCGAAAAAAGAAGAAAATTAGATAAAAAATGAATTTTTGGATATTTTGTCGGTTATATTGGAAATTCAAAGGGATATCGTATATATATATATTCCGAGTAAAAGACATATAGTTTTAAGTCGTGATGTAGTTTTTAAAATAGAAAATATTATTCACAAAAATCAAGAAATATGCGTAAAGGAAAGTATATCACAAAGCGATGAAACTTCAATTAAATCGAACGATGTAACAGAAGAGATTGTAGAGCCATTACGAAGTTTAAATAATAATAGCAATGAAAATAATCATAGAACTCTTCGAGATAGACGTTTAATTAAACGAACTGATTTTTACGGTTGTCCGATTACTCATGTAGCCGAGACTGTTCCGCTTATATATAAGGATGTAATAAATTCAAATGAAAACCAGAAATGGATAATAGCGATGAAGGAAGAAATGAATTCGTTGTATGAAAATAGAACCTGGATCCTCGTAGATAAGCCAGAAAATTTTAAAGCGATTAATTGTAAATGGGTATTTACGAAAAAATATAATATCGTATAGAAATTAATATATTAAATGAACAATGTATTTTTATCCATCAAAGTAAATATATTTTAAATATGCTACAAAAGTTTCATTTGCAGGAGGCAAATTCTGTTTGTACTCCAATTGAAGTTGGTTGGGATGCAAAGATTTCAAAGGAAGTAGACAGTAAAGTCCCATACAGAGAAGCTGTAGTAGTCTTATGTATCTACAAGTAGTATGTAGGCCCGATATTAGCTTTGCCGTAAACGTTGCTTCTAAAGTTCTCGACAAACCTACCAATGCGCACTGGCTGTTAGTCGAACGTATTATGCGATATCTGAAGGGTATTGTAGATCTCGGAATATTATATTGTAAAAACGGTGATTACGAAACATACTGTGATGCAGATTATGCAGGTGACAAAATATTACGAAAATCTACATCAGGTGTAGTTTGTCTAAATGCGAATGCAGCCATAAACTGGAAAAATAAAAGACAACAATGCGTAGCGTTATCAACTACCGAAGCCGAATATGTAAGCCCAACTATAGCAAGTAAGGAAATTGTTTCGATTAAGAAATTATTTCATAACTGTAAAATAAATATTAAAACATGTAATTTGTATATTGATAATATGAGTGCATTAAAATTAATAAAAAATGCGGAATTCCATCAACGCACGAAACATATAGATGTAAAATATAATTTTGTACGTGAATTGTATAATAATGGTGAGATTGATGTTAAGTATGTAAAGAGTGAAAATCAGATTGCAGACAGTATGACCAAAGCGTTAGCAAAACCTAGATTTTTATTTTAATTGATGCATTAGGTCTGAAAACAAAAAGAAGCTTAATTGTTTAATTGAATTCTTGGATGTAAAGTTTTAAGGGGAGTGTTGAGGTAGGCTAGGAAACTGCACCTCCAAGAATATATATATATATATATATATATATATATATATATATAACTTTATAAGTAGTAGAGGGATAAGGCCGGGGAATCCCCTGGTATGAGAGGGTCGCAAGACCGACCCGAAAATATGGCACTATGTGTGATCCGTCTGTGCTGTGTAATAACCTAATTAGGGTGCATGGGTTTTGCAGGTATAGAAGCGAGATATTCTTGCTTCTATGGATGATGTGTGCGTTAGTTCTTTCGGTGAAATCGTCCAAGAAGGAAGGGACACTTCAATCTTTGTCAATATATATTTCTGTATACTGATTTTATACCTTTTAATAAATAGTTGCTAATTTTAATTTCAAATAAGTTTTATTCACAATCCACTGGATGAAAATTACTGCGGCAACTGCTATAGAGAGTTTTGTGATGAGGAGATAGAATACAATGTCCAGGTATCCCGGGACGACTGTTACTGGAAGTGTGCGTGTTCGAATGATAGAGTACGAATCTCTTCATAGAAGTCGTACTGACATACACGGATATCGTTGCCCACCAACTATACTCAACAATCCCCATAGATGTCGTGCTAAATCATCTGGAAATCGCATTCTATCATCGGAACACGAAACTCCCCGTAGAAGTTGACGATCAGCTAAACACGATAGTCCCAGTAAACCTTCTGGACCGAATCAACGCCTGCCATGTGCTGCTGAAACAGAACGAACTCGACCCATTTTTGAAGCGTATGATGACTGGCGACAAAAAATGGATCACATACAACAATATCAAGCAAAAATGGTCGTGGTCCAAGGCCTGTGGACCGTTCCAAACAGTGATCAAGCCGGGATTGACGACCAGGAAGGTTTTGCTGTGTTTGGTGGGATTGGAAGGAAATCATCCACTATGAGGTACTCCCATATGTTCAGAAGCTTAATTCTACTATCTACTGTGAACAACAATCCACCAGGATTAAAAGAAAATTGTTGTAGACCCAAACTAACAAAAAAATTGTCTCTTGTCATAATTCTGAAGTTAATATAATGTATAAAAACAAACAAATCACTTGTCGTCACAAACTATATTCAGTATGATTTGGCATACAAAACCATTTTATAAGAGAAGAGGAAAGAAAGATAGAGAAACAAAGAAAGAGAGAGAGAGAGAGAGAGAGAGAGAGAGACAGAGAGACAGAGAGAGAGACAGACAGACAGATTTTCCCAGGTAAGAGAAAATAAAATTTAAAAAATCAAAAGATATCCATAAGGTGTGAGAGTAGTGTCAGATTAACCTGAACAACAAAAAGGGTAATACCGACTAACGTCACACCTTCTTTAGGATAAGAATCTCAAAGTTGGATTTGAACATTCGTTTGAGCTGGCCTAGTATTAATACTTTAACTAGATTACTTTGAGTTGATGTTCGTGATTCAAGACGCGACCTAATGACCGCTGGTGAAACTGATTGTTAAAACCATTAACTTAATTTATTGATGAAAGCAAAATGATACTCAATAAAAAACATAGCCTATGTCTTTCCCAAGATAATATAGAATCTATATGTCAAATTTAAGAATAATCGGTTCAGTAATTTTTTCGGTTATCGTTTACAAATAAAAACACGCCTTGTCTTTATAAATTAGGACGATATGATATGCTATATATATATATAGATATATATATATATATAGATATATATATATATATATTATATAGCTATATATCTCTTGGCGACAGTGGCGATTTCCAATGGTTCGATAATCCAATGACTAATTAATTAATTAATTTTAGCTCATTTGATGAATTGAGAACTGTAGTTTATTTTGCGTACTGTACTGCCAAATATTGTAATCCTCAATATTTTTAACCAATTAAATTACTATAAGCTTTTCAAAGACGGGCCCGCAAGTACATGTCAAAATAATTTTTAAATTATATTTTCATGCTACTGTATTCCTACGTTATAAATAAGTGCATAGGCCCACTTTTAATAAGCAACTTTTTTATTGAATAATAAAAAGTAATAATTTCGAAACTTACACAAAATGATAATCATACATATTTACATATATTTGACTATGTAAAAATTGATTTCAATACTTTCTTTTGTTTAAATTAGAAATATTTAAAAAATAATAAAATTATAAGTTATTTTTTAGGAATTAATAAATATTTTTTCATTGGTCTTACAGTCCAATCAAATCAATCGAAAACAATACGTAACAATATCAATACATATTTTTTAATTTAATTTTTATTTTTATTTTTATTATTTTTGTGTATTGATATTGTTAAGTATTGTTTTCGATTGATTTGATTGAACTGTAAAACCAATGAAAAAATATTTATTAATTTGTATATAATCAGTCGGCAAAAATACAATTAAATTATTGCTTTTTAGGACTTGTGCATTTATAGGTAACTGACTGAGAAGTCTAATTAGGAAAACATTTCATTTATATAAATACATACAATACATTGATTATATTGTGTAGCATGTATAGGTTACATTACCATATACATGTTGATTACTACAACAAATAGGAAAAAAGACAGAGAGAGAGAGAAGGAGAACAAATTAAAAATTTAATATAGCTAATATATAGTTATTAGTTAGTCTAAAATATACTTTTGAAGTATATAGTTTGGAATTTTAGATTTTGTACGTGGCCATTGTTAGTAAAGAAAAAAAATTGTTCATTCGAGGTATTATTTAAAAATTTAATTTCGAGAAATTCAAGATTTTTACTGTGATATAATAGAAGTGATTTTACGTGGAAGTCTCTGCGGAATAATCGAAGAGTTTATCAAACTGGCCAGTGACCTGTACATCTATTAGTATAGACAAAACCCAAGATTTTATTCATTAAACATCGTTGGGTTGAGATTTTTTCAGCGGTGTATAATAAGGTTGGTGGATTTTTCTTTGCTTCTTATATCTTTGAGTTTCGGTAAATTATAATTTCTCTCTACTGATTTCTTTTATTTTCATAATTAAAAAAATCGTAGAAATTACAAACTAGTGTTATAAAGTGTGAAAGAGACAGTGACATACGAGCATAGAGTATAAATTTAAGAGCAAAAAGCGCGTACACGGTTTTCTGTAGTAGTTCATCTTACTCTTCGTAAGGTGGCGCCCTTGTTGCTTTGTCTCTCTGATATACTTACAAATTTTTTTCTCTCACACCCTGTGTAAACGGATTCGTGCGTTAACATATCGCGGGTGCGTATTAAGTAGGGGTAGTATATTATTTATTATAATTTTATATAATTTAATAAATATAAAATTTATTTTCTTATTTAATTAAATAAATTTTCTTTTTATTTTTTATTAGTAATAGAAAATATAAAAATATTGCCCCCTGTACTTGATAATTAATCCGTCTTTTCCTGGATTATTGATAATCTATCAATATATATATATATATATATATATATATATATATATATATATATATATTATTTAAATAAATTCCAGGATAAAAAAGGTAAGTCTGAGGAAGAAATATCCGTAAAGAACCTACGGTCCAAATAAATTGTTTCAAACAATTTAATCCGTTCGGGGTTCTTTACAACTCTGTCAACGGGTACATCTACCAGGTGTTTCATAAATAAGTACCACGTTACAGAAATGGCGCCCAACGTGCTTTAGACATTTTAAAGGAAATTGTTTTTTTTTATCTCTTTTCTCTCTCTGTTATAGTCTTGTCTCTTTTTAGTCTTTATAGTCTTTTCTCTCTCTTTTCTCTCTCTGCTATCATCAAAGCAATTGACGAATATAAATACATCAATTTTGAACTCACGAGGGAAAAATTTTCTTTTATATTTTTAAAGAAATTTTTCTTTTCTCATTATTAATAAGAAAGAAAATTTAGTTTTTTCTCTCGTTCCTCAGACTGCCTTTAAGGACGTGATTAAAAGATAAAATATTTTTTGTGTCTTTTATTATATCAGGCAATATACAGGGGTCTACCCTCTTTACCACATTAGGTCGTTAACGACTAGGTGTCGCACCCATAGGCTTTACAAATAAACGTGTTTGCGTTAGCGTGTTAGAAAATCCTTCACACAGGATAGACAGATGAAAGTGTGCGTGACGTGACTCACCGCAGAAAGCTAGGGGAATAAAGATAGTTTGAATTTTTTTGTTGAAACTCTTAAGCAGAGCCTGAGCCTATTTTCATCTTGTAAAAGTGGAATCAGCAGAAGTGTTAAACGTTGTTTCTTCCTGGGCTTAAAATATTTGTTTAATTATTGTGCTTGTTTTTTGATTTTATTTATTCTTAACTATTTTGTTAATTGTTTTTTATTATATTTTATCAAATTAATAATATTAGGACATAGTAGGAATTGATACCTCTCAAGGGACGGAGACATCAATTCCTACCAATAATAACCAAATACAATAAAATCAAAGCCCAGGATAACACTTCAGGCTTTCCATATAAGGCAGTAAAGTTAATATAATATTTCTCCAAAGAGGAGTCACTTCACGAACACTGAGGAGCTCAAATTGTGTTAGGTAAGGATTATTTTATATTGTATTCTTATTTTTCTTTAGGTTATAGAGAGCATCCATTTTTATTTAGTAGGTCCCTCTCTAAAAAGAAAAGAAATACATTTTGAGTTATCCTCCACATTTATCACTGTAACTAGATACCTCGTTTTTTACAACATAGCCAAAAGATCCACCTCTTCTTCCTCTAAAACACCGTCGACCCCGGTCGACCAATGGTATTTATATCTAACGTGAGGTGAAGTTGATGATTACCTCCATCAGCTGTCTCTGCGAAGCGATGGTACTATTTTTGACCGGCTTCGCAGAATAAACCAATGGTTGAAGGGAGAATATGATCAGAATGACTTTGTCGAAGAAAAAGAAGAAGATCAGGGTCGTGTTTTCCTTAAACATGAGTCAGCCAGAGAATCCTTCATTGAAAGTATTATAGCTCAGGGTGATCACTCTTGGCTAGACTCAACAGCTGATGGAGAAGAGAGACATCCGTTGGAGTCATTGAAGCATGATGAAGAGGTCCAACGGAATCTTGAAGCCTCTCGATGGCGCTTGAGGGTGGGTCTGACCATCCAGCCTGGTGTGGATGAGCAGACGACTGCAGGAGGCCTACTCCTCCCACAAGATCAGTCGGGACAGACGACCCCAACCCCGTCGTCAAGCGCAATCCCTAATTCCTCACCTGGCAGTCTACCTCCATGCACAATAGAAGAGATATTGTACGGTTTATGTCAGTACAAGACCTCCAAACAAAGTTAGAAGAAGCAATTGCTGTCATAACCAATCAATTATCTGCCCTGTCACAAGTTCGTTCCGTATCAGTTAGCAGTACACAACTGGCTGACGATCCTGCACGGAAGAAGGTGCAAATACAAGACACATTGGTGTGTCATGCATCCACCGTGCAGGAAGAATCGTCAGTCTCCCTGCAACCTCCAGCCAGTGGTGTTTCGATGCCACGTTCAAGTCCTCGAGTCCGTAAACGTGGCTGGAAGGGGGGGAACTCTTCGAAGCCATCAGAAACGTCGAGGATTACGCGGTCCGGAGGATTTCCCAGTGATAAGTTAGAATTCATTGGGGGATCCAAGAGGGATAAGAGTCTTGTGGTCCATAAATGGGATATCCATCAGGACCTAGAATTATTCCTCAAGCGGATTGAGGAGCGCCAAAGAAATTCACAAATATTTGATGAAGAATTAACTCAGGCGCTTCCAGAAATATTCAAGGGGAAGACAGAGTTATGGTTCGATGCTTTATAAAAAAAGAGGCATAACCACCTGGAGTGAAGTCTGTACCGCTGCAAAACAATGGTACGGAGCCGGTCGAGAATATCGAGGAAAATGCGTTGGAGAGGCCGAAACTTGAACTCAAGAAGCCAACGAACCTTCGAGTGATTATATCGCTTGTCTCCTCTCGATATTTGATCGGCTAAATCCACCTCTCCCCGAGACAGAGCAATTGGATAGACTGTTGCGTAACGCACGCCCTGAAATCCAGCTAAGGATATCAAGAAAGTCTATTAACAATGTCAGATAATCAACAATCAGCTAGATATATTTCTACCTTAGATCTGAGTAGTGCGTACCATCAAATACCACTTCATCTGGAATCCAAACCGATAACGGCATTTACGGTACCTGGAATGGGGTTGTTGCAGTTTACCCGGATGCCCTTCGGTCTATCTAACGCTGGAGCGTCGTTTCAACGACTTATAAACCGAATTATCGGACCAGACCTCGTTCGGGATTCTTTACAACTCTGTCAACGGGTACTTCTACCGAGTGTTTCACAAATAAGTACCCCGTTACAATTGATAAATGTATTACATTAAAGAGAAGTTTTAAATGATTAGGAATTCCAATACACCATACTTGCCTTATTTTATACTATCGTACAAAGTAATTTTAAAGAGATATATTGTATATTAAGTTATGTTTAAAGATTATAATTAAATCAAACAACCCAATTGAAAAATAATTCTATTTATCTAAAAAGTGTTAAATAACACAAAATGACTATAAGTTTCCACAAAAAAATTTAAATTCAGCAAAAACACATCTAGCACAATTAAACTGACTACTAAACAAAGCATTTAAAAGAAACAAATTCCTTAAACGTTGGAAAGAAAAAGTTAATCTATAATTGACAAAGTTAATCTATAATTAATAAATATTTTTTTTTTTATTGGTCTTACAGTCCAATCAATTCAATCTAAAAATAAAATAAAAATAAAAAAAAAAAAAAAATAAAAAAAAGAAATAAAAAAAATAAAAATAAAATAAAAATTAAAAATAAAAATTAAATTAAAAATTAAATTAAAATTATAATGACAGTCAGACTGTCCTTGTTTACATTCACCCCCGTAGACTAATCTGAAAATAAAATATTAGCTGAAAAAATTCTTTGTTAGTAAAGTGCAGTCTGACTGTCCCCAACACCCTTACCTAATTGAAGATCCAGTCCAACGTTTCGAGCTCGCTACGGCTCCTCATCAGGGACTAATTTTTAATTTAATTTTTTATTTTTTTTTATTTTTTTTTTATTTTTTATTTTTATTTTTATTTTATTTTATTTTTAGATTGAATTGATTGGACTGTAAGACCAATAAAAAAATATTTATTAATTTGTATATGGGCAGTCGACAAAAGTACAATTCAATTGTTTTAATCTATAATTGACCAAGTTAATTTACAAAGCGTTGTAAATTGTATTCTGAGTACTCTAAAATTTTTTTATACAAAAGTATAAAATAGGCAAGTACCATGCATTATACTTCATAATCATTAAATAGCTTGATAATGTATTATATTTATATAAATGAAAATTTTTCCTATTAGATTTCAAATTCAATTACACCTAATTGATAAAGAAATTTTCAGTAGTCTCACAAGATTCTCCTATTCATGATTTGTTAGAAAATTTAATGTATCGAAACTGGAGCTTGATTCTCAAGTGCTTATAAAATGATTTGAAATAATTTTTGTTATATATGATTGTGCTTAATGCAATTGATTTAAACGGATTTAAAAAAAAGATACATCTTCAAGTATATAATTTATAATATGTTCGTAGTACTTATTATAAAGTAAGTGCATAGATATGCTTTTCAGAAAAGGCTTGTTTTTATCATACTTTCAATAAGCTTTACGCAATTAACTTTATACAAATTGATATTTATGCATATTTGATACATTTCACTATAAGAATGAATTTCAATACTTTTTTTAAATAAAAAATAAAGGAACATAATTTTAAAATATTATTTTATTCTTAGGGAATATATATATATATATATATATATATATATTATAAATAAATATATATATATATATATATATATATATATATATATTAATGAAATTCATGTAAATTTCAGAATTCAGGTTGGCTAACAATTTGTCAAAAGTTTATTTCATTTAATTGATTCAATATATATATATATATATATATATATATATATATATATATATATATATATATATATATATATATATATTGAATCAATTAAATGAAAGCCAACCTGAATTCTGAAATTTACATGAATTTATACTCATGTAATGTTATAATATCGTTTTATCAATATCTAAGAATATAACTTTTTTTTAAGAATCACATATTTATGTGTAATTGATTGTAAATTTTAAGTAGGAAAAATTTTATTTATATACATATAATACATTATAGAGAAAAGCTTTTAGATGATTAAGACGTAGAATACACCATACTTGCCTCATTTTATACAGTTGTAGAAAGTAATTTAAAATTTTTATATACAATAAATATTAGAAATATATTACATCATAATTACTGAATAGATGGCTAAAATTATATTTCCAGAAATTTAGTTTACTCGAAGTTTCTTATCACCTGAATTTAATTAAAATTTGAAAATACAGTATTTGGAAGCTTAAGGAGCCTACCTTTAAAGCTGATTTTAAAAAATAAAACAGTTCTCCAAACTTAAAAATCTTAAAAATATATTTTTATCCCATTAGTCATTAGTATATTAACAAATACATTTTTTTAGTATACTATTTTTTTCAATGCCATTGAAAATTTTTTCTATATATTCACAAATAACTTAGGATTGTTGTCTCTTAAAGAAATCTATTATGACTATTAATATAAATCAATAATATTGTTCTGTGAATTATAAACAATTTTAACTATAATATAATTTAAAATAGATCAAAGAAAAACAGGAAAACCGTTAAAATTATATTTAAAAGCTTCGAACAATATTTCAGCTTATCTTTACTTTGACAAACTTTTGAAGCATTCTTAATCAATTTCAAAATTCATGTATGCTTCCACAATCTATTAACATTTGTAAAAATCTAGTCATTGATATTGTAATAAATAAATATGGATTTATATTACCAAATTTTTATCATTCTTCATAAAAGCATTTGCAAAATTAAATTTTCTCTGTAATGAATTTCTTAGAATTAAAAAAGAACTTTTTGTAATTAGTAAGTTTGAAATACAAAGAACAGAATTTCATAAATATCATTTTGTTCTAAACACTATTTGAATGACATGGAAGTCATTTAAATAGAGTGTGAAAGAGATAACCGCATTTTATATTGTACTTAAAAAATTAGCATAAATATAGAATAAATTTATGGGACATGGATAAATTAAATTTATGCATTATTTATAGAGAAAGTTAATAAAATTTATTATTATTTTATGAATTTATTTATAATTTCTTACTCTCCATAAGCACCTTCACCTAAAATTTGTCCAAGAATCCATCCATCTACAAATTCTGTCATTTTATAAACGTTATCGAATTTTGCACATTTAATCTATACATTTACATTTACCATAAAACTGCCCTTGCACAAAAACATAGTAAAATCAATTCATAATATTAAAGCATTAAAATCTATCTATATGTTTATTATATATATATATATATATATATATATATATATATATATATATATATATATATATATATATATATATATATACAATAGTAATAATAAAGAAAAAAGAATCAAGGACGTACCCAGTTGGGCACAAATAGCTTAATATATCTGTTCTATGCCTTTAATAAGTATCTGGAAAGACTTTCGCAAAATACATTTATAGGGTCTGTTCCGAAAGGCTTCCAGTAAGTTACCGATAAGTATATATAGACATTGCAGTGCGTTGGCAGAGATAATAAGGGGAGATCGCCGACGCTTATGGGCCAGACTGCAGTAAAAATTTTCGACTGAAAACAAGGGCATCTGGTGGGCAAAGCGAGGTACTGGCCGTTTCGTGCGATATTCCAGATGCTGTTTTTCGAGTTTGTGCGATGGTGCGATCGAGGGCGGAAATGACTGTCTTCGGCGCGTGTAGAGGGAAAGCTTGTCGAGATAATAGACTGATAGCGACCAAAAAGAAATTTTATTGCTACATGTATAGATATATATATATATATATATATATATATATATATATATATATATATATATATATATATATGGTACTTTACGGTAATATTCTCATTGACTATTTCATATCCTCCGTTAGTTTGAATATATTTTTTTGGGAACTCTTGGTATAGAAAAATGTTGTAACGTTCCTGTCCCCCTCGGGAGAGTCTTCGCGGTATTTTCCAAGGGTAGTTTGAGAGGGGAGAAAGTTTTTCAGGATGGGACGGCGGATCAGAAAAATAATTATACAAGAACACAGTATATTTTTAGATAACAAAAAATAAAGACGAGTTTATTCAAACAACCCCCTTCTATTTACAAGGTGTTCTGAAACAGATAAATTCTAACAAAATTATTAATAAAAAGTAATTTTAAAAGTAGATCTACATATATAATTCTTAAACTAATTTTGCGTTATTTTCGGTGATGTGTATAATATCCGGCGCTATTTACCGCACGGATACCCGGTGTTATTTTCCACGCGGGGAAATTACAGAACGTGACGGGTAGATTCTAAAATAGGATGAAACAAGGTAAGTTTAACTCCGCTGGTCTTTTGAGTAGCGCCTCCCAACTAGAATCAAGAGTTAAGAAAAAATTGACTAGTCGGGATAAGTAAACGGCTGGTCTTTTGCGAAGCGCCTCGCAACCAGGATCACGTTTACTTAAGGAAAGCTAAAATTATTAGCCGTCTGTCTTTTGAGGAGCGCCTCGCAACTAGAATCAAGAGTAAAGAGAAAATTGACTAGTCGGAATAAGTAAACGGATGGTCTTTTGCGGAGCGCCTCGCAACCAGGATCACGTTTGCTTAAGGAAAGGTAAAATTATTAGCCGTCTGTCTTTTGAGGAGCGCCTCGCAATAGAGATCAATCTAATAATTTCGGAGTAAATAAGTGAGTGAAAGGATAAACAAACGGCTGGTCTTTTGAGGAGCGCTTCGCAACCAGGATCACGTCTACTTAGGAACAGGTAAAGCTATTAGTCGTCTGTCTTTTGAGGAGCGCCTCGCAACAGAGATCAAACTAATAGTTTCAGACAGGATTTTCAAGAAAGAGTTTATTGAGCTCTGAATAGGTTTTTAGCTCCGGGGAAATATCGTGTGAATCAACTTCAGGGCAGTTGGTTCACCGGGCGAACTCTCGATTTTGCCTTTGGCAGGCCCTTTTATAGCGAAATGGTCGATTATTTCCGTCGCCGCTCGTTCAATTTCGGACGAGCCGCCGAATAATAATAATTATATTAATAATAATGCTGTTTAATAATAATAATAGTTAATAATAATCATAATAATTATTATTTACAATTTATTATTTATATTTGCAGCCGCTGTGCTGCTTACAGTGATTGTATACACGTATAATAGTGTATACGCCCATATACATGTATGCATATATATATATATATATTAAGTACAATTAATATTTTTATTTAATTATTTTAATTACCCGCTGTATATACTGGAATGCGCGCGTCAGTATAAGGCTTGCGCGTTCACCTACCGCAGTATTCGCTGCTGGCGCGCGCCGTTTGACGAGAGTGTACGGTAGTGTGTATGTGGCTCGTATTAGAGGGGATAGCGGTCGCCGGTCTAATACACTTAACCAGCTCTCTCTTGTCGCGCGCAGTGTATCCCCTCTACGGTATATTTCGGACTTAAGCTTAGTAGTAGAGAGAGAGACTAGATATTGCGTTCTCTCTCTACTTGTTCGATTTTCGGCAGTTGCGTCGACTACCTTCTTCAGTAGTCGTCGCGACCTTTGTCCGTTTTCAGTATGTTTACCGCGTGCTATTTAATATAATATGTAGTAGTTTTAATTTAATTTTATATTTGTACCTCAAATATACAATATTTAATAAACTATTAATCTGTTATACATCTAATTTCGTAGATGTATATAGAGTACATCCACGAAAATAGATGTAATAGTAGTTTAAAATAATAACTTTTATTTCTTTTTGTGTATGCGCGGTATATTTGTGTAATGGATTTCTGTGTTGTTCGAAACGAATTTGCGCGGCCATGTTTTTGGCGGTCGCAATGTATAGAATAAGAAATATGCTTTTTGATGAAAGCTGTAACTTTTCTGAACCATCCTTTTTGAAACTTTTCGTATTTTACAAGATAATTTAAAAAAACCAGATTTTACGGTGTTCTTATGGTTATCGCTAGAACGTGATGTCAATCAAAATAAAAAATTAGTTTTCAAGGACAATTTGTTCAAAATGAATTTTTTACAAAAATTTTAATTCCAAGAAAAAAATTATAATTTAAATTGTAATTTCACATTGTAACTTTTGAACAGAAACTTCATTCTTATATAGTTCTAAAATTTTATCATCTTTATAATACTACAGCATAATTAAAGATTACTTATCAGGACCATGTTAATTAAAACAATAGTTGTCTTATGTAAAACTATATAGAAAAATTCATTTGAAGCTTACGGGATATTGTAGTATTCACAATTCAAATTTTTTGTTAGTGTTATGGAATACGAAGTTGAACATTTGCAAAATTAATTTCTTCTAAAATTTAAAAACAAATTTGTATTAATTGTTCTTATGTGTCCCTGTGTTTTTAGATTCATGTAGGTGGCAGTGAATATCTTATAATTGGCTTTATTCTCTGTGATGTATTGTACAATAAGACTACAAGTTTATATAAACATAATTTTATTATCTAATAACATAATTTACGTTGTGCTACACATTGAAAAGAAGTCTAAATGCAAATCAGTAAATTTCGTAAAAGTATTTTTATGTCAATCTAACAAACATTCATTTAAATTCTATTATTTCAAACAAAAACATACAACTTTAAAAGAAATGAATATTCTGTCATTTCGAAACAACAGTGTATTTGAAATGAATAGTTCTGTTTATTTGAAGAGCAAAAAATATTTGTTACGTTACAAATACTTTTAAATGATCAGAATTTCTAATACACCTTACTTACCTTATTCTATACTTTTGTATAAAAGAAATTTAAAGTATGTTTTAGTTGTGTAAGTAATTTTTAAAATTAAGATTTTTAGTGCTGAAGAGTACACCAACCATGCTTCAGAGTTTAGAAATTGTCTCGGTTTCGCTCGAGATAGTAAATGTAACTGACTTATTAACCAGTTAAACAATCTCTATTTATTAGGATCAAGTCCTAATAATAACCCTAATTAACATTCTGATCGGGATGCCTAAAGCTTGAACGGCAGATTGTACGCGTTGAACATTCACTACAATTACGTTTCGTACAAAACAAATATATTACATATAATATATATTACAATAAAAATAATGGAAAAATATGCATATATAGTTAGTATTTATTGCAATATAATATATAGTGTACGTTTACATCGTTGAAGATTACAAAAATGACGGTCTAATAAGTTAAGATACTACAGTTGAATTGTATATTTTGTTTAAATTCTCAGTTCTCATATATCAAAAAAATATTTACTGTATTTAACTAAACATTCAGTATTTTAAATGTATAAATTACTTATTTTGAATAAATGGTTAATTAATGGTATACGAATCAACCCTTTATTTCAATCTATAAAAGTTTTTTTCAGTATAGACTGATTTCTATGACATACGTTTTACTTGGAACTAAAAAAATGTATGTTTGATTTAATTTTGTAATGCTTCTCTATATAACTAAAATAATTAAGTTGCAACAAAATATATGTCCGCTTTAAAAAAATTAACTTAACATTGAGACAATATTCATGGCCATTATCAGCAATTGATTTATGTTTACGAATGCAATAGATCTCGAAAAAGCTGCTAATTATAGACTGTAAACTTTTCCAAAAATTATTTAATTGCTTTTTATATTTTTAGAGTATCATATCAGAACCCTATATAATCAGTGACACATAACTACCTTGTATGGAGAAGACAGCGAAAGAGAGAGAGAGAATGGGAATGTGAGAGCGAGAGGGGGAGGGGAGAAAAGAAAAATCCAAGGGGATTAACATGGATTACTCGATGTTGGTGGGTGTTGCCATATCATGTACCTGCATGTACCCGCGAGTGTCCTCTATACTGTTTCGTTTCTTTCTCTCACCCGCTCTCACTGTTTATTATCTGTCCATCTGCACGCACGTTGTACGAGGCCTAGCAGGCAGTTTACCGATATACATGTAACAAATGTAGCCATCATTTTATCATTTTTTTTTTTTGTTAAATTTACAGTAAAAAATATCCTATCATTTAATCCTGACCGTATAAAATACGTATTCAAAATTGGAAGGTGATCGAAATATTAACTTACATTCAGGAAAAACATGATTTTCTTAAACCAAGAGAATAGATTTACTTAAGAACAAAAATTCAGTCAAGTAAATATTTATTTAATTATAATGTTCTAATTACTTTAATTTAGCTCATCATAATCTAAAAATAAGCATTTTCATTTTCTAGAAAACGTTACTTTCAAACAAGCTGATCAAAATTAAAATCGAAAATTTGAGTTTCTTAAATTTAGTAATCATATACCTGAACACAATACTTTTGATTCTTTAAAAAAGGCATTACAGAATCAAACTTATATTTTCTAGAAATTAGTATATAATTGTTTTTATACAGTATGTATAGAACAGAGATACACAATGCATATATAAATAAATATGTTCTTAATCTAAGAAAACAAAATTTTGAATCAGAAGGTTATTATATTAAAACAAAAAAGTAATGCATTGAATTCAGAAAATCTAATACCTAGAATTGCAAATAACCTAAATACTTAAATTATAGATTGATCAAATCTGTGGTCAAAGATTGTTCTGATACTATCAAAAGAACAATATTATCGAATTAATTAAATAAAAATTTTCTTAGTTTAAGAAATAGATTTTTCGAAATAATTTATTAAAATTATATACTGCTAAAATTCTAATATAAAGTAAATATTACTTGATTCAAGAAATTTATGCGATTTTCTGTACTAAGTAAATATTTTCTTTAACCAAGTAATCGCATAAACTTTAACCAAGCAAGTAGTTACTAAAATAAAGCTTATATTTTCTCAACAGCAGAACACAAATATTGGAAATTAAATGAATATTTTCTTATCTAAAGAAAATATTATCTGGAACCAATGATTTCAAATTTAAAATCAGGAAAATAAATTATTGGATTAATTAAATATCTCCTAGATTTTTGTCAAGATTTTCTAGAAAATGGGTGAAAATATTTTCTTGAAACAATAACTGAAAATTTTGGAATAAAAAAATTTAGATATTTGATTCAAGCCGACAAAATTAAGTGAATATATACTTTGATTAAGAATTTCAATATTTCACTCAAGAAATTTAATTTAAAATGAAGAACTCGATTCTTATCTTTAAAACAATAATTACTTGAAATACGTTTTTATTTTCAAAAACATGAAAATTCAAGTATGTTAAATGTTTAAATGTAGTTCATTGATTCAAAGCATTATTTTCTTGATTTTAAAAATCAAAAGTTTAAACTAAGCGAATAATTTCTTAAATTCTTTTACAATTTATACGTTAATTTACTTTTATTACATTTATATCAAAACTTCGAGCTAACCGGGATTCTATCCGCAGATCTTTGGATTCACAAGCTAACATCTTATTAATTACGCTATCGCAGTACGCTGTGGGCAATTATAAAAATCTTATATATCAATTTTAGATCTCTTATAGTTATACATTATGAAATTCATTTATGGATTCCAATGAATAGTATATGCATTTATATATAATACATACTTATATTATAACAATTTATATATCGTTTTGGTTTTAATACTTGATTTCCCACAACTAGATAATATTTTCTTAAATGTATTTTTCTTAGGTATATGAAGCTGAAAAATAATTCTTTTTTGTATTACTCTATAGCACTGACAAAATATTTGCTAAGATCAAATGTGGACCGATCATGAACAATGCAACAATAAGATTAAAACAAAAGGTCGCTTGTGAAGTGTTCAGTAACGTATAGCTTGCTTAAAAACTTTGAAATATTCCTTAAAAATAAGCCATGATTTTAAAACTTCTTGATATTATATATATATATATATATATATATATATATATATATATATATATATATATATCATACTAATTTATAGAGACAAAGCGTGTTTTCGTTTGTACGCTATAACAGAAAAAACTACTGAACCGATTGTTCTGAAATTTGACATATAGATTCACTATTATCTTGGGAAGAATATAGGCTATGTTTTTTCTTGAAAATCATTTTACTTTTAACAATAAATTAAGTTTACAGTTTTAGTGGTCAGTTTCACCAGTGACCACTAGGTGGCGTCTTAAATCCCAAACATCAACTCAATGTAGTCGGCTTAAAGTATTAATACCAGGCCAGCTCAGGTAAATGTTCATATCCAACTTTGGGATTCGTATCCTAAAGAAGGTGTGATGTTAGTCGGTATTACCTTTTTTGTTCTTCAGGTTAATCTGACACTACTCTCACACCTTATGGATATCTTTTGATTTTTGTAAATTTTATTTCTTACTTATAATTCTCTTACGTGAACAAATCTTTCTCTTTCTCTGTCTCTCTCTCTCTCTCTCTCTCTGTCTTCTTTTATAAGATGTTTGTATGCCAAATCATACTAAAAATAATTTCTGGAAACAAATTATAAGAATAATTTGATATTTTTTTGAATATTCTATTTTTTTCTATGCAAGAGGAAAATTGTATAATTATTTTGAAACATGAATTCTACAGAATGTTCAAATAAAAGCATCAAAATAACCAAATAATTTTTGAAAAGGATTTAGTCTACAATTTTCAGATTTCTCCCTTGCTTAATGAATTGTCAAACATAAATTAAATTATTTTAATATTATAAGGGCTTTTCCGTATATATGTAGAGTTATGGTCTTATCGATTTTTATTTAAAAAAATTAATTTTAAAAACTATCAGGTATGTGAATAAGTCTTTCCCGTTTTTTTTTTCAAATTTTGAGCCTTTATTGTGAAAAAATGGTTACAAATGAATTATTGAAAGTATTGGCCATCGCTAGCTACAACTTTTTCCCATCTTTCTGGCAACATACGAATCCCGTTGCGTAAAAATTCGACCGGTTTGGCCTCTATCCAGTCATCCACCCATTTTTTGGCTTCCTCGTAGGAATGGAAGTGCTGGTCAGCCAGGCCATAAGTCATCGATCTGAAGAGATGGTAATCAGACGGAGCAACGTCTGGACTATACGGCGGGTGGGGTAGGACTTCCCATTTGAGCGTTTCTAAGTATGTTTTCACCGGCGGTGCAACATGTGAGCGAGCATTGTCATGTTGCAAAATAACTTTGTCGTGCCTGTCGGAGTATTGTGGCCGTTTTTCTCGCAGTGCGTGGCTCAAACGCATCAATTGTCATCGATAGACCTCGCCTGTGATCCTTTCATTCGGTTTCAGAAGCTCATAGTAAACCACACCTAGCTGGTCCCACCATATACAGAGCATGAGCTTGGCGCCATGAATATTTGGCTTGGCCGTCGATGATGATGCATGGCCGGGTAGTCCCCATGATTTTCTTCGCTTCGGATTATCGTAACGTATCCACTTTTCATCGCCAGTCACGATACGATGCAGAAAACCCTTTCTTTTATGTCGCTGAAGCAGCTGTTCGCAAGTGAAAAAACGCCGTTCGACGTCTCTCAGCTTCAGTTCGTACGGCACCCAATTTCCTTGCTTTTGGATCATTCCCATGGCTTTCGAACGCTTGGAAATGGTTGTTCGGTCAACTCCCAATGCTTCAGCAAGTTCTTCTTGCGTTTGACAAGAATCTTCATCAAGCAAAGTCGCCAATTCTCGATCTTCAAAGATTTGCGGCCGCCCGGAACGCTCCTTGTCTTCCACGTCGAAATCACCGCTTTTGAAGCGTCGAAACCATCCGCGAACACTTGAATCATCGACACAACCTTCTCCATAAGCCTCATGAAGCAATCGATGCGTCTCGGCAGCAGATTTCTTCAAATTGAACCAATAAAATGAAACTTCCCGCAAATGACGTCGACTCGGCTCAAATTTCGACATTTTCACGATATCAAAAATTTATGATGCGAAAAAATTTTAACTAATGTGTTAGTATGGAATTGTTGACATATGAATAAGCTTTGATTATGGCATATGTAACAATTGAATACTCGCACAGTATTGGTGGCGCCATCTCTTACAAAAAACGGGAAAGACTTATTCACACTCCTAATAGTTAAAATTATTTAAATTAACATATATCTATATATACTATTTCATATAGCCAAAAATGTAAATTTCAATATAAATTGTTAGAAGCGGTATCCAATATAAATTGTGTTTTGTTTTTTTATTGATATGCATTTGTGAATTATTAATGATTTAAGCAAACAAATTGAAGTTAATTTCTATTGGAGTCTCTCTTTGATACGTCAACAAGTACAACCTCCTTAAAACTATTATTTATTTAACCTATTTAAATCATGACAAAATTTCGAAAATTAAAATTCAAATTTTAATGTTAATTTATAATTATAAAAATTGATATATTTATTTTGGCCATTAATTCCATCAGCGATTCTACTACTTCTATATGAATTTATAGTTTTCTTTATATAAATTAAATTTTCTACTACGTTACTTTGAAACAACTGAATTGGACTTTTGTCGACTGCCCATATACAAATTAATAAATATTTTTTTTATTTTTTTATTGGGCTTACAGTCCAATCAATTCAATCTAAAAATAAAGTAAAAATAAAAATAAAAAATAAAAATAAAAAATAAAAAAAAAATAAAAATAAAATAAAAATTAAAAATAAAAATTAAATTAAAAATTAAATTAAAATTATAATGACAGTCAGACTGTCGTTGTTTACATTCACCCCCGTAGACTAATCTGAAAATAAAATATTAGCTGAAAAAATTCTTTGTTAGTTAGACAAGTCTTCAATTAGGTAAGAGTGTTGGGGACAGTCAGACTGCACTTTACTAACAAAGAATTTTTTCAGCTAATATTTTATTTTCAGATTAGTCTACGGGGGTGAATGTAAACAAGGACAGTCTGACTGCCATTATAATTTTAATTTAATTTTTAATTTTTATTTTATTTTTAATTTTTATTTTATTTTTATTTTTTTTTTATTTATTTTTTTTTATTTTTATTTTTTATTTTTATTTTTATTTTATTTTTAGATTGAATTAATTGGACTGTAAGACCAATAAAAAAATATTTATTAATTACGTTACTTTGATCAATGTTGTAGTTCTTTTGTTTCGAATATAAAACAAACTTATTTCTTTGGTTTTTTAAAATTATCCGAGGAGTTTTCGCAGTACAGGGTGTAATTGAAAATTTTATTTTAAAAAAGTGCTTCGTGTAAAAAATCACATTTCGTTATTAAATGTTGTTTTCAATTGTATTAAACTGGTGACTCCAATAACTTTTTCTACAATTCAAAAATGGATTTCATGATTACAATTTCAAGGTTTTCCAATTTTGATGGATGTGGGAAACTGTACAACTAGGTGAAGTTAATTTTTGAAACTGAACGTAGATTTTCTTACAATCATATTGATTAAATTGCTATAGTTAAATATATCATATCATATCATATCATATCATATCATATCATAACATACTTCATATCATATCAGATCATAACATACTTCATATCAGATCATATCATATCATACTTACTAATTTATAAAGACAAAGCGTGTTTTTGTTTGTATACGATAAACGAGAAAACTACTGAACCGATTGTTCTGAAATTTGACATATAGATTCTATATTCTATTGAGAAGGGCATAGGCTATGTTTTTTATTGAAAATCGTTTTACTTTCATCAATAAATTAAGTTAATGGTTTTAAAAATCAGTTTCACCAGCGGCCATTAGGTGACGTCTTGAATCACGAACATCAACTCAAAGTAGTCCACTTAAAGTATTAATACCAGGCCAGCTCAAACGAATGTTGATATCCAACTTTGGGATTCGTATCCTAAAGGAGGTGTGACGTTAGTCGGTATTACCTTTTTTGTTATTCAGGTTAATCTGACATTACTCTCACACCTTATGGATATATTTTAATTTTAAACGAATGTTGATATCCAACTTTGGGATTCGTATCCTAAAGGAGGTGTGACGTTAGTCGGTATTACCTTTTTTGTTATTCAGGTTAATCTGACATTACTCTCACACCTTATGGATATATTTTAATTTTTGTAAATTTTCTTTTCTCTTACGTGGAAATCTCTCTCTCTCTCTCTCTCTCTCTCTCTCTCTCTCTCTCTCTCTCTCTCTCTCTCTCTCTCTCTCTGTCACTATCTCTTTGTCTTGATTTCTTTTTCTCTTATAAAATGGTTCTGTATGCCAAATCATGCTGAATATAGTTTGTGACGACAAATTATATTTTTATTTTTATATATTCTCTTAACTTCAGAATTCTGACAAGCGACTATGTTTTTTTTAGTTCGAACAAAAGAAATGATGGTAAAATAGGATTATTTACCAACAACCTCGAAACTATGTATAAATAAATGAAATATATCGTCACTTCTGCATAAAAAGGCAATATCCATCGCCTATTTAAAAAATATACTATGCGAATGCCAACATGTATTAATACCTTGCTTGAATTTCAGTTAACATCACTACGAAAATATTCACGGTATTTAATTGAAAAAACGGAAATATAAAAAGACTATATATATATATATATATATATATATATATATATATATATTGTATGTATATTATATTGTACACGTTATATATACATATTTAAAATACGGTTTCTACTGAGTAATATTGTATTGGCGTGTACGGGCGGTTGATTATGATATTCCATTGCCTCAAGACGATTTCTATACGCCGTTGTGTGTTCGAATTACAGAATGCGATTTCCAGGTGTCTCTAGGCAATTTCTATGAGGAATAATGTATTTAGTTGATGGAAAACGAGATCCAGGTATGAGGAATTCTATGGAAAGCTTCGTGTTGGGACAGTAAAATACGATATCTAGGTCTTTCCGAACGACTTCTACGGGGAGTATTGTGGTTAATCGTTAGAAAGCGATGCTAGCTTTCTCGGGCCGAACTCTACTGAGACTATCCTGTTTAGTTGGTAGGAAACGATTTTTAGGTATGTCGGAACAACTTCTAGGGAGTGTTTCATGTTCAGATCATAGAATACGATTTGCTGGTGTCTTGGAACGACTTCAACGGGGAATTTCGTGTTCGGACGATAGAAGACGATGTCCAGGTATGACGGGACGATTTATACGTTGAGTAACGTGTTTAGTTGATAGTAAACGATGTTCAGGTATGTCGGGACAACTTCTACGGGGAGTTTCGGGTTCGGATGATAGAATACGATTTCCAGGTGTTTTTGAACGACTTCTACGGGGAATTTCGTGTCTAATTGGTGGGAAACACAATCCAGGTATGCCAGTACGACTTCTATTAAGAGATTCATATTCTATCATTCGAACACGCACAGTCCCTGTAAAAGTCGTCCCGGGATACCCAGACATTGTATTCTACCTCCTCAACACAAAGCACTCTATAGCAGTCGTCCCGAGACATTTCCTCTACTTCGAACATGATGCTCTCTGTAAACGTTGTTTCGAGACACTTGCATCTTTTTCTACCGCTCGAACTCGAAAGTACAATTTTCCTCATAGAAGCCGTATGGAGTATGCATGTATATATATATATATATATATATATATATATATATATATATATATATATTGTATAAAATGGTCGGCAAAAGATTAACTTTTTGAAGTGGACGCTACATTGAAGCAGCATTTTATACAGAAGCGACGATAGGTAAATTACGGTCAATTATTTATAGAAATATAAATTTGTATATATAAGAGTACTTTTTACTTAGATAGTAGAGCTTATAAGCCGAGCCGGGGAATATATATATATATATATATATATATATATATTATATTATATTAAACAAATCTAGATAATCTAGATAATATTTTCTTAAATGTAATTTTCTTAGGTATATGAAGCTGAAAAATAATTATTTGTTGTATTACTATATATCACTGAAAAAATATCTGCCAATATCAAGTAAATATTTATGTGCCTTGTAGCGCATATAGAATTATTTCTTTAATTAAAATTAAAACAAATATTTTCTTAGATTGCGAAAAAAGTTGCTTAAAATAAGAAAACCAGAATCTAAAAAATCCTTCATCAAGAACTTATTCGCTTGAATTAAAACGACATAAGCTAGATATTTTATAACATCCGTTCAACTAAATCGAATGAGTTAAGGATTTCTCGAAATTAGCTAAAAAGTAAGAAATTACTTACCTAGATTACCTCATATTTGTTCTTATTGCTGAATTTCACGCAAAAAATTATTTTCTTAAATCTAGAGATTATTTATCACCCTAAAAAATAAATTTCCTATTTTTTAGCTCATATAGTAAAATATCAATCTTACATCATTTGAATTCAAGCGAACAAGTTCTTGATGAAGGAACTTTTTAAATGCTGGTTTTCTTATTTGAAGCAACTTATTTCACTATCTAAAAAATATTTATTTAATATCCAGTCACAAAAATTTATTGACTACATTTTAATCAATATTTACTAATATTTATATAGTATTTTTTTTAGTTCAACGATTAATTGGATAAATAACTACTTTCAAGATATTAATTTCTGACATTGAGATATTTGTTTCATAAATTAAAAAAATGACAACCGTGCTTTTATTACTGTAAAAAACAAATTTACTACTCTGCACTTTATAATGGAAAATATTAAATATAATATAAAAGATCAAATATAAATATAAAATATCACTTAGATCTAAATATAAGAATATATTTATTGAATATTCGGACGCAGAGAATTTTATTAATTATCATTTAATCAATATTTACTAATTATATATAATATTTTTAGATTACAAGTTTAAACTTAGTTTATACTTTTGATTTTTAAAGTCAAGAAAATAATGCTTTGAATCAAGAAACTATGCACTTCTTTTAAACATTTAGCATATTTGAATTTTCATGTTTCTAAAAAATAAAAACGTATTTCAAGTAATTATTGTTTTAAAGATAGGAATCGAATTCTTCATTTTAAATTCAATTTCTCGAGTGAAGTATTGAAATTCTTAATCCAAGTATATATTCACTTAATTTTATCGGCTTGAATCAAATAATTAAATTTTTTTATTCAAAATCTTCAGTTATTGGTTCAAGAAAATAATTTCTTTAGATAAGAAAATATTTATTTAATTTCCAATTTCAGCCACCCATTTTTTAGAAAATATGGACTACAATATAGGTGATATTTAATTATTTGAAGAATTTATTTTCCTCATATTAAATTTGAATTTATTGGTTTGAGGATATATTTTCTCAAAATAAAAAAATATTCATTTAATTCCCAATATTTGTATTCTGCTGTTGAGAAAACATAAGCTTGATATTAGAAATGATTTTTTCAGGATATATATATATATATATATATATATATATATATATACACAAGAAATATATTCAATTTGTTAAAAAACCCTTTACTCAAAAGAATGAAATAGTTTTCTCCAAGGGTGGATTAGGTTTATTTGATTATTCCCTGCCAGTTATAAAATCTAATAAATATTCATTTAATTTTATTAAACGAAACACAAAGATTTAAATATTAAATGTAATAAATAAATAGTATAAACTACAATATATATATATATATATATATATATATATATATATATATATATAAATCAAAAAAATATTTTCTATTTTTGAAAAAATTATTTACTTATCACATATAAATAGTTTTATTAAAAGATTTGTTCCTTTAAATTTAATATTTAAATCTTTGTGCTTCGTTTATTAAAATCGAAAAAACGTTTATTAATTTTTAACAACTCGTTGGGTATAATCAAATAAATATAGTTCACCTTTTGATAAAGCTATTTAATTGTTCATATTGAATAGCTTTTCCAAAATTGAATATATTTGTTAAATTTGAATATATATATTGTTTTTCAAATATTTATTTATTTAACATTATTTTTTATGTATATGTAGACCCGTTTAGTAAAATTAGAAAAATATTTATTACTATTCAATAATTTATTTAGTGTAATGTAATAAATATATTTTCACTATTCAAATAAAGTTAATTGTTTGTTTCAAATATATGGTTTACTCCAAATTACAAAATATTCATTCGGATTAAATATATATGTTTCTGTTCTAAATATAAATTTAAATAAATATTTGTTGTATTCGAATAACTATTGAATTAATTTTAATGAATGCATGATGTACTGTAAATAGCAATGAAATAAAATTTATTATATAAAAATTTAATGAATGGTATTATATAAATAATTTACAGAAATTATACTTTTTTATATCAAATCAGTCTTATTAAGATCAACGCAGTCTTATTATCAAGTTTTAAACTCAAAATTTTAAGAAAATACGTACACATATATATATCCCTATTTTCTTAAAAATTTGGGAGCGGGGTGTAGTAAATGGGATTCACAGGTGTCGTCGAAGAAATTCTTTACGTGCGATTACCCAGGTATACCTTTTCGTAGCCTCGATCATCGCCACGCAGCGAATTTAAAATTTTAAGAAAACACGTGTGTATATATAAATACATACATGCACACTTACACACACAGACAAGAAAATCTATACGCAATTCAAGAATTTCGATATCTGTTAATCCCTTTTATTGCATATATTGTTTCGGCGGTGTCTTGTCGCCCGCTATAGCGCCAACGAGAGGTCCCCCTCGAATAGCCAGTTTCGAGGTCGCTGGCACACTGATTTTCGCAGTCAGTGCGGTTCTATTTGAGAATTGGGAGAGAGCGCTCGCTCTCCCCTTACCGCACTGTACCGCGCTTAAGAACTACGCAGCACCGTCGCCGCTTGCGAGAATTCGCGAATTGATTCGAGAGCGCTCGCGCGTCTTCGCCGTGCTGCCGGCGCTTTATCCCCGCGCCGCGCCGCTCGCGACTTCGCGACTTGTATACAATCTATATAATATTTGGACGAGACTATTGTCTCATCGCAATATATTTATATATATAGATTGTGACGGTCGACGCGCTGCACCGGGCGAGCAGCAGTCGACCGTATGTGTCCGCGCGGATGTAAACAAACCCGAGCCGGTTCGAATTTGTTTCTTCGAATTCGGCGACACGCATCGGCCGCTGCGTGTGGACGAAAAAGAAAGAAAGTTTTTCTAAAAGACAGTCGGGTTGGTCTCGAGCAGAAAAAAAGATGACGTGCCGGTACGCTTGCAATCGCTCTTCGTAACCATTGTAATATCCGGGAATTCACGTATTCATGCCGTTCGGCGAATCTAGCCGCTTCCTGGACGACTACATCGAGGCCGAACACAGTGTCTGGACAACCGAAAGTTGGACAGCCGCTCGGGACGCAGAACAAGCGGTGCCACTCGCGCACTGTCGGCAGCTTCTAACATCGAGCCGGGGGCTTGATCCTTGTCGCGCCGCGAGTGACGCGCGTGTTATTTGATTCAAACGAGGAAAATGCCGTGCGCTGCTTCCGCAATCGCGCGCGTGTGTGTGCGTGTGTATGTATGTGTGTGTACTGCGTCCCGACAGTCCTGTCGCCCATCGACTTATAATTGAGGAGGGACGCCTCCTCGTCGGCCGTTGGTAAGTCTCAGCGGCCGGCGGTAATTTTCTTGCAATCGAAACGAGGAGGCTCGCTGTCGGCGGACGAGGAGCCTGCTCGGACATCGAATGTGCGTGAGCAAGACAGAGAAAGAGAGAGAGAGAGAGAGAGAAAGAAAAAAAGAGTGTGTGCGTGCGTCGGGTAGCTATCTCCCCTCGTGTCACTTCTTTCTCAGTCTTTGCAGCCGTGTACGCGTACCTGTATTTGTCTCTTTTGGTATTATTATTAAATCTAGCTCGTAAATTTTATCGTGCCGTGTGTTTATTTACTCACTTTTACTCGCGCCTTCTATCCGAATCCCAGCTACTGAACTCCGCTGTCCCTGCACGTCGGTAAGCGTGCAGGACTTAGACGAACTTCGCCACCACCGCGGGCGCGGCTGAACATGAGTTTGCCACGAGTCTCTACCTGAGCTAGTGCTCAGAAGGCACGCACTCCAGGGTGTACACGCGCGCAGTGTCCCTCCCGGCGGACATCGCGCACACTGATAACGGGAAGGGCCGCCTGGTCACCAGCCGGTCGGCGCTGGACCTAAATGCGCAGGGCTCGCGACAGCGTCGCGCACGCGTTCCGACAGCGCACCTCGGCTTCGACTGCAGTGCGGACAAGCCGGCAACCCCGTTACAATATATATATATATATATATATATATATATATATATATATATATAACAGCAGCTAGCAAGTAGCTCAGCGTTTTCCAACCTGCGGCAACTTTAAGAAAAACTGGCAATTTCGTAGAAGTGTATTTATTTCAGTCCAACAAAAATTTATTCATTTAAATTCTATTTATTCGAAATAAAAACATAGATATTTAAAACGAACGAATATTTTGTAATTTTGAATGAATCGTCTGTTTGAAATAAACAGTTAGGTTTATTTGAAGAGCAAAAATATTTGTTACGTTACAAATACTTTTAAATGATTAGAATTTCGAATACACCATACTTGCCTTATTTTATACTGTTGGAATATAGCGTTATGCGCAGCGCCCTCATGGTGCGATGGTTACTTGATGTGTACATGTGTGTGTAAGTACGTGCCGCTTGGCCGCCCTATGCAGCCTCGCGACGCAGTTAGTTCGTATAGAGTTCTTGTACTAGCTAGACGTGCATGCAGCTTTGTATTCGCTAGATTTACTTGTTAGATTAAAGACGTATTTAGAAGCTTAATACTCTGCCTATTTATTTATCCTTCATTCCATCATATGCTTTTGTATAAAGTAAATTTAAAGTATGTTTAATTCTGTAAATATTTAGAATTATTAAGATTTGTAGTGCTGACGAGTACAGTTTAGCAATTATCTCGGCTTTGCTCGAGATAGTAAATGTAATTGACTGATTAACCATTTAAACAATCTGTTTATTATGATTAAGTTCTAATAATAACCCTAATTAACATTCTGATCGGGATGTCTAAAGTTTGAACGGCAGATTGTTTGCGTTGAACATTCATTTTTATTGCGTTTCTTACAATACAAATATATTAGATAATATATATAATACAATAAAAATGATGGGAAACTAGGTAAATAGAGTTCTTATTTATTTCAATATAATTTATAGTGTACGTGTACATCGTGGAAAATTACGAAAATGATGGCCTAATAAGTTAAGCTACTAAAGTTCGATTTTCTATTTTGTTTAAATTCTCAGTTCTCCGATATCAAAAATATATTTACTGTATTTAAATAAACATTTCAATATTGTAAATGTATAAATTACTTATTTTGTTTACATGGTTAATTAATGGTATATGAATAAACCATTTATTTAAAATGTATAAAAATTTTATTTCAGTATAGACTAATTTCTATGATATTTTTTGTTACTTGTACATGCTTGTTATAACTAACAAATAGAAGAAAATCCCCAGAAAAACTAAATGTGATTAATTAATTTATTAATTGAAAATTATAAAAATAAATAAATGTTCGTATGTGTTATTAAGGCTATTATATTTATCAATATATTCCAAAAAATCTTGCACTTTTCACTAATGCAACACCTTTTCAGAAACAAAATCAATTGAAAGCGCTCATATTTCGATAACTTTTATCTTTTAAAAATTTGATGTTAAAAAAATGTATGTTTGATCGTTTAAATTCAAAAATTATATATCTATATGTTTTAAATGAATAAATTTGTTTAGTCTTTTTATTCGTTATTTGAAATAATGAAATATTTCATGTACTATATTTAATTTTGTAATGTTTCTCTATTTCACTGAAATAATTAAGTTGTAACAAAATCTAGGTACGCTTTAAAAAATTAACTTAACATTGTGACAATATTCATGGCCATTATCGGCAAATGATCTATTGTTTACGAATTCAATGGATCTCAAAAAGCTGCTAATTATAGACTTTAAGTTTTTCAAAAATTATTTAATTGCTTTTTATATTTTTCGAGTATCATATCAGAATCATATATAAGCATATTTGGCTCAGAACTACTTTGTATGGAGGAGGCAAAGAAAGAAGAAAAGAGAGAAAGAGTGAGGGGGGAGGGAGGAGAAAAGAAAAATCCAAGGGAATTAACATGGATTACTCGATGTTGGTTGGCGCTGACATACCATGTACTCGCCAATTTCTTTTATACGGTTTTATCTCTTTTCTCACCTGCTATCACTGTTTATTACCTGTCCATCTGCACGCATCTTTTACGAGGCGTAGCAGGCAGTCTACCAATATATTAGGTTGTCAAATATTTTCCTTCCGCCTTTTTGTCTTATGAATTTCGCGGCTATGTACAAAACACTACAGAGCTCGTATCTGGGAATACTATACATCATTTGAAAGGTGTTGACATAACGTACAAAACGTCGCTATACATGATTAGTTTGGATATTGCGTTCAAAAGTTATAGACGTGTAAACATAGTTCACTAACGCTGAAATTCGCGCTATTTTAAAGTTTTCCTTCTTCAAAGGCAAATCCGCTAGAGAAACGATCCGTGAGATTAATGGTGTTTTGTGATGGCACGATATCACTTTGAACCGCAGAGAAATGGTTTCGACGATTCAGAGCCGGTGAAAACGACATCATGGATAAGCCAGCCGGCGGAAGACCTATGTCGACGATTAATACCGATCAAATCATGGAATTTATCGAGTTAAACCGGTATATGGCATCTCGTGACATCGCCCAGGAGATAATAGTTAGTCACCAAACCATTTTAAACCATCTGCAGAAGGCTGGATACAAAGAAAGCTTGATGTTTTGGTGCCGCATGATTTGACGCAAAAAAGCCTGGACCGATTCAACGCCTGAGATGTGCTGCTGAAATGAATCGAACTCGATCCATTTTTGAAGTGGATGGTGACTGGCGACAAAAAATGCTTCACATACGACAATATGAAGCGAAAATGGTCGTGATCCAAGGCCGGTGGACCGTCCCAAATAGTGGCCAAGCCAGGATTGACGGCCAGGACGGTTTTACTGTGTGTTTGGTGGGATTGGAAGGGAATCATCTTCGGAATCGCTTGAAGCTATCGACCAGAAGCATCCACAATTGGCCAATAGAAAGGGTGTAGTGTTCCACCAGAATAACGCCAGACCACACACTTCGTTGATGACTCATGAGAAACTACGGGAGTTCAGATGGGAGGTTTTATCGCATCCACCATATAACAGCGAATATTTGAAGTAAATCCGAGCACTGTAACATTTTTTATAAAGCATTGAATTAAGAGTAAAAAAGCGGAAGGGAGATATTTGACAACCTAATACATGCAATTGCATAGGTAGTTACCTATGTTGCCATCATTTTGTTTTTTTTTGTTAAATTTGCAATAAAAAATATCCTATCATCTAATCCTGATCGTATAGAATACGTATTAAAAATTTGAAGACGATTGGTTTATTTTTAGTGGTTGTGGCGCCTATTAAGTACATATATACAGACATACATAGATAAATTTCTGGAAATGGTCATCATGATTATCTCAATTATCAGTTAATTTTATCAAAGCGATGTTGTTGTAATATAAACGTTTTTGTTGAATAGAGTAATATTACATATTAGATATAATGCATTAATTAGTTTAAATAAGAAGTAAAAAGACAAAACAAAGTTATGTATTTAAAATACATAAATATATAGTTATTATAATTAGACTAACTAGGCCATTAAATATACATTTTTTAGTCATAAATATTTGAAAGATAGAGTTATTTAATTATAGAGTTATTTAATTAGAGTTATTGAATTAGTTATTTAATTATGAACTTCAGACATAGAACGCGTTCAATTCATTTTGTTTCTGAAAACGTGCACATTAGTGACAAGTGCTGGATTGTTTAGGGCATTCTTATACATAATAGTATTAATAACTGATATAAATATCTTATTTATTTTCAATAAATAAATAAATTGATCGATTGTATTATATTTAGTTTCTTTGGAGGTTTTCTTTAATTTAAAATTTTATACATTTAAATTCATATTTTTTTAATTATACAAATGGTTTATTCATATACCATTAGTAAACCATTTATTCCAACTAAGTAATTTATATCTTTAAAATACTCAAAAGTTTATTTAAATGTAGTAAATTTTTTTTTTGATTTATGAAAACTAAAAATTTGGTTAAAAAAATTCGATTATTTGAAAAATATTTATTTGCATTAAAGAAATATTTTTTAAACATAATATTTTAGATTTCGTATAATTCACACAATATATAAAATAGAACTGTAGTATCTGAACTTATTAGACCGTCATTTTCGCAATCTTCAATTATGTACACTAGATATTATATTGCAATAAAGAATAAATATATTTATATATTTTTCTTATGTATTACATTATATATCTTATAGAACTTCCGAAAAACGACCATAAAGGATTCGTCGATTTTTTTATTTGCTGACTAAAATTATCGCAGTGGCATATGATGTAAAATTCATTTTTATTTCAAAAACTATAAATACATAGTCTTTCGAACATATCTCGGGAAATAGTAAAATTTATAAAAAAAAAATTAAGAAAACCCTTGTACATCTGATTAAAATACATTTTTTATTCTATTGAATTCGTCTGTACTAACAGTATTTCTCGGAAAAAATGTATACGAAGTACCTGTGATGAGTATATGTGAGGAACCGTTTAGGGGATCCCGAGACGGAATTATTGAACTTTTGTTCAGAAATATTCTGTGTACTAGAAACAGTATAAAACAAACAATATATATTTTAATAAGCTCTAGGATTTTGGTTTTACATATGTTACAACTTTTTTTGTTTTCTAAGAGAAATTTAACAAACTATGACCTTTATTGAATTTTCATGGATTTAGGAATAAATATTCACTTTCCGTCTAAAGCTGTTATGATATTCGTAATGAGCTCTCTAAAAATCATTAAAATCATAATTAACTATTTGATAAGTCGATTATGTTACTAAATTGTCACCGAATTGAAAAAATACAACTAAAGTAAAACTATTATTAAAACGGGTCGCATTGACATTATTTGAATAATATTTAACTTGAGAAAAATTTAGTAGAAGATTATTTTAATAATTTTTTAATTTATAATTATTATAATGTGATTTCCTTTTATAAAATTTACTTTTCAAGGGCAATTTTTTCGAAGTTGCTTTTTTAACAGTAATTATAATTCGAAGAAAACTTATGAACCAACATTTAATTACATAGTTTCAAGATTTTACCATATTTATAAAACTAATACGCAATCAAAGATTATTTATTAGGACCACTTGAATTAAAACAATAGTTGGCTCACGTACACACTGAAAAAAAAAAGCTCAAATGCAAATGAGTCAATTTCGTAAAAGTGTATTTATTTTATTCGAACAAATATTTCTTTAAATTTTATTTATGTTCAAGGTTTACAAGCAACTTCTGCAATAAGAGCTTGTAGATCTAGACAGCTGATACGCATATGCGCATCTCGCATTTTCGTAAAGCAGTGACCAGGGACAAGCCGTATAATAAAACCCGCAATATACGCATCTTCAAAGAGACCTATACGGGATATATATTATATATATACCTGGATATATACCTGGGGCGGTCACCATACTTCGCCGTTAGTTGGGGACTAACCCCCCCTTACTAATAGGACCGCTCTCCGGCTTAGACACCGAGATCCTCGAACGTGCGCAGGCGGGGAAGATATTCATTCTCATTTCAAACGCCGGCCAGGTCTGAATAACTGTGTGAATGCTCCCGTCTATCAGGGTCGCAATATATATATATATATATATATATATATATATATATATATATATATATATATTTGTTTTGAGGGCGCGGTTTGTAATTTTCTGTTAATTTCACGTGAAGAAAACTGACATAATCGGAGCTACATTGTGTAGCGCGTCAGTACTATAGACTTCTCCTAGCGGTGGCAAGGTGTCACGGCCTTGTGGATATTGGCCCCTGCGCCGATACCTATGATACGATATTCAATTTTTGAAAAATCCATATACTGGAAAGAATGAAATGGTTTTCTCAAGGATGGATTAGATTTATATAATTATTCCCTGCCAGTTGTAAAATGTAATAAAGATTTCTTTCCTTTTATTAAATGAAGCACAAAGATATAAGATTAAATTTAATAAAGAAATAGTAAAAACTACGAAATGTATAATTAAATTTAAAAAAAATTTTTATTTCTGAAAAAATTATTTACTTATAACATAAATAGTTTTATTAAAAGATTTATTCATTTAAGTTTCATATTTAAATTTTTGTGTTTCGTTTATTAAAATCGAAGAAATGTTTATTAATTTTGAACAACTCGTTGTGTATAATCAAATACATATATTTCACCTTTTGATAAAGATATTTAATTTTTCATATTGAATAGCTTTTCCAAAAATTGAATATATTTGTTAAATTTAAGTATCTGTATACCATTTTTCAAATATTTATTTATTTAACTTTATTTTTTACGTATATTTAGTTTCGATTAGTAAAATACAAGAAATATTTATTACTTTCAATAATTTATTTAGTGTAATGAAATAAATATATGTTTGCTATTCAAATAAACTTAATTGTTAGTTTCAAATATATGGTTTACTCCAAATTACAAAATATTCATTCGGATTAAATATGTATGTTTTTGTTTAAGGCAGTATTCTACTTTACAACTTTGAAAAAAAATGTTTTATTTTTTTTTTACATTTTTCGAAAGTAAATATATTCAACAATGCTAGCTCAAAATTTTAGAAAGATTCAGGTAGTCTAACTATACTTTTTCACCTTTAGAACGCACTTACCTGAGCGCGCTATTCCGACCCGCCCAGCGCGCGCGCCGGATAAGCCATCTACTTGGCCCTGTTCGCGGCAGCAGCTGTTCCCCTATTGTAAATCATTACACGTGTATATATTCTCATCAAAATATATACCTTTGCTTCTCAATATTACCTTCCCTTTATAATTTTGCTTCTGTATTTCAGTTCTGTATTTCAGTAGTGGAGAATCAGTCGTGATTCGAAGTTTAAAAGTGAAGCATCTATCTATTCGCAATGGATACGAAGACAGTGTATCATGCACAGAAAACTTCTACTCATCCATCTAGAACTAGAAAACGTTATTTTCACGGAAACAGATTCACTGACGAAGGAGGTACTAGTAACACGAGTACGTCTGCAGCAAAACTAAAAAAGTCTAACGATTTTCCACTGTGTTTTCAATGCTCTCACATTGGGCAGTGTGTTCTATTTCTATCTACGAACATTTAAGAAAAACGGAATTGTTGGAGAAATGTTTGGGCAGAAACACTCAAAATAACAATGAATGTTTCAACTCAACAGTTTGGGCTATGGCACCGAAGCATGTCTATAATGGAAAAAAATCGTTAAATTGCATGCTTCACCGGTGCCTGCATTTTTAATGAAGGATTCAGCCCACTTTTGAAAATAATGAAAATTATGGGCCTGAAAATCGGCCAAACCACCATGCAGTTCGCCAATATGCGCGACCAACAGCGCATCGTTCGACAGAACCGCCGCTCGACTGAGGCTTCTAAGGAAAGCAGAACTCAAAAAAGCAGGCTAAATTAGATGAAAATACTTGCCTGGAACAAGTTGCAGACATATTGTATGGCCCAGACATCATTGATTGAGCGTAAGATAATTTTTTCTACAATTTTTCAATTACAAAGCTTTTTTTTTAAAACAGCGTTTTCAAGTACAGTGGTCGTGAAAACTAAAAACCTATTAAACCGATCCTTATGAAATTTTGAACACTTATTCTATCTGTTTGTATCAATCGTCCTAACTACAATCAACTTAAAATTTTTATTCTAATTATATTGTTATTGCAAAAAAAGACGGAAAAAAGCCATTTTTTTCATTCGTATTTTAAGCGATATTTTGTTAATTTTACACGTACATAAAATATTCTAGTTAAATCGATTTCTGGAGTCATACTGAACAAACAACTATTTGATTTTTTGTTTTAGACCATTCGTCGGCAAGATTTTACGACTACGACAACGTTATCTACTTTTTGAGGTGTTGGCTTTGACCATACTTTACATGTATAAAAAATGTATAAAATAAATAAAAAAAATTTTTTATGTACTTCAAGAATGTATTTATTAAGCATTTCAAATCCTACATCCATATCTTCAATAACATTCTCAGAAAAATTTCACACAAATAGCGTTTTTTTCGAGGATTTAAAGTAGAATACTGCCTTAAAGAATTTCGACACGAGTTAATAATATTTCTTCGATTTTAATAAATAAGGCCCAAAAGTTTTAATATTAAATTTAAATGAATAAATCTTTTAATAAAACTATTTATATGTTATAAGTAAATAATTTTTCCAGAAATAAAAAATATTTTTTTGATTTATTTATACATTGCGTAGTTTTTACTATTTATTTATTAAATTTAATATTATATCTTTGTGCTTCATTTAATAAAAGGAAAGAAATATTTATTACATTTTACAGCTGGCAGGGAATAATTAAATAAATCTAACCCATCCTTGAGAAAACCATTTTATTCTTTCCAGTAAATGGATTTTTCAAAAATTGAATATATTTCTTGTATACATAGTATTTTCGAATATATATTTATTGAATTTTATATGTCATGTACATGTAATTCTGTTTAGAAAAGTCAAGAAATATTTATTATTTTTAATTAATTGAGTGTAATGTAATAAATATATTTTTCTATTGAAATAAACCTAATTATTGGTTTCAAAAACACAGTTTATTCAAAATTACAAAATATTCACTCGTTTGAAATATGTATTATATTTTAAGAAATTATTGCTTGAAATCAAAAAGCAAAATACTTAACAGTAGTATTTCATATTTATTTATATTAAATAAAGATTATTTTAAATGTAACAAGTTAAAATTGAGCTCTCTCTTAAATATAAAATAATTTCTTGGAAATAAAATTCTGTATATTTATTATAAAGGAAAGTTGCTTGCTAGAAGAATTTCAAGTGAAGACTTAAATACGCATTTTAAATACGCGTGCTACTGAGAAATATTGTTTCGGGATGACCGCTATAGACAGTTTTGTGTTGAAGAGGTAGAATATAATGGCTAGTTATCCTGGGACGACTCTTACTGGGAGTGTACGTGTTCGAATGATAGAATACTAATCTCTTGGACATCGTTTCTCACCATCTATACACGACACTACCCGTAGAAGTCGTTCCAAATGATCTGGAAATCACATTCTATCATCCGAACACGAAACTCCCCGTAGAAGTTAACCCAATATACCTGAACTTCGTTTACTATCAACTAAACACGATAATCCCCGTAGATATCGTCTCGTCATACCTGGATAACATCATCTACCGTGCGAATATGAAACTCCCTGTAGAAGTTCTTCCATAACACCTGGAAATCGCATTCTATGATCCGAACATGAAACTCCCCGAAGAAGTTGTCCCGACATATCTAAACATCGTTTTCTACCAACTAAACACGATAGTTCCGGTAGAAGTCGTCCCGAGAAAGCTAGCATCGCTTCCTAACGACAACACTCCGCGTAGAAGCCGTTTGGAAATATCTAGATATTGTATTTTACAGTTCCAATACGAATCTTCCCATAGAAGCTGATTTCCTCATACATGGATCTCGTTTTCTATCAACTAAATACAATATTCCCCGTATAAATCTTCCAGAGACACCAGGACATTGCATTCTATCATCCGAACACTACAACTGTCTATAAAAATCATCTTGAGGCAACGAGATATCGTAATCAACCGCCCGTTCACGCCAATACAATATTTATCATTAGAAACCGTATATAAAATGTGTTTATATAATATGTACAATATAATATACATAATATATATATATATATATATATATATATATATATATATATGTTTCCGTTTTTTAAATTAAATACCTTGAATATTTTTGTAGTGATGCCAACTGAAATTCAAGCAAAATGTTGGTATGCGCATAGCATATTTTTTAAGCAGACGATGATATTGCCTTTTTATGCAGAAGTGACGATATATTCTATTTATAGATACATAGTTGCGAGGTTGTTGGTAAGAACTCTATTTTGCCATCATTTCTTTTGTTCGAACGAAAAAAAAACATCGTCTCTTTTCATAAAAGAATGTATAAAAATCAAAAGATATCCATAAGGTATGAGAGTACTGGCAGATTAACCTGAAGAACAAAAGAGATCATATCGACTAATGTCACACCTCGTTTAGGATACGAATCCCAAAGTGGGATATGAACATTCGTTTGAACTTGCCTGGTATTAATACTTTAAGAGGACTACTTTGAGTTGATGTTCGTGATTCAATACGCCACTTAGGGGCCGGTGGTGAAACTGATTGTTAAAACCATTAACTTAATTTATTGATACGAGTAAAATGATTTTGAATAAAAAACATAGCCTATATAGAACAATTGGTTCAGTAGTATTTTCAGTTATCGAGTACAAACAAAAATACGCTTTGTCTTTATAAATTAGTATGATTAGTATGATATAATATGACACGATATGACATGATATGACATGATATGATATGATATGATATGATGATAGTGAATACTGCATATTGTGTATTATTAATATATAGAAAATTAATATAATCTGATAAAATTTTATATAATGTGATATACTTTCAATGTAAAATTAAATGTAAAATTATAATTGCGGTTAATGATGATTGAGCACATATATAAATGCTTAAAAACGCGCCTTTTGGAGTGAGTACTGTAATATATGGATTGGTCTAATATATACAGATATGTATATGAATAATCGCCGCACAATACAGCAGTTCAAATAATAATATCATTAATCGTGGATAATTATAATAACATATTAACAATATTAATAATATCATTACAATAATATATTAACATATGTACCAATCTTAGATAATTAATTAAAACAAATTATAATTCATTCAATTAAAATTTTGAATAAATAAGAAAATTTATAATCAGCGTCAACTACTAAATATGTCGTAATTCTGCGAAACTCTGTTCTTATTATAAATACCTGACTTATATATACATATATATATATATATATATATATATATATATATATATATATATATATTTAGAAACAGGGTAGCAGGTAACTAAGGTAATATACATAGTCCTGTTACTTTGGATATCAATACCAATAATTTAAATGCTTACCATCGCCAAGGTCTAAATTACCTTGGCCGGAAGACATTAATTAGTATATTTTTAATTTATAAATAATTATAAAAATATAATAAATTATATTTATTATTGCTATATTTATATTTCTTATTTTTGTGTTATTTCTCTTAGTAAGAAATTATTCTTACTCGGCCCTCAGTTTTATCCTTGACAATTTATTTTACGAAAATCTCAATTTAATTTAATTCAATATATTATTAATAAATTATTTATAAAATCAGATTATCTTTGTAAACCAAGGTTACCGCGGAGGCGGCAGAGTCCGATAATTATTAAAACCAAATAATTTAATTATATTTTTGATATAGACAACGAGGAACTTATTTGGTACTATTTATTATTAAATAAACAAATATTTATAATTGTAAAAATAGTAAATAATTATTTATTAAAATAAAAATAATTCTTTTGCGACGACCAAAAATATGGCCGCGCAAAATTCATCGCGACCACTATACAAATTTCATTACAACAAATTTACTGCGAGAACACGAAATAAATTATCAATGATAATAATTTATTTCTTTCAGTAATACAAACGTCCGAAATAAGATACTAAGCAAATATATTAAATATAAAATTAAATTAATATTATACACGCGGTAAACATACCGAAAGCAGGCAAAGGTCGCGACGACGAAAACCGAAGCATAGAGAGAGAACGCAATACATACTCTCTCTCTCTCTCTCTCTCTCTCTCTCTCTCTACCGCTAGTTTAAGTAAAAAAAGTACGTTAGAGGGGATACACCTTGCGCGGCAAGAGAGAGCTGTGCCAAGTGTATTAAGCCGGCGGCAGCTATCTCCCTCTAAAACATGCCCGCACGCACACTACCGTACTCTCTCGTTGAACCACACGCGTCAACAGCGAATATTGCGATAGGGGAACGCGCAAGCCTCTACACGAGCGCGCGCATTCCAGCATATAGAACGGGTGTTCCAAACTAATTCACCCGCTGTATTTAATTTGTAAATATATTCAAATGTTATTAATATCGAATATAATGTATACACATACACACACACACACACACACACACACACACACACACACATATATATATATATATATATATATATATATATATACATTGTATGTACATAGACTCATATTTCTACGTAGTAAATAGACTGTCAGATGCATTATATTTCTAAAATTATAATTAATATTGATTATTATTATTATTACTATTAATAATAATAATAATAATAATAATAGTAATATTATCATTGTTAATATTATTATTATAAATGGGCGGCTCGTCTGATGTTAGACGAGCGACGGCGATTATAACCGACAATTTAATTATAAAAGGGCCTGCAAAAGGAAAAATCAGTGAGTTCGTCCAGTGAACCGGCTGACCTGAAGTCGTGTCACTTGAACTCCTCCCGGAGCTATAAACTGTCCAGAGCTCAGAAAATTCCTGCTTTAAATATCTTTCCGAAATTCTTAGCTTGATCTCTTTTGCGAGGCGTTTCTCAAAAGACAGATGGTTAATAATTTTACCCATCCTGCAGTGAACGTGATTCTAGTTGCGAGGCACTCCTCAAAAGACCAGCGGAAATAAGCTCACGTTAGTTTTAAACCTAGATTACATTATACCTGTCATGTTTTATTTCCCCGCATAGAAACTAGTGCGGTAAATAGCGCCGGATTAAACAAACGTCGCGGAAACTAGCTCGAATCTAGTAGTTATATATATCTAGCTTTAAGTTAAACTTATTTCTTTTAAGTAATTATTTTCGTTTTATTTTGTTTGTGTCAGAATTTTGTTGAAAGAAGAGTTTTTTTAATAAACGTATTTTTATTTTTTGTTATAAAAAATATATTGAGTTTTGTTTATATACTGTTATTTTCCTGATTCGCCGCGCAATATCGAATATACTTCCTCTCCTCTCAAATTACCTTGGAAAATATCGCGTAAACTATCCCGAGGGGGACAGGCACGTTAGATGGCGCCCGAACAGGGAGAACTTTGAAAAATCCGTGAAATTAAAATATTTATAAAGTTAAAATTTCTTATTCCTGTAATATCGAAGTAATTTCTTTAAACGGAATTTTTTAAAATTATTATTTATACAAAACCGCATTTTTTCGATTCAATGAAAAGAGCCTAGTGGCGTGTTGAGCGACTAGATGCTAAGGCGGGTTGAGCCGAAGCAAGAAGTGACACTTATCGAAGTTGCAGTAAAACAATACGTTTTGAAATAGAAAACTGTATTAATAGTTTTCTCATAGAAAAAATAAAAAGTAATAATTTTTTTCATTCCAGGAATTTAAATTCTTACACAGTATATTTTTTTTGTTGTTTTTAATAAAATTAAAATCCTGCTAAAATCGGAAAACTCAGAGTAAGCTGGGTATATAAATTAACTAAAGAGCAAATTGAAAGGGAACTTCTTAAAAATAATTTACCGGTAGACGAAACGAAAGCGTAATTGCGACAATGTCTGATCTCATATGTACGAGCTCACCCGGAGCTCTTTCGCGATAAGCCAGAGATAAGAAAAACTTCAATGAAAACCTGAATCGAATCCAAGATCTAGAAGAAATGGAAGAATTCCGTCAATTACGCCTACAGCTTCTTAACCAACAAGCAGTCGCATCAATATCCAGTCCAGTCATAGCACGTCGTGCAACAAACACGCCTTATGGTACACCACCCGCTACTGTTTCTGTACAGCAACTTTCAGCTGCACAGGAAAACGGCAAAGTGATGGATCAAATCAGGAAATGGAATTGCCATTTTGATTGCAAAAACTTACATTCTTTTCTCGAAAGGATCCACGAACTACAACGAGCATATAATTTATCCGATTAACAAATTCTCAACGGATTTGCAGAATTATTAAGAGGCGATGCTTAGTTGAGGCACAGAAATTATGCCTCAAATTTGACATTTATCATTCATCGAATTAGAAGAAGGACTAAGAAAATTTTATTTGTCGCCCAGTGAACGTCGCCATTTTAATCGAAAAATACATAACCTTATACAAGAGTCCATACATTCGACAACTCGTCAATTACGTTAATGAAACGACGAGGAGTTTTTTGGAAGAGCAAAAAACCGAAACTATGTACTATAATATCCTCGCTGAATGTCACCTACACATTCGCCGTGATGACGTAATCTCTTGATCAGATATTGTACAACAAGTAGTAGAATATTTAGAAACAAAAAAGTAGTGTTAGAAGCAGAAAAGTACGAATAATCATACATGTACACATATACCAGAGTATAAAACCAGAAAACTCGAAATTTGTCTACATAATTTTAATAATAAAATAGCTACAGTGTACGACCGAAATAAGTCTTGCTGGAGATGCAAACAGATGGGACACCACCACTTTTAGTGCACAAATCAGCAGAAAATCTTTTGTTCGTATTGTAGTCGCGATAACGTTTATACTCGCGACTGCAAGTGACTCAGAAATCCAGCTGTGCAAGAAATAGTGAATCAAGAAGTCGATAAAATGCTGACTGAAAATATCATTCGACCGTCTAGTAGTCCGTTGAGCTCACTGGTGGTAATAGTGAATAAGAAAGACGGAAAAGCTCGTTTCTTTAAAAGTCGACTTTAGAAAAGTGAATAAATTGACTAAGAAAGACGCTTACCCTTCACCACAAATTAATGCTACGCTCGATAAATTAAGAGGAGCCCGACATCTGTCGACACTCGATCTACAAAATGAATATTCGCAAGTAGCATTAACACCTGAAAGTCATTCCATCACTACTTTTACCGTCGCCGGAAAAGGTATATTTGAATTCAACGTAATGCCGTTTGGCCTGCACTCAGCATCGGGTACGGTCCAACGACTTTTCGATAGAATAATAACTCCGGAAATGGCACCATATGTATTTGCATATCTTGACGAAATTGTTGTAGTCTCGTCTACTTTTGAGGAGCATCTGGAAAAATTAAAGAAGTTTTCAAACGCCTATAAATGGCAAAATTAAAGCCGAATCCAGATAAGTGTCATTTTGCCCGTTGAAGTCTAAAATATCTAGGACACATAGTAGACAAAAACGGTCCACAAACTGATCCAGAAAAGTGGCTGCCGTACTACTGCAAATCCCCTTTATCCTGCAAACGAATGCCAGTAAAGAAGGATTGGGGACAGCGCTTATACAAGCATATGAGAGCAGCAAAAGAGTCATCGCTTTTGCTAGTAGAACTCTTATATCAGCCGAAAAAAATTATTCCGTCACAGCGCTCGAATGCCTAGCAATTAAATGGAGCGTGTGGGAATTGTGTGACTATCTCGAAGGATACCATTTTATCGTATTAACGGACCATCAATTGTTAAAGTTGCTCAATAACATTAAAAATCCGTCTGGACGTTTAGCCCCCTGGGCACTTGAATTGAGCCAATACGAATTCGAAATAGAATATCGTCCTGGAACAGATAACTTACTCGCAGACACCTTGTCTCGACAGCCATTAGCAGTTGAAACTAATGAGATTAAAATTGAAGATTGGTACGAAAAATCATACAAAAATCTGGAAAGCGATCTAGAAAGCTACCCAGATTTTTGTATAAAAAATGGAAGATTATACAAGCATATCTTGCATACTTTAAATTTCAATGATTCCAGCTAAAATCTAGAGTGGAAAATTTGTGTAACTAGATCTGAATAAAATGAGTTCTAAATGTAGTACACAACGATCCAACTGCCTGACACCTGGGAATCGCGAAAACACTAGTAAAAATATCTAAAAGTTATTACTGGCCTGAAATGATCCGTATGACGGCTAAATATGTGAGAAATTGCGAGAACTGCCAAAAGTTTAATTCGCAACAACAAGCACCAGCAGGTAAACTACATGTAACTCTAGTTGAACAGCCTTGGGACATTGTGGCAGTAGATCTCATCGGACAACTTCCCAGATCGAGAAAATTAAATATCTGGTTGCTAGTAATGCAAGATAAATTCATAACACGGGTAGAATTAAAGCCATTACGAAAAGCTACTGCCGAGGCAATAACTTAAGCCGTCAGACAACAAATCACACTATGTTTCGGATGTCCGAAAACTGTTATTTCCGATAACGGGAGACAACTCGTCTGGAAAGAATTTACTGATATGCGGAAAAGAGCTGGAATTGATCACCGGAAAACACCGTCATATACGCCACAATGCAATCCCGTGGAGCGAGCAACAAAGTAGTAAAAACCATGATCTCTCAATATATAGAGAAAAACCACAAAACATGGGACTATTACTTAAATGTATTACAATTCGCGTATAATACAGCCGCTTCCGAAACGACGGGTTTTACACCCGCCTATTTGAATTTTGGACGCGAATTAAGAGCGCCCGGGTCTCTTTTTCAACTATATGGCCAAAATTCTAATATTGCCGCCAAACACTGCATCAAAAAACTACAAGAGACGATAGAACTCGTACGAAGCCAGTTAGCTCGAAATTTTCAAAAACAGAAACGTTGTTATGACCAAAAACGACGAAATTGGAGTTCTGAAGTTGGCGATTTTGTGTGTAAACGCTCACACGAGTTATCGAATAAAATCGACGCGTTTAATTCAAAATTAGCTAAGAAATACATGGGTCGTTATGTTATCTTCAGAATGATATCGCCGGCTATCTTCGACCTGAAAGATAATAACGGAAAAATTAGTAAACATATTCATATTAAGGATCTACGTGAAAAATACAGTAAAATAGATAATACACCACGATGAATTCAGTATAAAAGGGCCGCCCAGAGGCCCAAGAGCTCAGTTAAAATGCAGTAGCCGGACGAGCAGGAGCTCTGCCAATGATTTTTGGAAGTTAGTGTTCCCATCAGGTGTTATGGACTCCAATTCCATGCCCTGATTAACACTGGCGTACTAATGACCACAGCGTCGGTAGAGATCGGCAGAATCTTAGAAAGAAGAGGCACCTATATCGGCGTATATATAGGGAGGCGGTTCTCCATCTAAACCCCCACTATATACCGCTGATCCACTGAGTGTCGTGTCCGCGTACACTCTCGAAGTAGAATACAACTGCAAAGATAAAACGCGAATTATTAATTTTGCCATAGTACCTGGAAAACCGGTAGATATTATTTTCAGCATGGCCGAAATAACGAAAATTGGCCACAGAATTCTGTTTAATATTAGAAGTCCAGCGGTAGAGGAACGACGGTGAGCGAATAGACAGTTACGACGACGAGCAGAAAGAAGGGTCATCGCCAGGCTAGAAGATGAAGGAAATTACAGTATCACCGAGTCGGTATATATGAGCGACCAGAACTGTAAGAAAAAAAACATGGAAAAAGTTTAAAATCTTATTTTTTTTATTTTTTACTTTTTATTATTATTATTTTTTTGTGCTATAGAATAAATTAATTTAATAATATACGATAATAATTCTAAATTCATTTATTTTATACGCGAAGTTATTCCAAAGATAGTATTAATATTAAATAATTAAAACATCCGACCACCGCCAATATATGTATAATCACAAATAGAATCATACATAGTAGATGTCAATGCCCTCCAAAGAAAAATAGAAAATTAACCCCCGGAAGATTAAATTAAAATTAAAATTAAATTAAAATCAAAGTTAGAATTATCAAGTATTAGTAGTATGAACACTAAGCCGTGAAAATTTAAATATGTTCCGAAAACAATTAAGTCGACGGTCTAGAGGGTCGACCCTTATCAACTATTCCTGAAGTCAATCCGACTCCTGTGGCTCTTCCAACAACACCACGGACCGATGCTGTCGATTTCTGCTGTGGAGTATAAGCCGCATTGCTAGACTCCGACCAGTGCTTCCCGCCCGTTGCAGGCTTTCGTCTATGACGAAAACGCCACATTATTCTTCCGTTTGGGAGCTGTGCGGCATCGGTAATGGGTCGGGAATCGACGGTTCCACATGCGGATGGATCCGCAAACCGGACTCGTTAGATGTGTAATGTGTTCCGAAAAAATGCAAAGTATGTATTAAATTTGAACTTTTATTCCACTATCACTATACACTATCACTATACACGTACACACAGCGCGCTCCCGGAAAACGAGGGAGATGCGTCGAACAAAAATATGGCCTCGCAAAATTCATCGCGACCGCTATACAAATTTTATTACAACCAATTTACCGCGAGAGCACGAAATAAATTATATCATAATAATTTATTTATTTTCGTAAAACAAACGTCGAAATAACCACAATTATAATATACTAAGCAAATATATTAAATATAAAATTAAATTAATATTATACGAGGGTGGATTGATTACCGGTTTCCGGTCTGACCAAGAAAAACAACTTTTTTAAGAATTTTTAATACCATCGTATTGTCTTCTTGCCCCTTGTTTCTAAACGCATTCCTCGACCTTGGCCGAACTACGACACAAATTTTAACAAAAGTTAACCCGTGCTGGCGCGAGACTGCCACTTCGGAAAACTCCTTCCCAGCACAGGATCAGCGCATACAGCAAGTCATAAATCCAACGCTATAAGCGAAAGGGGGGAAGAGAAGTGTTCACTTTCTTCACGAAACGGACATTTCCTTCCCCCAAATAGCACTTCTATAAGTATAAATGTAATTCTTTTTCTTCAAAATATTATTTTCATTTAGTTAAATACAAAATACATGTACATGTATACGTATACCTGCTGACGTATACATTATATAATCTATTATATTAGAATAATTAAATATGTACGAAGGAATATGTATGTACGCGCGCGCGCGCGCGTGTGTGTGTGTGTGCGTGGGTGTGTGTATTATATCAGTAAAATTAAATATGTGTGAATGATTTAATGTGCATGTGTATATACATATATATGTACATATGTATATTATATATCACATTATGATAAAACTTAAATATTACATATTTAAAGGGAATAAAACCTGATGATTCCCTAACACCTAAACATGTTAATAAGATCTAAATTTACGCCGCATTCTAGTAAATGTAGTCATTAAAAAAATTTTCTGTGCGTCTGTATTTGTATTCGCATCTACGAACATGTGTGAGTTTTAAAACTATCGTCCATCCAAATGCTTCAAATTTACTGAATTAAAATCAATGGAAGAGATTTATTTCCCATCTTTTCAACAATTTTTTTATGCATTTAAAATAAGAGATTATTTTTAGTTAAAGGAAACATAGGTACCTAATTGTTACATTATAATAAAATATTAATCTCTCCAACAGTTACCATAAGTGTAAACTATTGTAAACTATCTGTAAACTGCTAATCAAATCGAATGCTGAAAAGTTTACATATTAATAAATTAATTAATGTAAAATATTTAATTTTTGATAGAACATAATAAATTATTTGTTCTATTAGAAAGTTCGAATCTATAAATTGAATTGAAATTTGGTTATACGAGGGTGGATTGATAAGTTGCCGGCCTGATCAAGAAAAACAACGTTTTTAAGATTTTTTTGTTTTATTTCTCAACATAATTTCCTTCAAAGCTGATACATTTCTCATATCGGTGTTCTAGTCTAGTAATCCCATATCTATAGTCTGATTCGTCAAGCTCCGCGAAATACCCATTGACAGCTTCGATTACTTCTTCATTGTCCGCAAATCTCTTACCGCCAAGCCATTTTTTGAGTTTCGGAAAGGTCTGGAGAGTACGGAGGGTGCAGCATTAATTCAAACTTCAGATCGTTGATTTTAGCCATCGCAACGATTGACTTGTGCGCTAGTGCATTATCGTGATGAAACAAGATTTTTTTTCTTCGCCAGATGAGGTCGTTTAATTTTCACTTTGTGGCTCAAATGTTGCAATAAGTCTGCGCAGTATTGACCAGTGATAGTTTTACCCTTATCAAGGTAATCAATGTATATAATACCTCTTGCATCCCAAAAAACAGTAGCCATAACCTTGTTCGCCAAAAAATTGTTTTTGCATTCTTTCCAGTTGGTTCCCCTGGTCCAATCCACTGTTTAGACTGTTGTTTGGTTTCAGGAGTGTAGTGGTGGATCCAAGTTTCCTCAACGGTTACGAATCGACGCAAAAATTCGCTTGGATTACGCTTATACAACGCCAAATTGGCGGTAGAAATGTTCTTTCGAATCAATTTTTGGTCGACTGTTGGCAAACGCGGAACCCATCTTGCACAGAGCTTTTCCATATACAAATGTTGGTGCAAAATATTTTGTACACGTTCATATGACCTCTTACAGGTCTCAGCTATCTCAGACACTTTTAATCTGCGGTCTTTCAGCACTATTTGATGGAGTTTTTCGATCATATCTGGACTTGTGACCTCAATGGGGCGTCCTGAACGAGGCTTATCAGAGGTGCTTACACGACCCTTGTTAAACTCGGAAACCCACTGCTTAACGGTTGAATATGATGGGGAGGATGTCCCCAGTATTGAGTACACCTCTTCTTTAATTTCCTTCAAATAAAAGTATTTGATGACAGCACGATTTTCTAGCTTTTCCATTATTACGAAAAACACAGAGGCGTCTTGTTCAGCGTGCTCTCAAGCCTAAACTAACATGACAATTGTACTGAAACTATAGCTGCAACCTATCTAAGGATGGTACTCTAGAACGCCGCCTCAAGGTAGGCCTAGTGGCGCCATCTGTTGGTCAGGCCGGAAACTTATCAATCCACCCTCGTGTGTATATATATATACTAGCATTCGCCGTCTCGACTTTGCCCGAGATAATGATTTAACCAATTTCTTAAACAATTCAATAATATCTAAGTAAAAAGTAATATATATATATATATATATATATATATATTTATATTACTATAAATAATCTGCCTTAATTAACTTATCGTTGCTTCCACCCCTCGTATATAGATGTATAGAATATTAGGAAGCGAATCTAGTTTCCGATCGCTGCGTTTAGATGGCGATATAAGTAGTACGAAAAGTCAAACGTGTCGTATTTCGTACTTATTTTTCAGTTTTGGCATTTATCAATAAAATACAGTTAACAGGCGCCATCATTTGCGTAAACATTATAATTTTTTGATCAGTGAAAATCATTGTGATAAATCATTTTTTCGAAACTTGATTAGTTGCTTGAAGAATGTTATGATAAACAAGCTCCATCGCTTACAACATGTAAAGAGTGGTTTCAGTGGTTTATAAGTGGAGATACGGATGTTAATGACAAAGAACTTTAATAATAATTAAGATAGTGAAATGCAAACATTATTGGACAAAAACTCAGCTCAAATGCAGAAAGAACTCGCTAATAAATTAGGAAGCAGAGCAGTTGGTAAACGTTGACATGCGATGGGAAAGATTTATATAGAAGAAAAATGGATGCCACATGAATTGACTAAAAATGCCATTATCAATCGATACAACATCGCACTCTTTTTGCTTGGCAAACTTCTGTGGTGTATTGTGATTGGTGATGAAAAGTGGATCTACTATGATAAATCTTGAATGAATTGATTTGCATTTCACCATATACAACGGCTGTTCCGAACTAATTGACCCGCTGTATTTAATTTATAAATATATTCAAATGTTATCAATAGTGAATACAATGTACATATATGTACACACACATATATATATATATATATATTGTAACGTTGCGGCCTTTGCCCTGGCCGTTGTTACAGAATATATTTCACACTATCCAGCACATTCCTTCTGCTGTCTCCGGCGATGATCCACGTCCTCTCTCGACAAGGGTGTCTGCTGAAAAAAGGCGGGGCAACGCTAAAATAGAATGGGGGGCGGCGGCGGCAAGGAATAACAGCACCGAGTAGGCTACTATAAATCCCTTTACTTTTCCGTACATTACAAGTTTCTCGGTTATCTTCTCTCTCACTCTCTCGCAATCTCGATATCGCACGCATACACTCTCGGACACGAGGTGCACACGCACCTCGTCTATGCGGCGCACACACTCTGCTCCTCTCTCTCTCTCTCTCTCTCTCACGCACACACGCGGTCTCGCTGTTAGCTCGCTCACTCGCACTCACACTCCGTTTCGCGGCGCATACACTCTGATTCTCTCTCTCTCACACACACAGACGCACACTCGCTGTTTCGCGGTTATTGTCTTCGGGCTGCTGGCTCTTCTCCGGGAGCGACTCTCGCTCACGCGCTCGTACGTTCCCGCCTTCGCGTATACACCGCCGTCGCTACGCGATCCGTGGCCCGGGCTTACAATCTATGCGGCCGCTGCAGTCGGCACTCACCGTGCTGTCGCACCGCTGTCGTAACGCTGTCGGTGGAAAGCGTGGGTGCTGCTCTTCCTCTCCTCAGTTCTGGCCGTAGCTCGCTAGGGGGTTGCTTTGCTGATCTTCTTCCTCGTCGGGCCCTTGATCCTCGGTGGGCGGTCGTTCTTCCACTCAAAATGGCTGGGTATCCCCAATGCGCGCCTCGTCTGCGTAAGGCTCCCGTGCACACAACACGATACGTCTCCGCAGTGTCCCGCTCCCACGACACCTCGTCTCCGTAGAACAATATCCGGATAGCACTTGCTCACCGCGTCGAAAACGTTCATGATTGTAGTTGGCTAGTTACTCAGAGTTTCGGAGCGAAAAACCGCGGAGAGATCTTATAACGATAATTCTCACTCGGCTGTCGAACATACAATATACTCTGCTCTTCGCGCCACGTCTTCCCTTTCCCCCTCTCTTCACCGGGCCCTTGCTATTCCCTCGCTCTTTCGCGCGGCGGCGGCATACGCGTCTCGTTCTCGTTCTGTGCGTGCGCTCGCATCGATTACGCTGTATTTGCAACGTCTCTCTTCTCGCTGCGGCTTGGACTTGACGTACCTCAAAAGAAAACATGTCGATTAATCGCAACATCGGTATTTCTTCCGAGACACCCGGAGCAGAGGCCGTCGTTCATTGTGACCTTCGTCACAATATATATTATTGTATGTACATAGACTAATATTTGTACGCAGTAAATCGACTGCCAGACGCATTATATTTGTAAAATTATCATTAATATTGATTATTATTATTATTATTATTATTATTATTATTATTATTTTCCCCATCCGTTGTCTGTACCTTGAAGAAGATCGGCTGCTTTACCATACCTCAGCCGATCGGGTGATAGGCTTAAAAGAGTACCTCCTTCTACCAATGAATGGAAGGGTAAAAAGATAGCAAGATAGCTGTCATTTTACGAGTGAGCAGATATCCCCTAAAAAGGATATCCCAGAGTAAATGAGTTAACGCACGGAGCAGTGATGTGCTGGAAGACCCGAAAGGATAACTGAATAAGGACTTCCATGCCGACCATGATCGAAGCTGCAGGTCGCATAAATAGACCTTCGTCAGTAATACCTAGATGAAGGAAGGCACACTCGCTCAGAGACTCTATCAACGGGTATCTCCTGAGGAGTGAAAACACACGCGGAGCGTAATTGAACGATCCTGTAAAAGGGATCTTAGCAGAGTGATTATAGATGCATGAGTGAGCTTCAACCATTGGAGTTTCACTAGAATACTTGAGGGCAAATTTATGAATCTATATGAATGAATTTTAGAATGAGGTACTTTAGAACAAATGACAGACCACCGTGTTGTCCGTGCGATGCGATCCGTGAGCTGCTAAAAGAAGATCCTGGGTGTCGAGGTTTACGCCTGGTAGCGTGCTGGGTGACCGAAAACATCTTTGGCTCCCACTGACGGCAAGACAGAGGGCTAGATCCTAGCCAGATCTAGTCAATCGGCTTTGGCAGGTGCGTTCGGTGCGTGATTTCCTTCGATGTTTCTCCAGAGAGTGAAACACCTTGTTGTTTGGGTGCATAGCTCGAGAGGACGGAGGTGGAATGGCGCACCAGAGCGTGCTCTACTCCTGCACAGTGGTCCGAGATGGGTCAGCCCTTACACGCATGTGTTGGGGGGCTGCCTCATCGAGCTCAACGTTGAAATGTCCAGGAGGCCGACCATCTGCAGGAATGAAGTAAGACAATAGATCCATGGATTGCCTAAAGCAACAAAGAGAGCCAGCAGAGTCCGAAAAACCGAATTGGGTGAGGTACTGATTGAACTCACACATACCAAACCCGAAGGTCGGAAGGCACTTGCTGAAGTACTCAAGGAAGTGACAGGCCAGAGCGGCTGTGTCAGGGAGCTGACCCCTAGAGGAAGTTTAGAGTTTAGAGACCTGGACTGTTGCGTGACGGAGGATGAGGTGTATGAGGCCCTCTGATAGAGAAAGCAAACTGCCAGATTATCATGGCGAGCTACAGGTCAGAGTGACCAAAACCAACACCGCGGAACAGCGTGCTGCCATCGTAGTGTTGGAGGAGGTTGTTGCCGCGCAGCTGCTGAAGATCAGGTTTTTGCGAGTAGGCCTAGTGAAGTGTCGTGTACGCCGCCGCGAAATAATGACGAGGTGCTACAGCTGCCTAGGATATGGCCACCGGAGACATAGCTCTAAAGGCCCTGACCGTAGCGCCTGTTGTTATCGTTGCGGACAGAGAGAGCACAAGGTCGCATCTTGCACCGCAGAACCCGAATATTTTCTCTGTAAAGGGGCTGAAGGTCTGAAATCGTAGGGACGCCGGAACGTTGCTGGTTCCGGAGCCTGTCCGACTTTTCGCGAGGCTCTCTCAAAAAAGGCTAAATGGTCGCAATTCTGCAAGAGAATATTAATCGCAGCAGGACAGCTGATCGGGAACAGTATCGGGACAGAAAAGGAGTAGTTTGGTTCACCGATAACTTTCGAACGGCAGCCGTTTGGATTCCTGACCCACGAAAAACAAAAGTAGAGGCTCATGGATCTGGAATGGCTATGTTTGGATACGATGAAATCGCATCAGGTATGTGAGTTGCTATCTTACACCAAACCAAGCCATAGGTGACTACCAGGTCATACTTGATGACCTGGAAGACACCGTCAGGGAAATGAAAGGTGAGCTGGTGATGGCAGGTGACTTTAATGCAAGGGCCCTAGAATGGAGCATGGCGGGGCCCGACTCCAGGGGTCGAAGAGTCATGGAACTAGCGTCCAAAGTAGGTCTAGTAGTTTTAAATACTGGAAATACTTTCACCTTTAGGAGACCGGGCTATGCCAAAACTATAGCTGATGTGACCTTTGTGACTGAACGTCTGGCCTCTCGAATCCAGGACTGGTAGGTGATCGAGGACTACACAGCCAGCGATCACCAGTATATCACATTCCGCGTATGTGATGGAACGCCAGGTTTCACTGGACACAATTCGCGAGGGCCCCTAGATGGATCGTTGCAGGGATAAATAGAGAGAAATCCACACAGGCCATTGAACGCGGGCAGCAAAGCCATGTTAGGATTCCAAATGGCTCATGGACAATTCAGCACACCAGGGAGTCGACTAGCACCGCAATGCGCATTCTACGCTGGACTTGCGAAGAGTCGATGCCGTGCAAAGCGGTTGGTGGAAAAAGACGTCCTGTTTACTGGTGGATGGCTGAGATAATTGACATGAGGCGTAGGTGTTTACATCTACGACGAATGTCACAGAGAACTCGTAAACACGGAGATGACATTACTTTGAGGAGGGCTGAATACAAGCTATGTAAAAAAAAAAGCCCTTCGACGAGCGATCGAGGCCAGCAAACGCCGATGCTGGAAGGCGCTGTGTGAGGACGTAGATGGGGATTCATGGGGACTGGGATACATGGTAGTTGCTGGAAAACTGGGAGCTCATGGAAAAATGGGCACCTTGGACTCCGGCATAATGCAGAACATCGTAGATACTCTGTTCCCTACCCACCATGATAGGTCTGATCCAGCTCCACCGAAACGAGAATTGGATGTACCTCTTTTCAGCAAGGAGGAGCTCGGTAGAGCCGTGAGAATCATGCGGAATAAGAGGGCTGCAGGACTTGACGGAATTCCAGGAGAGATGCTGAAAATAGTAATTGAGGAGGATACAGAACTCCTTTTGTCGATGTAAAATTCGTGCTTGATGGCTGGTTTATTCTATTCTAGCTGGAAGGTGGCGAAACTTGTGCTTATCGACAAGGGCAAGGGTCCGCCGGAGGCGCCCTCGTCGTATCGACCTTTATGCATATTAGATACAGCTGGAAAGCTGATGGAGCGTCTATTGAGGCGACGACTCCTCGGGGCTGTTGCTGCTGCCGGAGGTTAGTCTGATAGACAGTACGGATTCCGAGGGGGCAGGGCGACGGAGGACGCAATCCTCGAGGTTGTTAATGCGGCGAGGCGCACAGAGAGGGATAATCACTACTCCCGACCTGTTTGACTCCTGGCTACCCTTGACGTTCGAAATGCCTTCAACTCTGCTGGATGGGCAAATGTTTTGATGGCCATGGAACGAGACTTTCGAGTGCTGTCTTATATACTTCATATATTGGATGACTACGTTAAGGATCAATACTTGGTTTACGAGACATCGGACGGTCGGAGAAGGAAAAAACATAGTTCTAGGGTGGCTCATGGGTCTGTACTCGGAGCCGACATGTGGAACGTCTCATATGACGGAATAGTCGGGATGCAGATGCCTGAGGACACCTTTGTGGTTGAATACACAGATGATGTAGCAGCTGTCATCATCGCTAGGGATTATAACACTGCACAGATGCGACTCAATCAGTGATATTATTGACTCAATAGTGATATCAGTGTGCGTTTGTCAGCTATTTGTTTACGATGCAAAAAGTTTGTCTGGCGATAAATGTTGCAGAAGTGTTTTGGGGAGTCTACTTGATCGCCAATGCAAGTATTTGAGTGGCACAAAGCATTCAGTGAACGTCGTAAAGTCGTCAAAAACTTGCCTCATGCAAGCCGCACATCCACCGAAAATCCAGGGGATGCTCATCGTTTTTTGCGATTAACATGGGGTGGTTCACCTTCAATTCGTTTGAGGAGATCAAAAAGTTAATAAGGAGTACTACGTGGCCGTTTTAAGGCGTCTACGTAAAGCAATCGGTCGTAAAAAAGTGGATTTGTGGACGGACAATTCATGGTTTTTTCAACACGATAATGTGCCGGCATATTCCAGCATGATTGAGTCTGATTTTTTAGCCGAACATGAAATGAAAGTCATGGCTCAGCCATCTATTCGACAGATTTGGCTTCCTGTGACTTTTTCCTCTTTTCGACACTCAAAAATCCGCTTCGGGGAATACACCATGAGCATCGCCAGACAAACTTTTTGCGACGTAAACAAACAGTTAACAAACGCATACTAATGGAAATATGGAGCTCAAATTTCACACTGATATTAAGAAAGGTTGTATCAATATAGGGAAAAAAATTCTGTCGATTTAGTTTACCTGCGGAGTTTAAATGCACCAGTCCGGGTTAAATTTGATCACATGGTATTTGATCATATTTTTATTTTAGGAGACGAGGAAATAACTAAGGAATTTATCACTATTTTATAAATAAATATTTATAATTAAAAAAAATTAAACAATAAAATATTTATTCAATTAATGTAAATAGATTTAAATATGAAAGTGTTTAATTAATTTTGATTTAACTAAGATGTGCACTCGCTAACTTATAATCCAAAGTGGAATAGTACAAATAAAAAAAATTGATTAAATTTATATAGTAATTTATTATAAAATATTCATCCAAATAATTATCTCACCCGTTGCGTGACGCAAATATATAATATGAAATTTGAATTACGATATTCCACTTCGGTATGCTTATGTACATACACAACGTATGTAGTAACGCTGATGCACACAAGCTAAGTAATATTATCGAGAGCGTGTGTGTAATAGGATGAGAAAAAGAGATAGCAAACGGTGAAAAAAAAAAAAATTAAGTTTAAAAACATAATTTTTATTTGGTAGAGTTGACACTGTCTCCCCGATGAGAGAGGGAGACAGAGTATGAAAGAGGTAGAGATCTAACCGTTGGTTTGTTTCGATGCTGCCACTGGTAATAACTGATGTTTTTGTCCATAAATTTATGGTAAATTGTTGAAAAGTGATACTGTGCAGAATTTTTTAAAAGAGCGGAGCGGCCAAAATAGGTCCTTTTAAAGAGCCCGGTTCCTTCCTCGATTTTTCTTGGTTGTTATGAATGGTTGGATTTTAACATATCCCATGGTTGATCACGAGCCTTACGATCGCTTTCGGACCACATAGGTAATAAGGCCTACGGTAGTTGGCTACTCGTTATCAAGCAGGAACAGTGGCCAACATGCCGTGGGACGGTATTGACTCTCATTCTCAAAGATGGCAGCAGGAGTTTCAAAATAGTACAATTTTGTGGTATTACAGTTTTATGTATCTAACGCTAATTTTTTATAAAATTATACGGACACAAACATTCCTACATACTTATTCATACACACACACACATACACACACAAACACACCCAGATAATAATGATTGTACATGACTATATTAAGAGGTGAACTTAGTTTCCGACCTTTTTAACGGAAAAAGGATATTTATGCTGGAAAATGTAAATACGTTAATTTAATCAAAATATTTTCCGTCATTTTCTACTACTTTTTCCCATCTTTCTAGTAATATGGCGATACCGTGGCGAAAGAACGATGGCGGTTTTGAGACGATCCAATCATCCACAAATTCTCGCACTTCTTGGACATGGAGTGCATATCAACGAGATCATGCAGCATTAATCTTAATAGGTGGTAATCAGAAGGCGCTATACCTGCCGAGTACGCTAGATGAGGCAAATCTTCCCATTCGATCTCCAACAGGGTGTTTTTGAGGGCTTTCGCAGCATGTCACCGAGCGTTATTATACAAGAGAATGATTTTGCGCCTATTGCTCGTGATTACTGATCTATGTTCGATCAATTTCTGTTACAAATCATTCAGTTGGTGTTTTTACACCTCGGCAGTGATGGTTTCATTCGATTTTAAAGTTAGCGGAGTTTCCTCTTCTCTCTACCCTCCATAGTTACTCGGACCACTTTTTTTATAATCAACCACATGGAATCTAAAATATAAAATCTGAAATAAAAAACCAAAATGATTTTTGTTGGTATTAAATTTGTTAATATTAAATTACTCGTTTATCAAAACTTTCCGTATGTGCAAACTTCGACGTTTCTAGCCACTCTGGCGTTAATGCTCTTTTGTTCCACATAATTTATTCGACAAATTCTTCCAAATTTCTTTTATTTTATTTTATTTTATTTTTTTTTTATTTTTCCCAAGATTTCTTTATCAGCGATGATAACTAAAACTGTTGCAACCACTCACATAAAACTATGATTTAAAAAAACGACACGAACGTACAAAATTATCTCACGCTATTAAATATCTGCTTATATAAATATCTGCTATTCAATTTAGCACTAATAAAATTTATTTGCACTGTGACAAGTAACTAAGGCAAATCACCTGTTAAATACTTATGTACTGAATAAAGTAAAACAAAAATCCAAATACTAATTAACATATTTATTAGTGATAATCAACTTAATACACAAGAACTATTGATAATAATGCTAGTTGCAAGTGAAGCTTTCAAAACTGCTCTTCTTGAAAACTGCTCGCGTTTACAAACTAAATCCGACTAACTCTTCTAAGCTGTAGAATCGACCTTATATCTCTCCTTGATTTCCAAGGGGAATGTGTTTACCAATAATTACATGCTTGATTACTAATACCGTTATGTAGACAAACAGCGATGCTTAAGTTCATACTTACATCATATCGTTATTGGAAATTCGCAGTACATGTAGATTTAGAAATGCCCGATATTTTCAATAATACAATTTATTTCAAATTATAATATAGAATTTACGCAGTAATTCAACAATAATAATTTTTTATTGTAACACGAAAAAGAGTAGGATAAATTAACTTATTACCGTGATAAGAGTTATTATAAATGTAAGATCATAATAAATAGGCAGACATATACACGAAATGATTACTATAAATAAACAAACAAACACAACATAGAATAGAATAAATAGAATAAAATAATTTAACCAATAGAAACAATATCACCGTATTTTTAAATAAATAATAACCAATCAGATTTTTGTAACGTACTTTTTCCGTGTATAAAAGTACGCTAAATTTTGCAAAGAGCACGGTTCGTTTTCGGCACTCGTCGAGGAAGGATACCTCCCGAGTGACGAAGGGAACTGTCATCTACCGACCGATAATATTCTGTGTTTTTTCCTAGATGAAAAAAGACTCTTTCTCGAGGCCAAAGGAAAAACCCCTTTACTCGTAAGAAAAGAGTTAAAAATTACCGACTCAGAAGAACGGGCGCTCCCGACTTCTGATAAAGTAATTCTTTTTCACATAGGAAATAATCCAGAAAGACCGCCGGGAGACAAAACTAAAATCGACCTAATTTAATTCGGGGAAAACGCGCTCCTTTTCGTCAAATTAAATTACCAGACGGCTATTAATCACGAGGCGCACCTCGGATTAATGCCAGACCGACCGGCGACCGAAAATCTGCAAGTCATCATAACGTTGATCGACTAATATTATAAATATAAGAAGTAAATACTGTAAAATAAATCAAATTAAAAAACCGGAAAACGGAGTTTTACTAAGGAAAAAGAAATACTTATTCCTGAGTAAAACACAGAACTCTTATATATCACTAGCTACGGCGCACCTTAGCGTGATATAAAAGAGAGAATAAAGATTTATTCAGATATTGCGAAAGAAACTCTGTGTAAACAGACGGACCGCTTCTATAAACTGTTTAAGTAAATAGCGTAAACAAAGCGAGCAAGCACTGGGTCAAGGCCGTCTGAATTCGTAGAAACTTAGATAATCCAATTAATAAGTAGACAGAAAATAAAATAAAATTGCCAGCGCTAATAATTAAATTATAAATCGTTATTCTTTTATGTTGCAGGGTATCTACACCGAGATGCCAATAAAGTAGAAGTTATTTCTTATTTTTTTTATCAATTTATTACTATTTTAATTATTTTTATTGTATAATTTATAGAAAAATATATATATTGTTATTTTTTTTGAAACATAACGAGTATCAAATCATTCACCCGAAAACTTGTCCTGATACGTTCCTCCATCCGAATCACATATCCTGAAAACCTCAGAGAATTCCAATAAAAATAAAGCGGAAGGAGAAGGAACGTTACATGGCGCCCGAACAGGGACCTGATAAAAAAGTCCGGTGAATGATTTGAACTACAATATTAGAATTAAAAGTGTAAGGCCAAAAATTAAATTTCTTTTATAAATTAAAATTTTTTGCTTAAAGAAAAATGTCTACCCCGCGCGTATCCTGGATATACCGTCTCACTAAAGATGAGTTGATGGAAGAGTTGACAAAAATAAATGTAGATAGTGAAGGCAGTGTACCTTTATTAAAATCACGGTTGGTACCGTACGTACGAACACATCCGGAAGGATATATCGATAAACCAGCTGATGCTCCAGAATACAAAGAAGATTTAGATAGAACCGAAGAATTAGAAAAATTGGAAGCAGAATTACATCGACTGCGAAATGAAAAAAATAGACCAAGTACCTCATCCCCTACAACTGATACATTATCGCCAATAAAAAGGATGGCAGAGGAAAATCACCAAATTTTTAACACAGCAATTCATACCGGCGAAACGACAAATCCAACTACGAGAGTTCTCGATCAAATGAGAAAATGGAATTGTCATTTTGACGGAAAAGATTTATATGCATTTCTCGAACGTGTAAGAGAATTACAAAAGGCATATAGATATACAGACGAACAAATTTTATAAGGATATCCCGAGTTACTCCGAGGTGATGCAAAATTGTGGCATCGAAATTATGCAGCAAGCATAAATACATTGGAGGAACTTGAAACGGAACTGCGGAATTTCTACTTATCACCAGGAGAATTAAGAAATCTCGATCTACAAATTAGTAATAGAAAACAAGCAATAACAGAAACAATACGATCATTCGTAAACACTGTTATGACGCTTATGCGACGCCGAGGAGGATACGATGAAGCTAAACAAATAGAGACGATCTATTATAATATGCGAGCCGAATATCGTATACATGTCCCGAGAAGCGTAATTACTAAAACGGTACATATAATCCAGAAAATAGAAGAGTATCTGAAAAGTAAAGAGGAGTCCGAAATCGAGGCAAAATTAAATGCCAACTCACCCAGTAAATTTATACACCCAAACAAAACAAATGTAAATAAATCGAACGCGACAGCAAAATGTAATATATCAGTTATATACGATAGAACGCTATGCTGTTGGAAATGCAAGGAACGGGGACATGACCGATTTAAATGCACAAACGCGAGAAAACTATTCTGTTCATACTGCGGTAAGGACGGAATATTTACTCGTAACTGCAGTTGCCATGCACAGGGAAATGCAAAAAGGGCCGGCCCTGTAATGCAGCAGGCCCAGCCCGAAAACAAAACTACGAACTAGACAATAGATTATTCACCGAAGTAATGATAGGTGACTATAAAATAAATGCACTTATCGATACGGGATCCGTCAGCTCGTACGTAAGTAAACAAATCGCCGAAGTCTGTTTACGTTATGGCTTTCAAAATAAGGAAAGTAATAGAATAGCTGTATTAGCCGACGGCTCCGAAACGAAATTAGGTGATTTAATTTCGGGGCAAAAGGATATACATAAATATAAAAGGATATACATAAATATATTGATATACATATATACAAAAGGATTACGGCTTTTTCAAGATTTCCTGGTATTGAACACGTTAAATCAACCAATGATTCTCGGAATGGATGCACTAAGAAAATTAAATACGGAAATTCGAATAAATAATCGAATTATTTTTCATATAAAAAATGCACCAACCGAACATATTTGTGAAATAGAAGACAGCGGTTTAACATACTTAAAGCCACACGAAAAAATAATAATGGACAAATTTATTGCTGAAGAAAAACAAAAATTAGAAAATGCAAAAGGGCCAACACCATTGTTGCAACACAAAATTATATTGGAAGAAACTACTCCAATTAAACAAAAATATCGACCAAAGAATCCGATTATGCAAAATATCATAAATTCGGAAGTCGATAAAATGCTGCAAGAAGGTGTAATCCAATCGTCCAGCAGTCCATGGAGCTCGCCTATCGTGATGGTAAAAAAGAAAAATGGCGAGGATCGTTTTTGCGTAGACTTTCGAAAAATTAATAAAGTCACGAAAAAAGATGCATACCCATTACCGCAAATCAACGCCATTTTAGATAAATTAACCGAAGCCAGATATCTATCCACCATTGATTTGAAAAGTGGCTACTGGCAGGTAGCACTTACACCAGAAAGTCGACCGATTACCGCATTTACCGTCCCTGGCAAGGGATTATTTGAATTCACCGTCATGCCCTTTGACTTACACTCCGCACCTGCAACATTCCAGCGATTATTGGATCAGGTGATTACCGCCGAAATGGCCCCAAATGTTTTTGCATACCTGGATGACATTGTCATCATTTCAAAAACCTTTGAAGACCATTTAAAAATACTAAAAGAAGTGTTTCAACGTCTAAGAAACGCAAAGCTAAAACCGAATTTCGAAAAATGCAATTTTGTCCGTCCACAACTTAAATATCTAGGTCACATTGTAGATAAAGATGGCCTGCACACCGATCCAGAAAAAACTGCAGCCGTCGCTAATTTATCTCCGCCTAGAAATTCAAAAGAAATTCAAAGATTTATGGGACTAATTTCATGGTACCGACGATTTCTAAAAGACGTTTCCAATGTTCCTGCTCCTCTACATAAACTAATAAAGAAAAAAACGAAATGGGAATGGGGAGAAACGCAACAAAAGGCATTTGATGAAATTAAAAGATTATTAACAAAAGCACCGATCCTTGCTTGCCCAGACTGGGAAAAACCGTTCGTTCTCCAGACTGATGCAAGCACAGAAGGACTAGGAGCCGCCCTTACTCAACCATACGAAAAAGCGGAACGTATTATTGCTTATGCTAGTCGCACTCTCACGCCAGCAGAAAAAAATTATTCTGCAACTGAGCTTGAGTGTTTGACCATTAAATGGGGCATCTGGAAATTCAGAGACTATCTAGAAGGATACCATTTTATTGTACTGACCGATCACCAGTCTTTAAAATGGTTAAATAAGATAGAAAATCCGTCAGGACGTTTAGCCAGATGGGCCCTCGAACTCAGTCAATACGATTTTGAAATCAAATATCTGCCAGGCAACGATAATCTGCTCGCCGATACACTGTCTCGACAGCCCGTAGAAATTTGTAATATAAACACACCCGAGGAAGATTGGTATATGAAATGTTTAACAACAGTCAAAGCCGACCCGGAAAATAATCCCGACTACTGTATAGAGAATAATAAACTATACAAACATATATTACATACACTCGATTTTAATGAAATAGACGAGTCGACACAATGGAAAAAATGTGTTCCAAAAAGTGAACAAAATGATGTACTAGAAAAAATGCATAATGACCCAACTGCAGGACATCTGGGTGTTGCAAAGACACTTGCACGCCTAGCAAAATTATTTTATTGGCCAGGCATGCTCAGAATGGCCGCTAAATATGTAAGAAATTGTAATATATGCCAACAATACAAAACATCACAGCAAGCACCTGCGGGAATGATGCACGCAACCCAAGTTAAACGACCTTGGGAAATAGTATCTGTCGATTTAGTCGGACCATTACCTCGTTCGACAAAATTAAATACTTGGCTCTTAGTCATGCAAGACAAAATGACAAAATGGATTGAACTACGACCACTGCGTAAAGCTACAGGAGAAGCTGTGGCAAATGCAGTTCGAGAACAAATAATTCTACGACACGGATGCCCTAACACGATAATATCGGATAATGGGCGACAGTTTATAAGTAAGAATTTTTTAACGTTATTAAAACAGTCAAAAATCATACACCGACGTTCACCTCCGTATACACCGCAGTGTAACCCTGTAGAACGGGCAAACCGAGTGATAAAAACGATGATTGCACAATATGTAGGAGAAAACCAGAGAACATGGGATCGATTCCTACCCGATATAGCGTTCGCATACAACACAGCTCATTGCGAATCTACCGGTTATACAACCGCCTATTTAAATTATGGCCGAGAATTATGCCCACCGGAAATAAAAATGACAATGAACAAACACTCAACACAGGTCGATAGTAAAAACCGATTGAAACAAATACAGGAAGCTCTAGACCTCGCACGAATACAATTGGCGCGAAATTTTCAGAGACAGAAACACTACTACGACCTGAGACGCCGAATATGGACGCCTAGGATTGGAGAAAAAGTATTAAAAAGAACACACGAACTATCCAATAAACAGGCAGTATTCAACGCAAAACTAGCGCCTAAATACGAGGGACCATTTACTGTGATACGTAAAATTTCTCCTGTTAACTACGACTTAAATGACCAAGAAGAAAGGGAAATCAAGAACATACATGTGAGCGATTTAAAACCGATAAACCAAGAATTAGATGAAATATCAGATGATTTTCCATCCTGAAAACGAATATAAACACGGTAAATCATCTAAAGACACACAGTCAACCATGGAACGCCATCCGGTCGAGTTGGAGTTATATCACCGATTCTTAGAATTAAGCGTGGCCATTGAGTGCTATGGGTGGCATACAAGGGCATTTATAAGTACAGCCTCGCTAATAACAACAATCTCACCGAGAGTCGGTGAAATATTACAACAAAGAGGTGCTTCCATCACCCATGGATTGCACGAAATCCAACAATATTATGTACCGACGTGTCCATCGATACATCAAAATGTGAGATCACCCTATACACTGCAAGTAACCTTCACATGTCACGGCCGTGAATTCAATAGCCACTTCGCAGTAGTGAACGAACAGACAGATGCGGAAATAGTATTTGGAATGGAAGCAATTACCCTCATAGGGTATAGAATACTATTCCACAGAAGGTCACCAGCAGCACAACGTAGGAGGCAAGAAAGAAGACGAATTGTTCGTCAAGAAAGACGACGAATAAGATGGCGTCTACAGGATGAAGGATTAAATGACCCATCTGAATCGGACGCCACCAGTGAGACTGATTAAAGGTAAAATTTTTTTAGTAAACTTAATTTTTGGCCAAACTTAAAATTTAAAATCACGAATTATAATTAAGATAAATGGAAGCGAAATCCGAATTATTATATTAAATTAGTGTAGCGAACGAAAATGTATCGCAATATAAATAAAAGGGACAGCTAGCGAGGACGATCGAAAGTCGCGTTTTGTTTATAAAAGTTAGTATAAATAAAGGAACTCGTCAAGCCTTCGACCGTAGTACCGAAATGATTACCGACGAGACCTTCGACGAGATCGTCAAGTCAACGCTCGCCGCAATGAACAATGTGACAGTAAGAAAACCAACAAGGCCACGGATAATTACATCCAAAAAGAAAAATCAAGTACCAAAAATAATACGGGACGAGATCCTAAGAGGTAACCAAAGAATAGTCCTCGAAGCACCCCGTCCATACTTACCAACCGTGGAGATCATCGATCTAACCGAGGATGACGGGGAAGAATCAACAAACACCCCGGAGGTGATTGACATCTGCCCATCACCTTCGTCGACCTCGTCATCCTCATCCTCGTCGTCATCGTCGTCGTCATCCTCGTCGTCATCGTCGTCATCGTCGTCATCGTCGTCATCGTCGGCGTCATCCTCGTCGTCTTCATCGACAGAATCTTCGTCCACATCGGAGGACTCGGAGGAAGACAACGAGAGAAATAAAAATCGTCCAGCCACGCCAGAACTAAAAAAAGAAGATTTCAGGGGGCCGTATAAAAACAGTCGAAAGCGGCCATGGTCACCTGAAATAATTCCGATGGAATTAAGCAAAGAAATTAAGGACGCCGAAGCACAAAAACGACCAACGACACCCGACTGTGATACGACGACACCCAGTAAACCGATGAACAAATTCCAACTTCCGGATGGGCAAGTCTTGCTATATCCACAGGGATATGTACGCTACCGGGCGCGTATCGGAGATACCCGGTACCTACTCAGAATTATAAGAGAAACGGGACAGGTGCGACGAGCTACCGCCTTAAAAAACGTAAGTAAAAAGTAATAATACTTTCGTTCGTCCTAAGCAAAAATTTACGTTAGATAGATAAATTTCCGCTCCCGAAAAGAGGGGGAAATGTAACGCGAAAAAGACTAGGATAAATTAACTTATTACCGTGATAAGAGTTATTATAAATGTAAGATCATAATAAATAGGCAGACATATACACGAAATGATTACTATAAATAAACAAACAAACACAACATAGAATAGAATAAATAGAATAAAATAATTTAACCAATAGAAACAATATCACCGTATTTTTAAATAAATAATAACCAATCAGATTTTTGTAACGTACTTTTTCCGTGTATAAAAGTACGCTAAATTTTGCAAAGAGCACGGTTCGTTTTCGGCACTCGTCGAGGAAGGATACCTCCCGAGTGACGAAGAGAACTGTCATCTACCGACCGATAATATTCTGTGTTTTTTCCTAGATGAAAAAAGACTCTTTCTCGAGGCCAAAGGAAAAACCCCTTTACTCGTAAGAAAAGAGTTAAAAATTACCGACTCAGAAGAACGGGCGCTCCTGACTTCTGATAAAGTAATTCTTTTTCACATAGGAAATAATCCAGAAAGACCGCCGGGAGACAAAATTAAAATCGACCTAATTTAATTCGGGGAAAACGCGCTCCTTTTCGTCAAATTAAATTACCAGACGGCTATTAATCACGAGGCGCACCTCGGATTAATGCCAGACCGACCGGCGACCGAAAATCTGCAAGTCATCATAACGTTGATCGACTAATATTATAAATATAAGAAGTAAATACTGTAAAATAAATCAAAAGGAAAACGGAGTTTTACTAAGGAAAAAGAAATACTTATTCCTGAGTAAAACACTGAACTCTTATATATCACCAGCTAAGGCGCACCTTAGCGTGATATAAAAGAGAGAATAAAGATTTATTCCGATATTGCGAAAGAAACTCCGTGTAAATAGACGGACCGCTTCTATAAACCGATTAAGTAAATAGAGTAAACAAAGCGAGCAATCACTGGGTCAAGGCCGTCTGAATTCGTAGAAATTTAGATAAGCCAATTAATGAATAGACAGAATATAAAATAAAATGCCAGCGCTAATAATTAAATTATAAATCGTTATTCTTTTATGTTGCAGGGTATCTACACCGAGATGCCAATAAAGTAGAAGTTATTTCTTATTTTTTTTATCAATTTATTACTATTTTAATTATTTTTATTGTATAATTTATAGAAAAATATATATATTGTTATTTTTTTTTAAACATAACGAGTATCAAATCATTCACCCGAAAACTTGTCCTGATACGTTCCTCCATCCGAATCACATATCCTGAAAACCTCAGAGAATTCCAATAAAAATAAAGCGGAAGGAGAAGGAACGTTACATTATAACTATTACACTATACCGTGACTTTATTTAAAAAATCATAGAGCTAATGAGACAAAAAAGAGCGAATAAAATAGAAAGTCACGAGTTTTACATTATATATAACCTTACATTAAATGCAACTTAAATTTTTAATAAATCTAACTCATGACTTACAAGACAAGAAATTTCATGACCTATTTATAAATTGAAACAACATAAGATAGTGTGTAAATAAATGCATATACTAAGATGTAATATAACTGAATACAGATAACAATTATGGCCCATTGTGATAATAAAGCATCCATAATGTATACACATTTTAAAATACATAACTCTCAGTAAAAGCAACGAAAATACACTAGTATAGACGAGTAAGTCCCATGTAAAATTTTTTCCAAAACTTCTGGGTTACATCCATTAGTACTGTAAACCAATCACTTGATGACGCCACATCCAAATTGTAAATATAGATATAATATATGCGTGAGAGCTGCTCCCGTCACTGTCCCGCCATGGAGATGCTAAGATATACACGAAAGAAGTACCTATCAAATTGATTTAAAACTATAAATAAAATAGAAATTTTAATTAATTAATTAAAAGCTAAAAGGGTAAACTTATGCAACAACATATGCAACATCAATGAAAACTTCTACAAAGCTCATGAGTAGCGTAGTGGTTAATGTTCTCGCTTTTCATGCGGAAGATCAGGGCTCAATTCCTAACTTTTTTTTTAATAAATTTTAAAAATAAATAAAATGTATCATTGATATGATTTATGTATAAATTAACTGATTTTTAAGAGAAAAATATGTAATCTTACAAAATATTACAAAAGTTATCTTTTAAAATAGAATTAAAAATTATAGTTATGTCGACTGTTCTGAATTAAATTCATAAATGTTTTTATCGGTCTTACAGTCTTTATAATATAATCTATTAGCTAAAATAATGACAGTCAGACTGTCCTTGTTTATATTCACTCCCGTAGAATCTTAAATAAAAATTATTACTACAATAAATTATATTAAAAATTAAAAATAAAAATAAAATAATATGGTGGGAGCAGTCAGGTTGTTCTTTACTAACATAGATTATTGCTTTTATTATTTTTATTATATTTTATTTATTATTTTATTTTTATTTTATTATTAATTTAATTTTATTTCTATTTTTAATTTTTAATATAATTTATTGTAGTAATAAGTTTTATTGCAGAATTTACGCGGATGAATATAAACAAGGACAGTCTGACTGTCATTATTTTAGCTAATATATTATATTATATAGACTGTAAGATAAAAATATTTATTAATTTAATCTTTTAACATAGTTTTTTTTTAATTTTCTTATTTATAATTGTTTTATTAACAAATGTCATAAAAACGATTTCTATCTTCAGCATTCTTCTGCCATGAAAGACAATGATAATATTGAAATAAAATGAAATTATAAAATCAATTTTTTATAGTCAACTTTCAAGTTACAATTTCAAATTTTCGCATTTGCCGCTAACAACTGTCATTTGTTTTTATATATGTTATAAGCGAAAAGAATAGAATAAATGTTCATTGCAGTTTATATGCACAAATGTGACATTTCGTTACTAAAATTTTGTAAGAAAGTGTGAAAATATTAAGTATGGCATCAAAGCGACGAGGACAATGTGCTTATGAAGGATGCAAAAATTCTAAAGGGAAGAATGCTTCCTTGACTTTTCACCGATTTCCAACCGATGAAATAAGGTTAGATAGTTATTAATTTAAAGCGCCAATCTCTTTTTCATGTATTTTTTTTAAAATGGCTTGCGTAGCAGCGAAAGCAATTTAAATAGAAGTTTTTTAAATAACAATGCCTTCGTGGGCTTGGCAGATACTTGTCGGAATCGTAACCCATCGACAACCTGTTCATTTATTGGAAAATAGCCAAAGAACATGCTCATTTTTACTTTTTCTTCGATAGTTTAAAAAATAATACTCTAATCGAAAAATATTTCGTATAAAAGTTGTGCAGGACATAATTCGGAATAAGAGTACGTACATTAAAAACTTAAACACGACGGCCGGCGGCGGTTTATCTCTCAGGGCGCAAACTGCGCGGCGCCGCCTATTGACGCAGTATTCTACTTTAGACCCTCGAAAAAACGCTATTTTTGTGAAATTTTTCTGAGAATGCTATTGAAGATATTGATGTAAGATTTGAAATGCTTAATAAATACATTCTTGAAGTACATAAAAAATTTTTTTTTATTTATTTTATATATTTTTTTATAAATTTAAAGTATGATCAAAGCCAACACCTCAAAAAGTAGTGGTCGTAAAATCTTGCCGACGAATGGTCTGAAACAAAAAAATCATTAGTTGTATGTTCAGTATTACTTCAGTAACCGATCTAACTAGAATATTTTATATACGTGCAAAATCAACAAAATATCGCTTAAAATACAAATGAAAAAAAAGGCTTTTTTTCAGTCTTTTTTTGCAATAACAATATAATTAGAATTAAAATTTTAAGTAGATTGTAGTTAGGACGGTTGATACAAACAGATAGAATAAGTGTTCAAAATTTCAAAAGGATCGGTTTAATAGGTTTTTAGTTTTCACGACCACGGTACTTGAAAACGCTGTTTTAAAAAAAAAGCTTTGTAAGTAAAAAATTGTAGAAAAAATTATCTTACGCTTAATCAGCGATGTCTGGGCCATACAATATGTCTTCAACTTGTTCCAGGCAAGTATTTTCATCTAATTTAGCCTGATTTTTTTGAGTTCTGCTCTCCTTAGAAGCCTCAGTCGAGCGGCGGTTCTCTCGAACGATGCGCTGTTGGTCGCGCATATTGGCGAACTGCATGGCGGTTTGGCCGATTTTCAGACGCATAATTTCCATTATTTTCAGAAGTAGGCTGAATCCTTGATGAAAAATGTCGGCAGCAGTGAGGCATGCAATTTTAACGATTTTTTTCCATTATAGACATGCTTCGGTGCCATAGCCCAAACTGTTGAGTTAAAACATTCATTTTTATGCCTAAACATCTCTCCAGCAATTCCGTTTTTGTTAGATCTTCGTAGATCGGTTTCAGCACCTCTTGTACGTCACTAGCAAGAGCAGGACGATGTTTATAATTTTTTAAAGCGTTGTTTGCTTCGGTCTTCTTATACTTGCACCAGCTGTCTGAACAGTACGTATGCTGTGGTTTGGAGTCTGTTGAGATTTTGTGGTAATAGCCGGCCTAGATCTCGTTTCGCATGCCTTCTACTGAATTTGAATTCCTTTCAATTGCAAGACTGTAGTTTTTAGATAACTCGTTCATTAATTTGATACTTGGATCAGCAGTCTTCACTTTTTGGTTTCATTACAACTTTCTTCGAAATACAGAAGCAAAATTATGATTATTATTATTTTGATGAGAATATATATAGGTGTAACGATTTACAATAGAGAAACAGCTGTTACAGCGAACAAGGCAAGGTAGATAGCTTATCAGGCGCGCGCGCGCTGGGCGGATTGAAAGGTGAAAAAGTATAGTTAGATTACCTGAATCTTTCTAAAATTTTGAGCTAACATTCTTGAATATATTTACTTTCGAAAAATGTAAAAAAAAAATTTTTTTCAAAGTTGTAAAGTAGAATACTGCCGTAAGCACGTGCACATTCGTGCACTATGTCACAGACAGCTCCAGCTACAGCGCTGTTGATCTTAGTTGTAAAATGAATATCTTCACAATAAAAACAACTATTTCGATGTTTTTTTTTTAATTTAACTTTATTTTTTCTCATCTTCTTAGAGTACTAGACAATGTATAATATTATAGCCATGCTAAAAAATTGATATCGTTATTATGTTTACTTATATAAATTCATTGACTTTAATGATTATTTTAATTAATTAATTATAAATGTTTACATTTCGAAAATTTCATTTCGAAAATTTTGAAGTAAATTATAAGTACACTCGTTCTATAAACCTTATACATCTAATACATATACAACGCATTGTCAATAGTTTACACATTCGTCTACAATATATGTTATGCTTAAGGGAAGTCATAGTCGGGCTTTTATATTAATCAAGATAATGTCTTACCGCTTGTGGGAATGATAAATCACCAGACATGTCGTATGTACGCTCCATAAATTCAAGTTACGAATTAAAGTTATGAACTCAGCATGATTTTTAATTTAACAAATTAATTTTATTTTATAAAATTTCAAAAATATCAAATGATATTATTTATTTTATAAATAAATAAAATAGAATTTCTAATTAACAATCAATAATTGAAGTATTTTTTTCATTAATTGCTTCCTGCGAAATATTAGATATTAAATAATAAAAGGAAAATATTTCCAAAATTAATTTATTACGTATAATTTTTAAGATAACAAAATCGAACGAAAAACAGACTTTATTATTAGCTTATGATTTTTCTTTTATTAATTCAACAACATACTGTTATGATATTATATAAATATTAATTGTTAAATAAATTGTTCATTTACTAACCAGAAACAAGATTTAAAGTTTTAACTAGTTTTTAAACCTAGTTTCTCCCTTTTTCTGAATTTTATTGACAATGTTCACATTTTGCATTCTAATATTTACTTATTTCTAGCCACGATGATTCATTCTATTTTTACTACCTAGTAACTTCTTTCCAGCCTATTAAAAATTGTTAGATTTCTACCAGGGATGTCTTAACTCTTAAGTTATTTAATTTATTTATCAAATCATATATAAATCTACTTTGTTTACAATAAAAAATGTCAAATCATAATGTTGACAACAACCAAAAGAATAACGATCAAAGAAATTATCATGAATAATATTTACAGTTTGTTTCTGAATAATAAAAAACTTTTATCATCTTTCTATTTGAGTTTTGTAACTAATATTTCGAATCAAGATGATTATTTGTTTGGAATTAAATTCCCTTCAATCCCTTAACGTTTGATGTATTTTTATGCGTTGTTCGTCATAGTTAAAATAATAAAATCTTCAAAGCTATGTAGATTTATAAAAATTCTTCTACAATACCGATTTATAATATACAATAAACATAATATTATTATAATAATAATGACAAGAAATTATTACGTCTGTAATAATTTTTATTATAATACTTCATATATCTCATGATATTTGGAATTCCAGCGCATCGAATTCTCGAAATGTCGTCTGTCAGCTCGCTTGTACGGCAGACATTGTCCTTTCGGCAACACATGATATGACTGCTTTCGTAATTAAATATCTCTTCAAAATTACTATTGACACTTATCTTTGAAGATATCATTAGAATCTTTAGGAAATAATCAATACGCGGCTCACTTATGAAAAAGGTTTTTCATTGTTTGAGAGAGTTATTAATAAAATAAATCTACATTTCTAATATTCAAAAGGCTCATTCTCAAAACCGACTTTATTATTCTTTTATGATTCATTCAAACTATTTACATATATCTTCTGATGTTTCTTTTCTTCTATAATCAACATATTATCATAATATTGTAATAATATTTATTTTTTCGTTTGAAGTATTTAAAACATACAGCCGAATTAAATTATTAATTTAGAAATCAGACACAAGGTTCCAGATTTATTCCTAGTTTCTACCTTTTTCTTAAATTTATTGACAATCTTCACATTTTTCATTCTAAGTTTGGTCTAGTTTTAAGCCATAGTTGATTGTATTTTTAATATTTAGTAATTACTTTCCAATTTATTAACAATTTTTGGATTTCCACTAGGGTTTGTTTTGCAATGTTTATTGATTTAATAACAGAAGTGTAATTATACTGAATTATATATTTTATTTTCCATTTTTTTAATGATCTATAATTCATATAGTTTATAGTACATTTGTATTTTTATAGAATCAGGGCAACATTGTACACGATTCAAAAATAATTTATGATAGTAATATTATTCACGAGTACTCGATAAAGAAAATGCAATTTTTTAAAAGTTATGAATTAGCTACAGTTTCAAACATGATATTGTATTAACAAAAATATTGCTTATAACTTATAAAAAATCCTGTACCCTGTTTAAAACGTTAAGTTCCATATCAAAATTTGATTTCAACCTCAATAAAACTTGACGCCGAGGTACATCCGGATTGATTTTTGACTTAAAATACTTAGGTCGATAAGGTTTAATTTTAAGGTAAATACAGCTTGATTCTTAGACTTAATTTCGACATCGGTCGTACGTGATTTCCAAGCACACCCACTTTGATTTTTGGTTTAGTTTTGTGGCAAATCAAGCGTGATTTTGAGACAAATGGAGCTTGGTTTTTAAAATCTATATGGACAGTCAAGCATGATTTCGAGACACATGCGGCTTCATTTATGGCTTCATTTTGAGATTGAGCGAGTTTGATTTCGAAGCATTTGGAATCTGATTTTTTACTTGATTCCGAGGTATATTTAGTTTAACTTTTTAGCCTTATGTCGAAGTAAATGTAGCGTACTTATATTATCATCATTTTTCACTTGACTTTCGATTAAGATTTCCTAATTTCATGTTTTGCTTGCTTTTAAAATTAAACGAAAAAATGAAGCTGGATTTGCCTTCAAATCAAGCTTGATTGACCTCGGAATTAAACCAGAAATGAAGCTGGATATGCCTCGAAATCAAGCTACAAATCAAGCTACGTTGATCTCCAAATCAAGTTTGACTGATATTCAGCTAAATTCAAAAAAACATCTGTATATGCCTCGAAATTAAGTTTTATTGAAGTTCAAGAGAAGCGAAAAATTAAGCTAGATATACCTTGATGTGCATCTTGATGAAGGTTGAAATCAAGCGAAATCAGCCTTGAATAAAGTCTTGATATCAAGCCGAAAATTGTCGACATAGTATACTCCTACAATCTTATATCATTCCTACATTTTAGAAAATTGTTGTTGATCCTTTTACACAATCAGTGTGGATTATACATTCAGGAAATCTGTCTTTATTAGATTTATTTAATAAAGCTTTAGAGAACGAAAGGATTTGCTCCAATCATTTTACAGAGGATCAAGTAATAAGTATTAATGTGACAGGTACAAGAAAATTAAAGGAAAAAAACTCTTCCAATCGATAAAGTTACTCTGATAGTATCTGATGGTTTGCATAATGTTAATGATGAAATGGATTGTTCAGAAATTGATTTGCCTTTAGGTCATTCGCTTAAGAATGATAATCTTGTAAATAATCATGATTTTATTTGATAATATTGATGATATGATGAATATGAATTGATAAATGTGAAATAAATTGATAATATTGAAGCAGGTGAATTAATAAAAAATGCAAAACCGATAAAACTCGTAGAAATGGTATCTTCTAATCTTACAAATGATGTCAATACCAGTAATATTATTAATAATAATTCTTTAAATAAAGATCTTCAAATTTTAAATAATGAAAAAACCATTAAAGAATTGCAAGATAAATTAGTTTCATTGCAGCAACAGAATATAATTAAAATTAAAAAAAATATCAAGCTAAAAACAAAATAATTAACAAAGAAATAATATCAAAAAGAAAACAGATTATTTTTTTTAAAACATAAAATTAAAAAGAGTCAACCTGCATCTGCGCTGGCGAAAGTATTCGAAAAATTACATGAAAATCAATTACAATTATTTGCAATGCAAATAAATCATGTAAAACTAAGAAAATAGGCCGATCAAGAAAACAATTTGTCTGCGAGATACAAAATATTTAGCATTACCTTGTGTTAGTAATATTAGAAGGTGGGTAAACGAATTAGATTTAAATCCGGGTAAAAGTAATAATTTATTTAAATTATTAAAAACGAAAACTGTATGTATGACAACAAAAGAACGTGAATGTGTATTATTATGGGATGAAATGTCCATTAAAAACTGGTTAGAATATAATTTGAAGGTTATCGTTGAAGGTTACACTGACATGGATGAACATGGGCGTACCTCAAAAATTGGAAATGAAGTTTTGATTTTCATGTTACGAGGAAGACAGCACAATTGGCGGCAGCCAATTGGTTACTATGTCTCCCGTAACAATGTAAATACTCAACTATTAAGAACAATAATTTTAGACGTGTTAAGTTACGTTAAAGAGGTCGGTTTTGTAGTTAAATCTATGGTTTGCGATTTAGAGACGCCAAATCAATCTGCCATTAAATTATTAAAAATAACTACGGAAAAGCCTTATATCGAGTTTAATAATGAACAACTTTTTTTTAATTTTGATGTTCCTCACTTAATTAAATGTTTAAGAAACAATTTTAAAAAGCATCAATTAACTATTAATGACAAAAATGTTTCGTGGGATGTTCCCCGAGAATTGTGTGAACACGAAAAAAATCTTCCGTGCAAAGCAGCACCAAAGCTGACCGATAAAACATTTAGACCCTAATACATATGAAAGAATGAATGGAAGTTTAGTTGCATAAATTTTTAGTAATTCTATTTCTTCGGTTATACTAGCTGGTGCAACGGCCCCTAGAAATCCTTTAATACATCCCGATTGCATCACAACAGCAGAGATGCTAAAAAAATTTAATGACATTTTTGATTGTTTTAATAGTCGAAGTCCAAACGATAAAAATTTTTTAAGACGACCATTATCAGAAAATAATCCTTAGGTTATTGATTTTTTTAGAAATAGTTTAGTTTGGCAAAAACTTTAAAGTGTGTAGATTGTAACAATCCTCCTTGCTTTGCGGGTTTATATTTAACTACTAACAGTATTTTGTTATAATGGGAAGATGTGAAAGCAAACGGTGGGCATTATTTATTAACTTCACGGTTACAACAAGATCCATTAGAAAATTTATTTGCTGTATTGAGAAGTCGCTGTGGTCATAATGCAAATCCTACTGCTATGCAATTGCGCCGTAATTTCAATATTCTATAACAGCTAATCTTAATTCAAGTTCTAAATGAACAAACTGCAAACCTGATAAAACGAAACCATTGTTAGCACTACCGGTTGTACATATAATTGAAGATTGCGTACAATCTACAGAAGTCCAAAATTCTGATATTAGTAATAAAAGACCTTCATCAGAGTATGAATTGACACCTACATTGTTTAATAAAGAATTTACTCTTTTAGATAATGTAGATTATGATGCTTCTGATGCAAGTATTTTGGCTAAAAAACGTGACAAATTAGTTGATATTTTATAAAATGACGATAATGATGATGCTCTAAATGCTGATAGTATTAGAGATTTAAATACAGCTACTGCAAAAAATGAACTAAACTTTATTGAAAATATATTAAATAAATGAACTTATTTTTATCAACTGCAGTACTCCTTATGACGTCGCGGTAAAATATTATGCTGGTTATTTAGCTAATAAATTAATATCCAAATGCAATTGTGAAATATGTCGAGATTCTTTAACACGCACTAATAACTCCAATTATGAAGTAAGTCTTGATCTTCTACTATTTTTTAAAGCTTTTGAAGTTCATGAAGGAAAAAAAACCTAGGTGACCTTTGTATTCCATCCGATCTTTTCAATAATGTAATAACTTTTGCAATAATAATTTTTGACAATAATTTTAAATTAATTAGTTACTTGGAAAATGTTGGTGAATTTTTGCAAAAGAAAATAAGTTTAGAAATAGCTGCTACGTATCCAGATTTTGGACTTGTAATGAATTGTGCAAATCTCATAGTGAAATTGTCGTACCTTTCTTTGTAAAAGTTAATATTTATTTCATGTTAAAATGGATGAATGCCGATGCACAAGATTCTAAATTGAACAGAGTTAGAAGCTCTGCTAATAATAAGCCTAATCGAAAATTACAGAAAGTAAGCTACGAATAATATTTTTTGAAATGCAATACATACCAGGGTGGATTGATAAGTTTCCGGCCTGACCAAGAAAAACAACGTTTTTAAGAATTTTTTTTATTTCTCAACAGAATCTCCTTCAAGGCTGATACATTTATCATAGCGGTGTTCTAGTCTAGTAATGTCATCTCTGCGGAATCAATTCAAACTTCAGATCGTTGATTTTAGCCATCGCAACGATTTACGTGTGCGCTGGTGCGTTATCGTGACGAAACAAGATTTTTTTCTATGCCAGTTGAGGTCGTTTAATTGTCACTTCGTGGCTCAAACGTTGCAATAAGTCTGCGTAGTATTGACCAGTCATAGTTTTACCCTTTTCAAGGTAATCAATGTATATAATACCTCTTGTATCCCAAAAACAGTAGCCATAACCTTGTTCGCCGAAAAAATTGTTTTTGCCTTTGGAGTTAGTTCCCCTGGTCCAATGCACTATTCAGACTTTGATCAGTTCTCAGACTGTTACTTGGTTTCAGGAGTGTAGTGGTGGACCCAAGTTTCATCAACGGTTACGAATCGATGTAAAAAATCGCTTGGATTACGCTTATATAATGCCAAATTGGGGGTAGAAATGTTCTTTCAAATCAATTTTTGGTCGACTGTTAGCAAACGCGGCACCCATCTTGCACAGAGCTTTTCCATATACAAATGTTGGTGCAAAATATTTTGTGCACGTTCATATATGACATCTTACAGATCTCAGCTATCGCACGCACTTTTAATCTACGGTCTTTCAGCACTATTTGATGGATTTTTTCGATTATATCTGGAGTTGTGACCTCAATGGGGCGACCTGAGCGAGGCGCATCAGAGGTGCTCACACGACCCTTTTTAAACTCGGAAACCCACTGCTTAACAGTTGAATATGATGGGGAGCATGTCCCCAGTATTGAGTACATCTCTTCTTTAATTTTCTTCGGCGTTAACCCCTTCAAATAAAAGTATTTGATGACAACACGATTTTTCAGCTTTTCCATTTTTACGAAAAACACAGAGTTGTCTTGTTCAGTGTACTCTCAAACCTAAACTAACATGGCGATCAGATTCAAACTATAGCTACAAGCTATCTAAAGATGGGAGTAGGCCTAATGACGCCATCTCTTGGTCAGGCTGGAAACTTATCAATCGATCCTCATATTCTTTCGATTTAAAAAATGTAAATATTTTAGAACAAGGCATTAAAAGTAGATATGAAAGAGAAATTCTTGAAAGTATTTATATCGTGAAAAATCGCAATCATGTAAATTTAATATTAGATTCAAATAAATTGGACAACACATATCATTCTTTATTAACATAAAATGAAGGATTAAACATTTTTGAATTTCAGAGCAATCGGTTCATTAATTTTTTTTATTTAACGTGTACACACAAAAGCAAGCTTTATAAATTAGTCTTTATAAATTAATATGATATAATATGATGATGATATACTGATGGTGCAAGCATCAGAACTCTATACATGCTCACTCAATATTTATTTTCATTGATAAATAAATTTTTACGTCAAACTCACAAACATGTTGAATATCCACGAAGTACAATTTATGCACAACATAGTTGTAGTTGTACAATTAAGTTGGTTCTGTAAATTTATTGAGACGCGTATGCACAAAACAATAAATATATCGTATTTTCTATTTGCACAGTCCTAATAAATAAATAAATGATTTTGGTTATAATATTTAAGTACTTTTAGTATATTGTTTTTTATTGATATTTTAGGTTCCAGTTGCCTACAGAGTAAAAATAGAATCTCCTTAAAATGATAAGAAATTTTGCTAGAATAGTACAATCTGACTGTCCCTTGCACCAAAAATTAACTTCCCCAACTATAACATGCAATATTTTTAACCATTTTTTTATGGAAAAATAAAAAAATATTATTTGTTTAAGTTGGATCAATCATTTATAGAAGATATATTGATAACGTTTTAATAATTACTGAATGTTTTGTGGATTAAATGGTGGATGTTCCTTAGTATACTGTGACAGAATAATTCACGGCACGAACCAAACATTTATTTGCCCCTTTTTAGCATACGCTTTCGCGTACTAGCTGGGATGGGGCCTAAAGCATAAATCACGTACATGGTAATTATAGATCGATCAAAGCATTGCTTATTGATCTTAATTGTATTTCGCGAAACTTATAAAAGCAATAGGTATTTATGGAGTTAATTAAATATTATGAAGGGAAGACAAATGTGAAATCTGTATGGGAAAAGATTTCTTTACCTAATGCCTGATATATGAATAATGATAGGTTGATCAAAAGAAAATAGAACTTACTTTTAGAATAAAACTGAATATATTATATGCTAGAATACAGAAGGGTTAGAAAGAAGCAGAGAACGGTCAAGGCTGAAGGTTAAGGACAAACTGAATGGAAGTGGAAGCCCAGATACTAAAAGTATGGGTATGTTTTAGTTAAATCCGGTGGGATTGTAGAGATATCCTTAGCGCAGATATATAAGGTTTGTCTCTTGGAAGGATTGAGATGATCGGGATAATAAAAGCGTAGGAATATTTTATCAGAATCCAGAGAGGTTTTAGAGATGTACTTAGTGTGGGCATCTAAGGCTAATTTCTAGGAATGATTGGAATGATCCGGATACTAACAGCGTGGGAATATTTTAACAGAATTCAGAGAGGTCGTAGAAATATTCTTAGTGTGGGTATCTAAGGCTTGTCTCTAGAAAGTAGCTAGTGGTCGGGACTTTACTACTTGTGCTGCTGCCGGATGAATGGATTCTTTTATGCTTTTTTCAGCTCCTTTCATACAAAAATCGGAGCATTACACTTACGAAAAACCTCGTATTGGAAATAATCATAATTCAATGAAAAGTCTAGTGAATGATAAAATACACTCTGTGTATTTTGTAATTAATTTTCAGACATTATATCTTCTTAATTAAAACATATAATAATTTTCTAATATATTTATTTAATATTTTAATATTTTTTTTGGTCAGTAATTCATAATCTGCCAGAAAGATGAAAAAAAAGTTATAGCTTTCGATGGATTATACATTGAATAAAGGATATGTAACTATAATTTCATAATAAAACCTCATATTTTGAATAAGAAACATTGGAAATTTACATGTACACTTTACATATATATGAAGGAATAAATTGATTCGCCGAAGGAAAATACAAACGTATCATTATATAACAGAAAACGTATAATCGTATGAATTATAAGTAGATCTCTGCATTATTTATACAAAATAATATCTCGACTTTTCGAACAGTTTAGTCTCTTGAAGATGAACCGTATCGGTTCGAAATGTCAATACCAAAGGAGACTTTAAATTTAAGGTGATGGGGGCAGTCAGGCTATTCTTTCCTAACATAGAATATAGTTTCTTATTTTTATTATTTTTAATTTTTTATCTAATTTATATACAGTAATAAGTTCTGTTTCAGATTCTTCGAAGGTGATCATAAGGTGATCAAAAGAAGGACAGTCTGCCTGTCATTATTATTAAGAAGACTTTAAGACCAATAAAAATATTTATTAATTTAATTCAAAGCAGTCTATGTACTAATATATACAAATATGTGTAAGACTTTATTTAGAACTTTTGAAATCTTTATTTATTCTTCCAAAATTAATTCATCCTCCTCAAAATAACGCCCTTGGATGCAATGCAACTATGACAACGCTTTTTCCAATTTTCAAAACATTTTTTATACTCTTATTCTGGACTGGCTATCAGCTATCAGCTGCTTCTTCGTTTCGGCTTTTCTTTCTTCAATTAAATCAAAACCGTGTCTTCGAAGTGGTCTTTTGAGTTTACTAAACAGACAGAAGTCACACGGTGCTAAATCAGACGAGTACAGTGATTGCGGAATGCTACTGATTCAAGTTTTGGCGAAACGTTCACGTAAAATCAATGCAGTGTGAGTTGATACATTATTGTGATGCAAAAACCAAGAGATGTCTTTTCAGAAATCTGGCCTTTTGAGACAAATAGCTTCACGAAAACGACGCATAATACTCAAGTAATATTCCTTTTTAACCGTTTGGCTGGTTAGAAGGAATTCACAATGCACTACACCACGATAATCGAAGAAAACAATGAGCATAACCTTGGTTTTTTAGCGACTTTCGCGTGATTTTTTCGGTCTTCGCTCTCCTTTAGCACGATATCCTCTCCATTAATCGGTTATTTCTGAATCATAAGCATAGACCCAAGTCTGATTTCCAGTTATTATGCGTTCTAACTAATTCTGATAATCCAAAAGAATCGTTTCACAGATCTTCATGCGACGCTGATTTTCCAAAAAATTGAGTATTTTTAGCACCAAACGAGATTTTATTTTTTTCAGGCACAAAATATTTTTCAAAATGGTTTTCATTCACCCGTTTGAAATTTAAACAGTATCAACTACCGCTCTTGTAGTCCGTCGATGATTTTGCAGAATCAATTCTTTGATTTTGTCGACGTGTAGCTAATTCGTAGATGTTTTTGGTCGACTTTGATATGGTTCGTTTTTAACGCGTTCTCAACCTTCTTGGAACAACTTGTGCCAATCAAAAACACTTGCTCTTGACATTGACTTCTCACCAAAGGCCTTCTGCAAAATTCTGAATGTTTTGGCGACCGATATTTCATTTCGCGCATACACTTTAATGCTACTTCTTTGTTGAATAATTTCAGACATTATAAAAACCAAAGAGGCAACTGTTCTTTGTTTATAAAACACAAGCGGAACTATATCACAAATGAAGGTAATTGTGAGATATTTGGCATAGATAAATCTGACAGTAGTACCAACTTAAAAATAAAAACATTTGTCCGAATCCATAAACCCGGGATGTTTGAATTCAAAAGTCTTACTCATATTTGCACATAGTAGTAAGTACAATTTTTTATTATTACCTTAAGAAATAGTTGAATCTTTCGTTCTTTTCAGATGATAAATAGTGTTCTTCAACAACTTAATTAAACTCTTCATCATCATCCACCTTTTCTTATAATTCATTTCCTACTTTAATGCGTTCCCCTTCGATTGTACTTGACCCTCCAGCATTTCCAAAATTCAGAAATCCATTCGACCATTATCTCATTTGTTACAGCATATTCAATGATTATTTGTTCGCATTGATTTCTATAAAGCATTATCTACTCTCGTGCGTTTATATTTTTATTAATTGCACTATCCCATCTTTCCTATTCTGTATGATCGTCCACACGCGATATCCAAGGCCTATTTCATTTTTTATTTCTCTTTCATTAGCACCTACCCTCATTCCAACTACTCCTTCATTAGTCTCTTAGTAAATGTTCTGCACCTTCATCTCTCCCTTTCTTTATTGTGCTGCTTCATCTAATATTTCACTCTCTATTTTACTTGCAGCGATCTGCTCTTCCATAATTGTGTAGTGTTCGCATAATAAAGTATACATACTATTTGTCAATAAGAATCCTTTATCGTCTTAGGGACTGAGAGTTCTTTTGTTTTTTTTCAGTATGTAACGTAAGCACCAGAAAAAAATTGAATTATTTATTTAAATTATTAATTTAGGATTAATAAGCGTATGAATTTATTCTATAAATAGATATAGCCAACATAAGTAAATATAATAATACATACGCGATAGAAAATAGTAAACAAACACAAACATATAATAAATTAAATATAATATAATAAATTAAATGTGCATAATAGATAATATTAATTTAAGTAAATTTAAATTCGGTTAGTTAAAAATTTGTTAACTTACTTTTATAACATATAAAAGTACGTTAATTTTTGCTAGGAGTGCGGTTCAATTTCGGTACTCATTGAGGAAGGATATCTTACGAGAAACGAAAAAAATCTATATTCTTCCAACTGACTAATGCTTTCCCTTTTCTAGTAAAAAACTCTTCCACAAGGCAAAAGGAACCTTTACTCGTAAGAAAGAGAACGGGTACACTCGACTTCTAAAAAGCTAATTTTATTTACTGTAGAAAAGTAAAAGGAAAAGTCACCGGAATAAAAACGAATTAAATCATTATTAAATTATTAAATTATTATAATGCTCCGGTAAAATTATACTAGGCAGACTGCCGAAAATGTAAGTCATGTCATTAGAGAACTGACTAGCCGACTGAATAAGTATTTAATTTAGAATTAAAAATTGTACGTATGTCGACTGTTCTGAATTAAATAAATAAATATTTTTATCGGTCTTATAGTCTTTATAATATAATAATTAGCTAAAATAATGACAGTAAGACTTTCCTTGTTTATATTCACCCCCGTAGAATCTGCAATAAAACTTATTACTACAATAAATGATATTAAAAATTAAAAAGAAAAAGAAAATAAAATTAATAAAAAATAAAAATAAAATAATAAATAAAATAAAATAAAAATAATAGAAGCAATATTCTATGTTAGTAAAGGACCACCTGACTGCCCTCACCACCTTAAATTTAGAATCACCTTGGTGTCCGACGTATCGAACCGCTACGGTTCATCCTCAGGAACAAAACTGTAACGTTTCCTTCCCCCTAGGGATAGTCTACGCGGTATTTTCCCAGGGTAATTTGAGAAGGGAGGAAGTTTTTCGGGATCGGACGGCGGATCAGGAAAATAATTATACAAGAACACAGTATATTTTTAGCTAACAAAAAATAACGACGAATTTATTCAAACAACCCCTTCCTATTTACAAGGTGTTCTGAAACAAATAAATTATAACAAAATAATTAATAAGAAAGTAATTTTAAAGCTAGATCTATATATATAATTCATAAACTTGTAACGGGAAAAAGAGTAGGATAAATTAAGTTATTACCGTGACAAGAATTATTATAATTTTAAGATCATAATAAACAGTCAGATATATACACGAAATGATTGCTATAAATAAAAAAACAAACACAACATAGAGTAGAATAGGTAGAATAAAGTAATTTAACCAATAGGAACAATATTTACCGTATTTTTAAATAAATAATAACCAATCAGATTTTTGTTAACGTACTTTTTCCGTGTATAAAAGTACGCTAAATTTTGCAAAGAGCACGGTTCGTTTTAGGCACTCGTCGAGGAAGGATACCTCTCGAGTGACGAAAAGAACTGTCATCTACCGACCGGTAACATTCTGTATTTTCCTAGATGAAAAAAACTCTTTCACGAGGCCAACCCTTTACTCGTAAGAAAAGAGTTAAAAAAATTACCGACTCAGAAGAACGGGCGCTCCCGAATTCTGATAAAGTAATTCTTTTTCACATAGGAAATAATCCAGAAAAGCGGCCGAGAGACTAAATTAAAATGGACCTAATTTAATTCGGGGAAAGGCTCTCCTTTTCGTCAAATTAAATTACCAGACGGCTATTAATCACGAGGCGCACCTCGGATTAATGTCAAACCGACCGGCGACCGAAAATCTGCAAGTTATCATAACGTTGATCGACTAATATTATAAATATAAGAACTAAATGCTGTAAAATAAATCAAAAGGAAAACGGAGTCTTACTAAGGAAAATGAAATGTTTATTCCTGAGTAAAACACTGAACTCTTATATATCACCAGCTAAGGCGCACCTTAGCGTGATATAAAAGAGAGAATAAAGATTTATTCCGATATTGCGAAAGAAACTCCGTGTAAATAGACGGACCGCTTCTATAAACCGCTTAAGTAAATAGAGTAAACAAAGCGAGCAATCACTGGGTCAAGGCCGTCTGAATTCGTAGAAATTTAGATAAGCCAATTAATGAATAGACAGAATATAAAATAAAATGCCAGCGCTAATAATTAATTTATAAATCGTAATTTTTTTGTTGTTGCAGGGTATCTACACCGAGATGCCAATAGAGTAGAATTTATTTCTTATTTTTTTATTATTATAAAATAGAATTTATAACTATTTGTTTTATCGTATAATTTATAGAAAAATATATTTTCTTATTTTTTTTGAAACATAAAGAAAACGAGTATCAAATCATTCACCCGAAAACTTGTCCTGATACGTTCCTCCATCCGAATCACGTATCCTGAAAACCTCTGAAAATTCCAATAAAAATAAAGAACTAAAAATCGATAAAAGAAAAATAAAGCGGAAGGAGAAGGAACGTTACAAACTAATTTCGCGTTATTTTCCGCGATGTGTATAATATCCGGCGCTAGTTACCGCACGGATACCCGGTGTTATTTTCCACGCGGGGAAATTACAAGACGTGAAAGGTGGAGTTTAAATGGGATAAAACAAGGTAAACCTATCTCGGCTGGTCTTAGTCAGGATAAGTAAACGGCTGGTCTTTTGAGGAGCGCCTCGCAAGCAGGATCACGTTTACTTAGGATAGGTAAAGCTATTAGTCGTCTGTCTTTTGAGGAGCGCCTCGCAAGCAGGATCACGTTTACTTAGGATAGGTAAAGCTATTAGTCGTCTGTCTTTTGAGGAGCGCCTCGAAACAGACATCAAACTAATAGTTTCGGATAGGATTTTCAAGAAGGAGTTTATTGAGCTCTGGTAAGTTTTTAGCTCTGGGGAGAGTTCGTGTGAATCAATTTCGGGCTAGTTGATTCGAACTCTTGCGAACTCTCGATTTTGCCTTTTGCAGGCCCTTTTATAGCGAAATGGTCGGTTATTTCCGTCGCCGCTCGTTCAATTTCGGACGAGCCGCCGAATTATAATAATTATATTAATAATTATGCTGTTTAATAATAATAATATTTCATAATAATCATAATAATTATTATTTACAATTTATTATTTATATTTGCATCCGCTGTGCTGCGTACAGAGATTGTATACACGTATAATAGTGTATACGCAAATATCTATCTATCTATATATCTTAAGTAAAATTATTATTTTTATTTAATTATTTTAATTAAATACAGCGGGTGAATTCGTTTTCGAACACCCGCTGTATATACTGGAATGCGCGCGCCAGTATAAGGCTTGCGCGTTCGCCTACCGCAATATTCGCTGCTGGCGTGCGCCGTTCGACGAGAGTGTACTGTAGTGTATGTGCGGCGCGTATTAGAGGGGATAGCGGCCGCCGGTCTAATACACTTGACGCGCTCTCTCTTGCCGCGCGCAGTGTATCCCCTCTTCGGACTTAAGCTTAGTAGTAGTAGAGAGAGAGAGAGAGAGAGAGAGAGAGAGAGAGAGAGAGAGACTAGATATTGCGTCCTCTCTCTACTTGTTCGATTTTCGGCAGTTGCGTCGACTACCTTCTTCAGTAGTTGTCGCGACCTTTGCCCGTTTTCGGTATGATTACCGCGTGCTATTTAATATAATATGTAGTAGTTTAAATTTAATTTTATCTCTGTACCTCAAATATACAATATTTAAAAAATCATTAATCTGTTATACATCTAATTTCGTAGATGTATATAGGTTCATCCACGAAAATAGATGTAATAATAGCTTGCAAGAATAACTTTCATTTCTTTTTGTATATGCGCGGTATATCTGTGTAGTGAATTTACGTGTTGTTCGAAATGAATTTGCGCGGCCCTGTTTTTGGCCGTCGCAAAACAAAATTGAAAAACCCAGCAACTTTATATACCCCATTCTCACTATAATTTATTAGTATAAAAGTGAACAGAATAGAAACCATAGGCTTTACTTTATGGTTTTTGAAAACTTTCGAAGATGTAAGCCAAAAGAATAACATCGGTTTTTAACTATAGTCGGAATATTTTCCTAAAGTTGTTCTACTGAATGTATTCCATGGTTCAACAGTACAGCCTTTGACAGTAATATATGAATCCATTAATTTATCATAAAATTCATTTATTTTTGTCAGTTTTGGACATGAAAATTTGACTAATCCATCTGCAAAATCGTACGGATACATACCTTTTCGTCGAAGAAAATGAATATTTCTATTTAAAAAATCCATTTGATTTAAATTCTTTTATAGTTTCCAATCCTTTTTGTAGATATGATGCCAGTTTTTCAAAAGAAGATGGTATAAATCAATCTGAAACCTATATATCAGTCATCCATAAACTTTGTGAATAAAATTGTCAATGAACAAAATTATTTTGCTTTGCTATGGGAACTAAACAAAACTCGATCTTTTATCAACGAAAAAGTAACAATCTCATTTAAAATAAAAAGTGTGTCCTAATTAATTAATTCTAGAACCACGAATCATTATCATTCAAATTACATGAATTATGAGCTGCTCCTCCGAAACTGCAAACTCTTTAAATGTGGAAACTTAATTCAGTTATAAAATAATTAATATCAATATACTGTTCTGTAAGATGTCAGTGATCTCATACAAGAATTTGATCTTCTTGAAATGGATTGCATATATAATAATCAGACGTCCATCGAAACTCTAAATCTTCGAGATCTGTGAGCTTTATGGGTTTTGGCGTTTTATAAATTTAATCTATGAATTTGAGTTCACGAACAAACGATTCCACAGGTGGCTCGACGACTCTACTTTTCTGACTGTACGATTTGTAAGCTGTTAATTTTTCTTTATAACTACATTTTAAATAATAGCCTGTGCTGTACGCTTCCTGAAGCTGAAAAGCATTTTAATTTTCAGTCTACTGTAATAAACATTCAAAATCTGCATAAATTACAAAAGTAAGAAAGAAGATTTTTACATATTCTTCGAAATTAAGAATGTTATTTCCATTGTTTGGTAAAACATTCTGCAATCTTTTATATTTTTAGAATAGTATTTATTACTTTTGAATCTCTGTTCACCATAAAATATTTATAGATATCTTTCACAATACCATGATTAAACATAAGATTGATTTAATTGTTGTTTTAAAATTGTGGACAAACTGTTAATGCAAATATAATAGTAATTCGGCCAGAGAGCATTATCATCATGGATATTATTTACCTTGTTTTCGTCAATGTATTGATATTGAATAAGGAGGAGGTGACATGGTAATACTTGACATTTCTGTGGCTTTCTAAGTATACACACAATTACGAAAGTATTATTTAGTTTTTCACATTTTGAAACATGTTTCACAGGAAGTTCATAGGAAATTCAATATATTCGTATACTGATGGTAATTCTATATTCTTTCAGAATTAATAGTATTAGGGTATAATGCTGAAAGTACAGAGTATTTGAAATACTGACTGTTATTGTTCTGAACATTCGTATATGTTTTGTTAGATATTATGAACTTTGGAAGATTATGTATAATTGGCCCTTGTTTGGAGTATATTTTTTCATGTTTTTGCGCAAATTAATAATACTCTTCAAAGTCCAACCGGAATTCTTTTAATAAAAGTCTTTCAGATATACAAGACGAAGATTTCTAATATCTTCCTTAAACCATTTCTGTAGATCAGTTCACAGGTAAACGTAGCATTTTCAGTTGTAAAATATTTAATATCCGTGAATTCCTCGTTATTGTTCTGTATAAAACACTGCGATACAAAATCAGAAATTACTTTTATTGTACTGCACTGTTGTAAGCACGCTTTGATCTTATTATCAAAGTGCCTTTGTGAATCGCTTAAGAATCTGAGAATGTCTGCATGATTTAAATTTACTACACTACCAGAACCTTATTCGATTTTTAAATACCTATTGAGCATTCCACTATTCCACTTTAACTTCTGTCTTCTCAGAGTTTAGGCTTCCTGCATATTGAAGGTTCCATTCAAGAGCTGTTTATATACACGATAGGTTAATAAAATAAGTGAAAAACTTTTGACTTTCTCTTTGAGAGAAATTAAATTCATACCATTATATTTTTTCACTCATTTCCTTGCTATACACATAATCTATAGCTATTCAATAATGCGTATCATGTATACTTAACCTGTGGATAGTTTCTAAAATTTCACGCAGTTCCACGTGATGTTCCATAGATACAATTAAGGTTATTTTCAGTTTTTACTATTCCCGGTACAATTACTATAATTCAGTTTTTAATATCCCCTATATAAAATAATAATGAATTTAATAAATAATTTTGTCGACTGAATAAATTTTTTTACTGCAATATAATAGAACAACTGAATAAATAATAGAAGAGTATCACTGATATTGTAAAAAGCAGGAAGAAAGCTAAAATTGAATTTATTTGACTGTAGTACGGAGAATGTGTCTTCTTTTAGAAGCAAACAAAGACGAGTAACGAGAAACAAAATATGCAAGATAAATTACGAGAGTGATAATGCAATGATTGGAATGTACATTAAAATTAGGAGAAGGAATATGTCGTCTTTCTTAAAACCAACTAAAAGCCACCTTTTATCGTTGAATTGTAAAATCGATTTCTCCTTGAAGAGATGTAGTAACCCAATATCTTCAGTAACGTCCGTGCAATCAGTATAAAAACTGACCATTTTTCATCCAATCAAATGTATTTTTATGTTTGTCAATCAGCCTATCGTAGATGGGGGAGGGGTCGAGGTTATTTTAGGAGGTATAGCGGCATAACATACATTAAGACTGTGAGTATGAAACTTTACATTTCTGATCATTCTCCTACCACAAAACGACAGAATAAGTATATAAAAGTGGGATATGATAAGAATACAATAATACGAGTTGGTGTTAAAAAAATATCTTGCAATATTCGGAAGATAAATTATTCCTCTGTGAAATACAGCTATTCCAGATACAAGGACTGTAAAGCTTTTTTTAAAAAAAAACTCAGTTTGCTGAGTTTGGAAGGATATACGTTACCGATTGTGCATTTCTTTAATTCATCATTTGCGTGGAGTTAACTTGGGTTGAAAAAAAATCAGATCACTGGCTAGAACGCGACTATCATGGAATTGAATGAAATAGTGGCGATGTGCTTTACTAAAAACTGTAAAGAACATAAACAGTAGAGATTTTTCCACAAATGTGGATAAATTATATGTAAAAGAATGAGAGAATAAAGGATTGTGATCGAACCTTTTCAAATACATAAGTAATTTTGATATATACTTTAATTGTGCTTTTGTCGACTGTTTATATACAAAATAATAAATATTTTCATTGATCTTACAGTCCAATTAAATAAATCGAAAATAATAATAATAATACGTAATAATAACAATATATATTTATATTAATATTTATACATCAATATACAAAAAATAAAAATAAAAAATAAAAAATAAAACACTACTACAACAAATAGTAGTTGGACTACTACAAGAAGTCTTCAATTAGGTAAGAGTGGTGGGGACAGCTAGATTACACTTTACTAACATAAAATTTTTTTCAGCTAATATTATATTTTCAGATTAATCTACGGGGTGATTTTACACAAGGGCAGTTTGACTGTCATTATAATTTTTAATTTTTATTTTTTATTTTTTGTATATTGATGTATTAATATTAATATAAATATATATATTGATATTATTACGTGTTATTATTATTATTTTCGATTTATTTAATTGGACTGTAAGACCAATGAAAATATTTATTAATTTTTAATTTGGATATTTGTTTGATATTTGATATTTCACACTTTCATCGTTTTGATATTTTATACTTTTTTACATTTTTTCATATTTTATTAATTAATAAATATTTCTATTGGTCTTACAGTCCAATTAAATAAATTATAATAAAATTATTAAATAATGATATTAATGTATATTTAGATCAATACTAATACATTTAAATATATAATTAATTGAAAATGATAATGACTGTCAGACTGTCCTTATTTAAAATCACTCCCGTAGACTAATATGAAATAAAAATATTAGCTGAAAAAATTCTTTATTAGTAAAATCCAATCTGATTATTCCCACCATCTTTACCTACTTAAATTGAAGATCCCATACCCAATTTAAGAGCAGATGAGGTTGTCCAATGTTTCGAGCTCGCTACTGCTCCTCATTAGGCACTTTATATGAAACGTTATATTAATATTCTAATATATATATACCCCTATCTCCACTAAACTAAGAAATTTTTAGTAATTCCAATATACAATCTGCCTTGTCCACCTCATCTGATCTTCAATTAGGTAAAGGTGGTGGGGACAATCAGATTGGACGTTGATAAAGAATTTTTTTCAGCTAATATATTTTTATTCCAGATTAGTCTACGAGGGTGATTTATAATAAACAATGGTAAACAAGGATAGTCTGACTGTCACTATAATTTTCAATTAATTATAAATTTATATTTATTAGTATTGATAATAATATATATTCATATTACTATATATTAATTTTAATTTATTTAAATGGACTGTAAGACCAATATAAATATTTATTAATTTATGTACAGTTGCCATAAGCACAATTAAAGTATAAATTTTATGAATACCTTTTTCTTGCGCAGGGCTTGCGCGGTCCGCACGTGGCGGCCACACGTTTCGATGACATCGTCGCGCGCGCGTTTCGACGGCGCACCACCGTTCCGACTGTAGTACGGAAAAGCGGGCAACCCCGATACATGGCGCCCAAGATTTGGAGGCAAATTTTCATTTTTGAAGCGAAAAATTCTCTTGCATTTTTTCATGTGAACAAAGTATTTTCGTCTGTGTTTTTCCTGAATTTGTTAAAAGAAAATCGGTAAAACAAAAATTGTAAAATCAAAACTGTGAATATTTTCTCAATTTTGAAACGTATTTCGCGAATTAAAATATACGCTAGGCAAAACAACAGGGAGAGATTTTTTTACAGATTCCCGCGAATCCGAAATTCGCGGGAAACACTCGGAAAATTTATACGAATTTTACAAAGGAAAAATCAAACTATTAGTTTTTATTTTAGATCAACTAAGGTTGTTGAACATTGAAAAAGCTTCAAAATTCGGCAACGTTCGAATAAACTTTGGAGCAAATTTTCAAGCGAATTTCGAAGGTATACGCGTTCTCCTGAAAGGCACGTGAGTTTTCGACAATTTCTCCGAAAAGTTTCGTATATGATATTCTCTATGTATGCTAGTGTACATGTCGCGACCGTATATTTTAAGTAAAACGAAGTGAGCGCGAGGAAAATTTTTTTCTATAGAAAAAATATCTCTCGAAAACAGAAACCTTGTTGAGCTATTGTTCATGCGATATTTATATAACAAAAAACATATATAAATATATATTTAAATATAAAACATTGTTCGAAAAAGACTCAAAGCTTAAATTGGAACTATTCACGAGGTGACTGAAGGAGAATTAATTTTGTTTGTGATTAAAGGACTTTATTCTTAAACGTATATATACAATTTTATTTACAAGCAGGTTACAGGCCGCACACAGAATCGCACGGAACGAAAACAGTTTTCAATCTTAACGCTTAGCGAATATATTCACCGTACAGTTCGAAAGCCGATCAGCGAGACTGATGCTCGAATAGTCTAAAGTCATCTAGACGGTATTCATGAGAGCGCACTGTAATGTAGGATCAACATACTATCTCTATCCTCTCCCGGCTTGCCGGTGACGCTTTAAACTGATTCGGAAACGTTGGTTTACAAATCTCATAATCACGCTGAACATATCACCCCCTTGCCATGACCAGAGAGAAGGGCAACAATGCACAGGATTTTAATTGGAATCGCAATTATAAATGTACTCGAATTTTCTCATACACACACATATAACTCTTAAAGCAAAACAAGTAAACAAATGATATTGGCGTACAATTACAATGAAGTACTTAAAACTAAAATCGTAGTTCGTCTTCATTCTTCATTCTTGAGTTGAGTATACTAAGGTGAAAGTATGCAAGGAATACGCTCGCGGTTTCATCATAGGGTAGCTGTATTAACTTAACAACTGGACGGATAAAAGTGGATTTGGAAGTCCGCAGCGTCACCACCCGAACTAAACCATCCTTGCCTGGGTGAGTTTTTTCAATAATAGCTAGCAGCCATGCAGCAGCCAGCGAAAGCTCGTTGGTAACAAGCACGAAATCGCCTGTTTTCAGGTTTGTTTGTGGCTTCAACCACTTATTCCGTTGTTGAAGTTGCGATAGAACCTCTTACGCCAACGCACCCAGAAAGAGTCCCGCATTTGATTGACGAGCTGCCATCTTGACTTGGATGAGACATTGGTTGACAAATCCCATAGTGGTTCTGGGATCGCCAGGGGCGCTGATCCGATCAGGAAGTGGCCAGAAGTAAGTGCTACTGGGTCATGCGCTTCACAACTGAGAGGACAGAGTGGCCTCGAATTAAGGCAAGCTTTTATCTTTGCCTTTGCTTCTTTGGCAAGAAGCTGAATCAGCTGATCGCGCTGTGCTGCAACATGTTGCTCATCATGGACAGCTAGAAAAATGTCATCAACGTAAATTTGATTATCAACGTAAAGTATCATAGAAGCTAAAGGATGCGTATGACGACCATCCTCAGCTAGTTGCAGGATTGTCTTCATCGCAAGGTACGGAGCACAAGACATTCCATAAGTCACTGTAGCCGTGACGTAATCGGCAATTGAGGCGTCGGATATTTCTCTCCAAATGAGTCGTTGCCATTTTTGGTCTTCCTCATGCACAAGAATTTGCCAGAATTTTTTTTACAATGTTGGTGACAATAGCTATGCGACCGAATCTCCAACGTGAAATTACCAGTGTGATATCTGACTGTAATTTCCGCCCTGCTAACAGAAGGTCGTTAAGACCGATTCCATTCGAAGCCTTTTGTGAGGCATTGAAAACTACACGGATTTTCTTCGAATCCGCTCGATAAATTCCGTGATGGGGTAAGTAGAAATTGAAATCATCGAGGTGGGGTGTTGCGACCTGCATGTGTCCTAGTTGAAGATAATCCTTCATGAATGTCGCATAAGTGTCTTGAAAATCATTGTCGCGTTTTCTGTGCTTTTCTGAACGGAGAAGACATGCGACAGCAATATTTCTCGTATCGCAAAATACTTCTTGGCATTTAAAATGAAGGCGTACTAGAAAGCGTCCACCACCGTTGCGGTAGTATGAGTCGTTTAAGTTTTGATCACAATACTCTTCTTCTGGCGAAAGCTTTTTGTAACGAGGCAACTCTTCAATCTCCCAAAATCGAGAAAATGCTTGCATGAGAGTAGAGTGAGTCACCATATGAAGCGCGGTGACGTGTCGCGTATCAGGTTCAAGATTCCGTGTTGCGATACTGCCAGTCAGTATCCATCCGAACACAGTACTTTGCGCGAGCAGCGCATCTATAGGACCGCGAATGAATTCGCCTTGCAGTATGGTAGCGTAAAGATCTGCTCCTAAGATCAGATCAATTTTAACTGGAGCGTGGTACTCGGGGTCTGCTAATTGTAGTTCGGCTAAATGCGAGCGACCATTTTTCAATCGACAGTTTAGTTACCGGAAGCCTACAAGTAAGTTCTGGCAGGACGAGCGCCGAGCAGTGGCGCTTGAACTTGTGATCTATACCGTGCCGACGCCTAGAATGGCGATCGACACTGAGTGTCGGTCTACGGTTAGCTGTGTTGCTAATCGTTCAGAGACAAATGAGCTTTGAGCACCTGGATCTATTTATGCACGCGCTGTAAGAGACTTTCCAAATTTGTCGCACACGATTATTCGAGCTGTAGTAAGCAATACCGTGCGATTGGTTGCAGCCATGTATGCACTAAAGGACGCCGATGAATCGGATGCTACTGGAGATTTATCGCACGAAGCGGCATCACTGGGAGGATGTTGAATCCAACGATTTGCTTTCTAAATGCAACTTTGTGTGATGCTTCTGCTTGCACACATGACAACTGTGCGATGAATTACAATTATTAGCTGCGTGTGATTTGCTTAGGCAGTTTAATCATACACTAGTCTTTTTGCAAAAGGATAAGCGCTCATGTGGAGTCACGCTCCTAAATTTATTACAAGAGTAAACTGAATGTTTCCCTTGGCAGACATAGCATGCGAAATTACGCATTATCGCCAGAGAGCTTGTCTCCGCTGTACCGCTATGTTAGTCGTGATTGATTCAAACCTTCTTGGTTTTAAGTCAGACTGTTTAGTGTGAGAAATGCGAGGTAAACGGTTTTCCGCATTACCGTGCGCTTGACCCAGTGATTGCAGGCGACGATCCAAAAATGACATTAAGTCAGAGTAAGTGTAAAAACCTTGTGTTTCCTCCTGCGAGATTTCCCATGTTTTGCGTGTATGCGCATCTAATTTCTTAACGATACAATGAACAAACCAATTATCGTATGATGCAATGGGACAACCGACTGTTTGGAGTCCTCGTTCTGTGACTTCGACGGAATCAATTAAAACTTCTAATTCTGATACGTTTAGTGAACGAACAGTCGATAGCTATATGAAAGATTCAAGATAATTCACGAGACGCTTACGAGTTTTGTCGTAACGTTTAGTTAATTTATCCCAAGCGACCTTGAAGTTTGCGTCAGTTACTTCTATGCCGCGCAGTATATCGGCATCGGAGTATTCGTGCTTGCTTATAAAAAGTGATACGAAACGTTGTTTGAATGACTCTCAGTCGTTTTAATTTCCAGAGAATTTCGGTAACGAGATGCGAGGAACCTTTACATGGTGCGTCGCGGTTGATGAATCGTTCGACTGAACGCCTTGGAACTAGCGAAGCTGCGTAGTAGAATCTGCACGCAGGCGGTCTATTTCCGCATTGATATCGGCAAGCGCAGAGACGTACGAATTCTCCGCGCATGTGAAATAATTTTTTGAAAAATATTCATGCTCTCTTAGCTCAATCGAATGAGAAAGCAGTTCATTATGGCACGTTAATAATTCGTTGTAGTAACGTCCTAATAGTTTGCGGCGTGCTTCATAGTAGGTAATTGTAAGAGTACCAGAAGATTTCTTGTCTTATGTATTTTTTAAAAAATTAGGTATGAACGTTACTACCACCAGTTAATACCGCTAGATTTAAGTATAGTATCGCTATATACTTCGAAAAGATTAACAAAACAAAACTCGCACAAATATTTTACACAAATTCGACTTATACATATACAAATTTAACGCATTTAATGAAAATGCTTCAAATTAATTTACTTTTTCCGCGAGATTAATTTGAGAATGATACTGTCTTGAAATTATAGCTGTGGACTATTTGTGTAGCTCCTCGAATAAGCTCTTAAAATGGCGTCTATTCGGCTCCGTCGACTGCAGTTGAGGAAGGAGAGGCGAGGTTCTGCCCGATCGTAGCCCGGTTCAACACCGATGACGGCCTATGAAGCGCAAGAGACACGATCAATGGAGTCGGAGACGTGCTCGCTCTATTCGCCGCTTGACGAGCAAAATCTTGACATCTCTGTTCGCTTGAACGTAGCCCGGTTCGACGACGATAGCGGTCGATGAACGCATGCGACTTAATGCACAGTGACAGAGAGTTTATTAGATGTATACTTTACTAGGCCTTCACACAATTTTATTTTTAAAAAACACTCCGGAAATTCACCTTTTGAATTCGTGAATAATTAAGCAATCTTGCGATTAACCACGCTCTGCTACCAGAATTGTTCGAAAAAGACTCGAAGCTTAAATTGGAACTATTCGCGAGGTGATTGAAGAAGAATTAATTTTGTTTGTTATTAAACGACTTTATTCTTAAACGTATATATGTAATTTTATTTACAAGCAGGTTACAGGCCACACACAGAATCGCACAGAACGAAAACTGTTTCCAAACTTAACGTTTAGCGAATATATTCTCCGCGAGAAAACGCACCGTACAGTTCGAAAGCTGATCAGCGAGACCGATGCTCGAATAGACTAAAGTCATCTAGACGGTATTCATGCGAGCGCACGGTAAAGTAGGATCAACAAACTATCCCTATACCCTCCCGGCTTGCCGGTGACGCTTTAAACTGATTCGGAAACGTTGGTTTCTAAATCTCATAATCGCGCTGAACAAATATTATATTTATTTATCTAAGATTTTATTTTATTAGTTTTATAAAATCTTAAAATTTTCTTGTTCATTTGGTTCAACTTATATGGAAACTTCACCGCTAAGTTCTGTTCTTTTTTTATACGTGCTCGCACGCATTTTTGTACAAATTTTTGTAAGATCTCTCTCTACTCTATTGCGAGCGCATAAAATCAAGTTTGACGCACGCACGAACACAAAGCACCTGTTGGCAAACAGCCACGTATTTGCGATAAATACAAAGACAAATGGAAGCACAGCAGCACCAGGTACGCCCCAAGCAAGAGGTGAAAAATTAAGTCGCTTACCTAGACGTTCAAAAATTGAACGATGCTCTAAACGCGACAGAGCTAAAGACAGACGACTCGCGATTCATAAAGTGTGACCGGCTTTGCTGATGGCTCGTTGGCGAGGATACGGCAACCGATTTTATAGTGTCTAATCAGCCAAACGCTGGAGCAGTTTTCGAGCAAAGACGTCGCCTACGCCGCTCGTTCATAAAGCAAAAATGCCAAGAATTGAGCGCGTGGGCTAATACAAGCAATTTTGATGCGACAATTCCGCATCCACTAGTGGCAGTCAGTGCTATAGTGCCGTACCAGCAACCAGCCGAAAGAACGGCGGCAAAGCAAAAGCCGCCAATGCAAATTGCCACACACGCAGAGCAGTCGATTTTATCACGCTCGGATATCGAAGAGATATCCGATCTGCACGCACACGTCGCACACACGCAAGAGTAAAATCTAGCTCTTGCGGAAAAAGTGGAACCGCTTCAGCCGAAACCGAAATCAGTTGCAGTCTGTTCAATTGGCTGCCAGCGGCGGAATCTAGTATAAGACTAGATCCGCGCGCTTTAACACAGCAAGGAACGCATGAGGCCGTTCAGACGACACCGGCCCCCTCGTTCGCGCCAGCGTCAAGCACGGCGTTCACGAATAAGAAACGCCCACAAGTGAATTCCTGAGACACGTTCACGCGAAACTACGTCGAGGATCTCGACGCATCAATGATGCGCACCTCTGCGACAGACTCGGCTCCAACGGCAAACGAGCCATCGCGTCGATAGGACAGTCCCAGACGAACTGATACAGTCTGGGGGAGGGGAAGTCCCTCGACTGTGGCGGCAGGCGCAAAGCCGTCGAGAAACGCGCCTCGATTAGCGCCTCGAAGCCACGAGATGTCGGCAGCATTGAGCGCTGGTGACATGTACGCTTTTCGGACGCTCGCGATCAAAGCATCGAACTTTTCCTTACGAGAATTGAAGAATGTCGACGGCTGTGTCGACACAGATGGAGAAGGACCCGCCCCAAGGGCCACAGGCGCTCGTTACATCTACGTGCACGGTTCCGGCCGAGAGGTACGAGGATGCGCCTGATCCCGCACCGGAGATGGAATGCGAGAAGGCAGAAATGGTCGACGCCGGCGAAATCTGTGGAAACTCTCGCTGGTGGTTGCAGGTGAGCGTCGGAGAATATAGGATTCACACCCTTTACGATCCGGGTCGCACTGGGAAAGGAGCCCACAGCTGGCCACTTGGGTTATGAAAAGACTCATGCCCGTGTAGACTCATGTTATTACTGGCCGAACATGTACGCGAATATGGCATGGGTCCCTTTTCAAAAAACGTCCACGGGCTTACATCCATGTCTTCGAGGATTTATTTACGCAGTGGATCGTACCAATTCGCCGCGCCAACACGCAAACTGTGCTCCGTGAGCTCACGATGCGGATTATTCGGCGGTACGGGCCGCTAGAGGTTCTTCTGACCGATCATGGCACGGAATTCTACAACCATGCCATCAATGAATTCTTGGGTGAAAGGGGAGTGGATCACGCATATACCCCCAGGCAAACCCCGTAGAACATGTGACTCATACGGTGAAGACGCTGATTAGTAGTTTTGTCGAGAAGAATCACCGTGTGTGGGACGTTTTCGCGTACAATATCGCGGTTCAGTCTACTACTGGATTCAGCCCAGCGAGGCTGCTTTATGGCGGACAACTGGATCCACCATGCCACACTCGCCCATGCGTCAAACGAACGGCGGTTGAGCCGGACGCCGAAGATGCACTTGACGAGCGAGCACAGCGAAGGGCATTGTAACCGGACCGAAGCGTGGCTCAGGGCGCCCTAAAGGGTCCCGAGTCCGATCAAGGATCGTTGTGCAGCGTGTGGACTCACCACGACGATTGCGAGTGCGTATGAGCCCCTAACATACCTTGTCGCCTACTAACACATCCTTCTGTTGTATAAAGGGCGGTGCGGGAGAACAAATGACGTCTATCAAAAAAGATGTCTGATTATTGATTTCCCTGTCACTTCCTACCTACGTGCCCGTGCACCCGAATACAAGAGCTGACCAGGACATCCCCCCTGGCCAGCGTCTGGAAGGTCACACCCCCTCCAGACAGCGCTGCACCGCGCGAGCAGCGGTCGATCGTATGTGTCCGCGCAGATGTAAACAAACCCGAGCCGGGCTCGAGTTTGTTTCTTCGAATTCGGAGACACGCATCGGCCGCTGCATGCGGACGAAAAAGAAAGAGAAGTTTTTCTTGAAGTTAGTCGGGTTTGTCCTGAGCTGAAAAAAGACTACTTGTTTGTACGGTTGCAATCGCGCTTTGTAGCCGTTGTAAGACCTGCATAAAAACTGACGTATTCGGGCCGTTCAGTGCATCTAGCCGCTTTCCAGATGACTTCGTCGCGACCGAACACTACGTCTGAACAACCGAGAGTTGGACAGCCGTTCCGGACGAGGATATAAGGATAAGCACCTCCGATTGGACTGCAGTACGAGAAATTGGGCAACCCCGTTACAATATATATATATATATATATATATATATATATATATATATTTAGACATTGCATTGGAGTAATGAAATGTCTCCAGAATACCACCCCCAGAATATTATTATTATGATTTCCTGGAATTCCCCGTTCAGAGATCGGTGGAAGATATCCCAACGGAATTTGGTACTTTTAAATTAATAAATATTTTTTCATTGGTCTTACATTTCAATCGAATCAATCGAAAACAATACGTAACAACATATCTACATTAACATTAATAGATCCATATCCAAAAATAATAAAAATTAAAAGTAAAATTAAAAATTATAATGACAGTCAGACTGTCCTTGTATACAGTCACCCCCGTAGACTAATCTGAAAATAAAATATTAGCTGAAAAAATTTTGTTAGTAAAGTGCAATCTGACTGTCCCCAATACCTTTACCTAATTGAAGATCCAGTCCAACGTTTCGAGCTCGCTACGGCTTCTCATCAGGGACTAAACTAAACCTTATATTCTAATCTATATATACCTTATCCCCACTACCAAATTTAGTAAATTAACATAATACACAAATTGTTCAAAACCAATGAATTTAACAAGGAATGATAAACATTGTCCAATTTACTAAACTCTAACATTAAATTCACATAATTCCGATTCCTGGAAATGTGAATACTTTCAAGACTCTCCCTTTTATACGTATTATTAATACCGTGTTCCAAAATATCCACATTCACAAAATCAAAAGAATGTAAAAACTTTAAACAATGCTCCTTTAAACCGGAAGTAATATGTGTGCTACGTAGACTATATTTATGTTCATAAATTCTCTTTTTTAAATATCTACCTGTTTGTCCAATATAGTATTTATTACAATCCACACAATTAATTTTGTAAACAACTCCAGATTTGAAACATAAATCATCCTAATCTTTGAAATTATTAAACTACTTACTTAAATGATTGCTATTTTTAAAGAAAATTTGAACGTTATATTCACGAAAATTTCTTTTAATTCTTTCGTGTAATCCTTTAACATATGGTAAGACAATAATTTTGCATCTATTAACATCAATTCGTGCATTATGTCTATTTTCCGTATTATAAATGTCAAACGAACTCTCAGCAATTAATCTATTGATAAATTCAATTGGATAAGCATTATTAATGAAAGTTTCTCTTACTATCTGTAAATTATTTTGTCTAAACTCTTTATGTGATAATTTTATTGCTCTGTCAATGACACCTTTCAATGCTCCAATTTTACTACATCTAATGCTCCAAATTAACTAAATCTAATGACATTAATGTCCAGAAAACTCAACTGATTATTAACTTCAATCTCCCTTGTAAATTTAATTTTGTCATGTGCAGAATTAAAAACATTCACCGTTTCATCCACAAAAACTTCTGGAATAATTGTAAAGATATCATCAACATATCTCTTAAATATCATTGGTTCACAAAGCAATTTTGACAAAGCTATACTTTCTAATTTTTCCATTACTAAATTAGCTATAACTGCGGACAAAGATGACCTCATTGGACATCCGTATTTTTGTTCATAAAATTTATTATCAAACGAAAAAATTGTGTTATTGAAAACTAAATTAATTACTTTAATAAATTCATTCATTGTTAATTTTATATGTAAATTAATTTCATGCCACTTCTCCTATATAATATCATTTAACAATTCTAAAGGTAGATTTGTAAACAAAGATACTACATCCAATGAAATCATCTTGTAGCTCTTCATAATAACAGTATCTTTCATTTCATTGTAAAAACACCAACTATCCATAATATAAGAACTAGTTCTTCCAACTATCTTAACCAATATATTAGATAAAAATCTAGCAATATTATAAGTTGGGAAATTTAGAGAAGATATTATTCTAAATGTCAGATTTTCTTTATGAATCTTGAGAAGCCCATAACATTTTGCAACAGTACCATTTTCACATTTTAAATATTTATATGTAGTATCATTTATATATTCATTTCTTTTCCAATTCTTTAATTACTCTTTCAAATGATTTTGTAGCTTAATGATGTGTGGATTACCAAATTTTCAAATAAGTATTATCATCATTTAATATATTATTTATACTATTTATGTAATCAAGTTTATTGGGAGCTACAGTTACATTACCTTTCTCGGCCTTTTAGAAGATTATATTAGGGTTATTTTTCAAAAAATTCTTCGCCGTAATTAATTCATGTATAAAATTACTATTTAAAAAATTATCAAATGTATTTTCTCTTTTAAAATTACTAATGACATTAACCAAAAATGCCCTACATTCCTTTTTCACTTCATCATTCAAACCAAAAAGATTACATTCAACCTCCGCGATGATTTCTTTGATCAGGAAATTATTTTTAGAATATAATATTCGATGTTTGGCACCTTTAGACATGATGTTTACTACTTCATTTGGTATATCCTTGTCAGTTAGATTCCTAAACGAAATTTTATTGTTTTTATTGCTAATCTGATAGCTTTGAAATTGTTTTTTATTTCTTAAACATTTATTAATTTGTATATAAGCAGTCGACAAAAGTACAATTGAAGTATTTTAGTAGTTTTAATTAACCTTTTGGGACCGAAGGATCCTTTCTGATCGCTTCACAAATTTACCTTAATAATTAATTGATTTAAGGTAGAGACTGACGTTGAATTGAATAGGAATATGAATATTATAATAAATTATAATACTTTACTCACAATCATTCCACAATCACTCCACACTCCACAATCTTTCTTATGATAAATAACTACATGTATTGTTTATAAAAAAATATAATAATTATTAAATTAATACATTCTTTATCGGTATTACAGGCTTTATAATATCATATATTAGCTAAAATAATGACAGTCTTTGTTTATGATGACCCCTATCACAGATCACAGACTGTTTTTGTTTATGATCACCCCTGTAAAATCTGAAATAAAACTTATTACTACAATAAATTATATCAGAAAATTAAAAATAAAATAAAATTATTAATAAAATAAAAAATAAAAATAAAAATACAATAATTATAAGTAAAATAAAAATAATAAATAATAAAAGTACTTATTCTATGTTAGTAAAGGACAGCCTGACTGCCCAGACCACCTTAAATTTAGGATCACCTTCTTATCCGACGTTTCGAACCGCTACGGTTTCGTCCTTAGGAACTAAACTAAATGTTGGCTACATATTTTTGTTGCTATATTATTTAAGAGAGTGGATTATTTGGTTCGAAATAGAACTGAGTTCTGTAGTATATATAAATCTTCTTAGTTGTAGAACCTATTAGTGACGACATTTTGATGATTAGTGGATTTCGATGTTGGCTCTGTTAAAAGCTTTAGTATAGATGGCTTTAATCCTTCAATTGGCTTTAGCATAATGTTTTTCAATAAAAAGAATTTCTAACATTTTATACGTAGAATCGCCGTGTTCACCAAAAAATTTTTCGAAGACGAGCTCGGAAATATATCTGCATTAATTTTTTATCCTTTTTTTGAATTTTCGTTCCCTTGTATGCATTCATTATGAATAAGTGTTCTAGAAAACATGATGTTTGCGTATGAAGTATTAAACATATTAGGTATGGTAATTGAAGCAATTTCAAACTATCGTCCTATGATATTCTTATTTTCTGATCTGCCCACGATCAAGAAGCAATATCTCCGGCACATATTGGCACAATAATTATTGATTGGCGGTTCATTGAAAAATGTATTTGAAAAGGAGCCACCTCATACGCTAATCAGACCAGCTCAGCACGCGCTCTGGACATCGCCGTTCGCGGTAACATTCGATTGTGCAATGCGATGCAACATTTACGCGCGGCACAGCCACGCATCGATCGCGCGTGTCGCGCAGGTGTTAGCGTGGCAAGCAACGTCCACATAAGCAACCGTGTATTCGGGAACAAAGAAGTTCATAATCAATAATCTTCGCGTAGCTTCGCGTATCAAGCGCGTACCTGTTAGACGAAAATACCAAGAGTTACGCTTTCTCATAAGTACGTGCACACTCCAAAAGAAAATATGCTCTCGTGCCTCTCCTAGTCACGCTCAGTACACTTTAGGTACGCAGCGAAGCGGCTCTATCCCGGTGATTCCGACACGATATCGACGCATACCCTGAGAATTGTTACCCGGGCTCTATGAGTAAAATGGAGAAATACGAATACGTCCAGCACATGGATCCAACCGTAGACAATAGCACTAGTTATGCAATCGAGGAATTACGGAATAATATATTTATCCGAACGACTGCTGAAGGTACTGTCGCTGTCTCCGTCTCGGATAGATCTACCATAATCAACTTGCTGCTCTGTCTTCTTGAGAATGCGCCGCAGCTGAGACATCGGACTCGATGCGGCGATATCATCTATAACGTTACCTGATTCGCAATCTATAATGATTTCTTTGTTGTCTTCTCGCGGTGATGTGCGGCCGCGGAACAACTCCTTCGGCGGCCGTAGTACCGTGCCGTAATCGTCGTACATGTCGTCGCTGTGCTCGATATCTTCATTGAGATAATGCCCAGGCTGAAAGCATTCAATTGACCGGTTTTCTCGCAGCCTTTTATGTCGATGCCTAACGTCTTGCTGTTCAGGGCGCGTGCAAAGATACGATATGATCCAAAGTATGGTCGACATAGCATCGGTCTATTCGGATTAGTTTGGAGAAAGACGTGTGTGCATCTCTTTATTTCTTTACATGCAAAGGGCTTTTGTGGTCTACCTTTGCAGATTGTACATTGTACATGAAAGCTTTCAGCTCGCGCAAGAATATGCTGACATCTGGCTCTATACCGTCATCTAGATAAAAGGATCCGGGAATCCTGAGCGTGGTTCCGTACAAATATTACACGAGGCTAACCTCTATATAGGCGCTCACGCGAGTGTATAGACTTAGACGTACTAACGGTAGTACTTTCGACCAGTCTGGGTTATCATCCTGGAATATGAGAGTGGCTTTGAGATCGCGGTACCATCTCTCTACTATTTCATTCGCGGCGGGGTGGTTTGATGTCGTGTGTATTTTACCGCACCCCGCCTCGACTCGGTAAAACCGGCAAACGTAAGTCACTGACGTATTAGTGATCCTTCGATTAATATTAAAAAACATGTGTATTTTTCAGGTCAAGAAGACATCAGTCACGCCTTTGAAGCAAGTCCCTGATCAGGTCGCCGAAGTAGAGAGACTCAAAAAGAGTCTCCCTCACGGAAACTTTCACTTAAGCTGCGAACTCGCCCTTATCGAACTAGAAACGTTGCAAAACTAGAAACTCAAAATATGAGAATGAAGTGTGACGCATGCAAAAAGACATGCTTCGAACCGTATCTAAGGAGCGATTTGATCGCCAATATACGCACCCGCGACTTGTTGTTCGCAACCTGTACTTATTTTTATTACAACTGTACTTTTTATTATTAGTTTTCTATATTTTAGTTTGGACAATCTAGTTGTCAGAAGAATTAGATTATTTTCTAATGAATTTAACATTTTTCAAAATATTTCCTAGTTTACAAAAATATTAATATGAATCTAAGTAGAATAATTTTTATAGGTTACCTATAATTTTTTTATTGTTTTACAGTTTCGTTTTAGAGTAACTGTTTTCGCTTTATATTCCTGACTACTCAGCAATGAATAAAGCGGGGAATGCGAAATTTCTCTAATAGTTTAATTTAAACATTTATTTTTATCGCATGAAGTAAAAAATATTATTCCAAAGTTGGATCCCTATTAACTAAAGTATGTATGAATAGGCATTTAAAAAAAAAGAATTGATAACATTTTTTATATAGAATTACCTTGTTTACCAAAAAACTTTTTGTAGACGAGCCCGCAAATATATCTTAATTAATTTTTTTCAATCTTCTGTTCGCTCTAGTGTATTTTCGTATAATGAATAAGTGACCGTTTAGAGCGCAGCAATCGAGGTATCAGAACATGCTCCGCATTTTTATCGAAATCCTTTACTGAGAGTCTCCAAAATGTAAGAATACATTATGAAGAAGTTATTTTGATTTATATGAATTGAATACATTAACTAAATAAAGTGTGAAAAAATGAAAAATTTGTGGTTTTTACTTGAATTTTCTAAAATTGATTTTAATAATTTCTTCTATCTATTTTGGGAAATAAAATATATTTTTGAGATATTATTTTGTTGCCATTGCTCATCATATATTATATTTTTCTTATTTGATTAAAGGAAACAATTGAAGTGGAACTTTTACTAGAATAATCAATATAAAGTTTTTTAAATTCAATTCCTGAAATTATCATTTTTATAATTAATAATCGTACTATATTTGACTCTATATTTGACTGTACTTCTATGATTTCACTTATTTTTTCTATTTTCATTTAAAATTTTTTTTATTTCTTAATTGTAAATTGAATAATTTGATTTATTTGTATTTTCAATATAATAGATCCCTATGAGTATAAAAATTAGAATAATTTCTTTATTTCTTTAAATCAATTGGGTGTAGACTAGAAATAAATTCTATTAAATGAATTTTTAAGTATGTTTATATATTTTATTATTTGTTTATACCGAAAGAAATATTTTACTTATTAACAAACTTATTTCTTTTAAATATTTTTAATTTATAAATCTGATATTTACATACTGAATTAGTAAATTGGAAAATTATATGTACATCAAAATTAATTCATAAAATTATTAAATTTATTATATTTAATTACTAATTAATGATGTTATTATTTTTCAAATTTATAATAATTGTTCTCTAAAATATAAAGTTCATCTGCAATAAATCAAAGAAGTATATTTCACAATAAGATTTTATTAATACTTAACAAAGCAGATTATACTATAAAAGAAAATACTTGCCTTATTCTATTATAATTTTACTTATATTATAATCATTCCATTAATTTGTATGCTATGAACATAAAGTGATATGATTAGACACATATGGTTAATCATATGTTAAAAACTTTAATGATGAACATGAATACAAATTATATGGTTCATTATATGTATGTAAAATATTTCAAAAGGTTTGTTAAAATTAAACTATATCATAATCTAGCACTTATATAAAACCACTAGCATCCCCCGTCTCGGCATCGCGCGATATAATAATTTAACCGATTTCTTAAACAATTCATTAATATCGAAATAAAAAGTACTCTATATATAAAAATCTAAATTACTATAAATAATTGACGGTAATTTACCTATTATCGCTTCTGTATATACAGTATGCATATATAGAATGTACAACTGTATTTAATATACATATATATGCATATTAAATACGAATTCTATGGGGAAAAATTATACTGTTGAGTTCGAGCGGTAGTAAAAGATGTCCAAATATCTCGAGATGAGTATCATGTTCGGACTATAGGACATGTCTCGTGACGACTGCTATAGAAAGTTTGGTGTTGAGATGCACAACTAAAGCTTTGCATTTGGTGGGGTCAGCTTGGAGTAATCTATTACGAACTACTCCAACACAACCCAACCGGCACCGGGGAACGTTACCAACAACAGCTAATGTAATTGAGCCAAGCATTGAAGATTAAATGTCCACAGTATATGAAAAGACACGATAAAGTCATTTTCAGCATGACAACGCTCGGCCAGATGTTGCGAAAATCGTAAAAAAAACATTAGATGCACTAGATTGGGACGTCTTACCCCATCCGCCATATTCACCAAACATTGCTGCTTCAGACTATTACCTATTCCAGTCGATGACTCATGGTCTGGCTGAGCAGTACACCACTTCTTACGAGCCATTGAAGAAATGGGTCGATTCGTGGATCGCCGCAAAAGACGAGCAATTTTTTAGACCAGGTATCCACTTGCTACCCGAAAGATGGTCAAAAGTAGTAGAAAGTGATAGGCAATATTTGAATGACATTATTTATACCTTTTTTACAATAAATTCTTATTTCTTTATAAAAATACGGCGGAAACATATTTGTACATTTAATATTATTTAAGCAACCGCAGTTTTTGATGGTATGGCGACAAAAAGCCAACGAATTTGACTATTCAACTCCGCTAAGACAAACACGTAAAGGTACTATTCATTTCTTGTATAAGGAAATTTTACAAGAGTTAGTTTAGTTCTATGTTCTGAAATAACTCTTTGTAATTATTGCAGTATCTTCCAATCTTGCTCCTCTTTTGCAACCCATTTAGGATGACGTCGTCAGAAGGCACAGTTTACTAAATCAAGGGGATGCTGGTTCGGAAGATAAAATATCTGCAGTATTCATGTAATACCAATCAGTCTGTCTAATTATACTTTGCACGCGTCTGCTATAATGATTTGACGCATTATCAATATACGATACTTAGTAACTCTGATCAGTATACGATACTTAGTAAAAACTCTTGTATTAATATTTTTTGCTAAAAAATATAGAATTCAATAAACCACGGGGGTGGATGAACTGCATATCAGATATAATTGTACGTGTTGACACTTTGTTCATTACTGCCCATTCATGGAGTTGATAATTTATAGAATCAATTTGTGTGTTGTAATGAATCCACAAGAGTTTCTTTGTGATTGAGACTAATAAATGTGTGCGATATTATCTTGAAAACTTTGACACAATTCGACATTATTATATATCTATAAGACCCTTTGGCCTAATTTTATCTTGATTAATTATTTCATTACCTCCAAAGTCTCTGTGATTGTTTCTGCACCTAATAAACTCCTATTGTAAATTAGACATAGCTAAAAGAAATCGATAACCTTCGTTTAATGTAAACTTCTGTAAAGATCCCGTAACTAGATAAGGGAAACTGAGGCGATACCTTGCGTGTTCGATACTAATTTATAATAAAATATTTGATAAATAATTTGCATCTTGAGTATCGACTTTAACATACCTATACACCTTTAAGCGGTTAGTAAAAATAACAATGTTCTGGACTTGACATATAATGATATCAAGAAGGTCAAAAATAAAGTCTTGAATTATTAAACTCATTAACAATCTATTATTAATCGAAATTTGTGTTACGCCTTTTAATACCTTGAACTACTATTGAATTACTTTGGACTAAAGTAATGCAATAAAATTCTCTGCAAATACACTAATTATTGGACATAAAAATACATCTTTTCAGCACTAGTAATATATACTTTTTTTACACTAAATTAATCTAAAATACACAGAATCTAACCTTAAATTTGAGTACTTCATAATTCAGTCACATCTATGCAGGTGAATATCGTACAAATGTCCATACACACACTAAAATTTAAGAATCATATCTTTAAATTTGAGCTTGTTTGATTTATTGCATTCATTAGAATCCTACCGTGAGTGAAATTCGAATTGCATGTACTTTATACTATAGCTTCGAATCATATGGACTTAAACAGATCTTAAACCCCTAACATTATAGATAATAATGTGTGCTTATTGTATATAATTTTTATGAAACATTTCAAATGTATTTTGTAAATAAAAGGTTCTGTATTCCTTTAATTGAACCTCAAATGCATTTAAATTAATTTTAACAGTTCATTTCCAGAAAGATATTAAATCAATATTTATTGAAAGCAAAGAAACAATATTGGAAACAAAAACATAGGATGTGTGGCTATTAAATAAAGAGACTGGCGTTGCTACAAAAAAGAAGTCAGAAGAATCTTTGTTTTTTATCTATGACCCAAAAATAAAGTAGTAGTTCATACTCTGGTATAGTACAATTTCAATACTGTTACTTCAATATTGATGGAATTGTATACTACGACGAGTGCATATTTAATATAGAAAGGAAAAAGAATTGCGCGCGAACAAATTTATATTATATTAAATACATGTAATAAGCACGCAGTCGAGCAAAAGTAAGGGCTGCGGAGAGAGCCGCGCTTCAGCCGTGAGGGAGGCAACGCTGGCCGAAATTTGTAAATTAAATCGCGAAGCCGAGCGAAGCGACGAAGGTGCTGCGCGATACGAGGAAGCACGATGTGGTACCGCAAAGAGGGACGTACCCGCGAGAATGAGGAACCTGAAACTCTGGCGGTTTTCAAATACAGCCGCTGTGATTGCAAAATCTCAGTGTGCCACCAACCTTGAAAGCGGCTTCACGAGGGGGACCTATCATCGATGCGATAGCGGGCGACAAGTCTGAGGCACACTGGGCGCGCAAAGGAAAATTTCGACGCGATTAAATTAATTTAGCCTGCGAATTAGAAATAAAAATTAAGAAAAAATTTATTGTAAAAAGAAAATAAAAAAAAGTTAAATAAGTTTCATTTATATTTTTACTTTTTTTCTTTGTCCACAGTATTGAGCAATGGACACATCGAAGAAAAAAATCAAAGGCGAAACAAATTAGATTTGAAATTTAGATTAAAAATAAAATTTAATTCAGTTTAAGTTTAAATTAGTTTTTTATTATATTTTATTTATTTTTAAACTTATAAATAATAAACTGATACTTTCAAAGGTCAATAAAAAGGTATTATTAAATTTAAACAAATAACCCAGTCCAAGTGAGAATAGGGAATTATAAGGGGATTTCTGTTTCAAATTTCAGGCGTGCTGATCGAGAGAAAAGAAATAGAATTAAATAACAAGCAGTGAACTGGAATAAATTTGGTGGCGTATTGAAATACCAAGGGCCTACACGTGTTGAGCTGAGGCTAAAGCACAGTGTACAGACGCGACCAGCAACGAGAAAAGAAATAAAAATAAATAATAAAAGTTTAAACAAAAAGGGAACTTTGATATTTTGTAAGCGAACCTGGTGGCGTATTGAGCCGGAGTTACGCTTACGCAACGATAAACATAAAACAAACGTGTTCTGGTATTAGCCAAAAGAACCTGGTGGCGTGCTGAGCGACCAGGGGGCGAGGCGTGGAAGGCCCGAGGCGATCTGAGCCGGTGCACGAAGTAGCTTTCACTGGGACACGCCACTGTTACAATAACTTTACTGGGCTTCTCAAGGAGAAACTGTTAATCAAAATTATCATCTTCATGTTCCTTCTGAATTTTGCGACAGAATAAGTAAAACACGACCTTAAATGTAGAAGTAGCAGATATAACTTCTTCATTATGATAATAAAGAAAGAAAAGTCTGATAAGAGTTATCTACTCAAATACATAGCAGTGCTAGATCAATCACCTTATTCGCCGGATCTATCATCGTGCGATTTTCTAATATAAACGATAACATTTCTAACGTAAAATCTGTATTAAAAACGAAAGATTTGAGTCTCTTAAAGTAGTCAAAGATAAAACGGTATTGTTTCGTACAATAGTCAAAACACCGTTTCGATCAATGGAAGATTTCCATGGAGCGATATAGGGATTATGGAGGAGTATCTATTAAAGATAATAATAAATAAACATATGTAATATCAAAATAAAATATTTGATATCAATATGTTGTGCATGTTTTTGCCTAAATATACACAAAGAAACTTATCACCGTTACTCGTAAATTCACTCCAAACACTTTTAAGCAAATACGTTTTAAGCAAAACTATATTAAATTGACTGTATATTATAATTGATTATAATATTACATATTATAATTTATACATTTTTTTATTATATAATTGTTCGAGGCCAGACAATTAAACAATGCAATAAAATTAAAAAATCGTGTATATTTAAAAATTAAGGTACATGACTGCTATCTAATTCAAATTAGTCCCCTCCTGCATGTATACACTTCTTCCAGCGAGTTTTCCAGTTTTCATAACAATTCTGGAACACTTCTTGTGGAACGCGCTGCGTATTCGCGTCGGTTCGCACTTCAATTGGCCTCGTCTATGACGCTCTCACGGTCATTTTTTAAATTGGGATGCCAGTGAAGCACCTGACTACGACTCAGGGCATCACTAACATACACTTTAAGCATTTTTTTATAAGCTTCTGTCGCGATTTCGCCGAGTTTCGCACAAAATTTTATCGCGTACCGTTGCTCTAAATTTCTCTGTTCTATTTTTATGACATGCATTACTAGCGCATTATTACAAAATACTAAACAGCTCGCAAAGAAATGATCGTGCAATGGTTATCAAGGTCTCAATCGAGAGAATAGGGATCTACTATTACGGTGGCGGAGTTACAGGTTCACAGTATTACAACAGGCTGAGAAATAAAAGCGGGATAATATAATTTATATTGTAATATACAATTTACATACGGTTGTATAAGCGAGTTGTAAAAAATTTCTTGGTTAATACATAAGTCCATAGAATATTCTTTCAAATTTTATTACGCAATGGAAATATAATAATTTTATTTTCATATTAATCATAAATATTAAATATAAATCGTAACTGTTGTCTTTCTTTTGTTAATTAAAATTTTGATGAAATTATTATTATTTAGAATATTATTTTCAGATTCTAACGTGTGGAAGTCTATCTATGGGTAATATTGTAGGATTATATAAGGAATATACAATAATAAGAAGACAAAGAATCTCGATATAAAGCAAGTCTTTATTAATACGTCTGACCAATCGAAGCTACCAGTACGAACTGAGCGTGTAGCGAGGCGACGCACAGCCACCGAGCAGAGCGCTTTGGGGTTACATACTACACATGTCAAATTTAGCAAGAAGTGCGTAGGGCTAACGTCCTTATTCCAAAACTCTCTCTCTCGGTAACACTAACGGACTTGCATTATTCTGTTTTACATATGCAAGTTACTTACTTATCTTCATTACTATTTACACTCAAGATACATACTCACCTTTTTCATTAATTCAGTTCAAACGCGAGTAGTATTTAGAAATAAGCGAACATATATTTACAATAATAATTTATAACATTATGGAATATGTCGATCAACAGAATGCCTTTATTGCTGTGTGTATGTGTTGCTGCAAAATCTTCGTTGAATATATATATATATATATACTAGCACCCTCGTCTCGGCTTCGCCCGAGATAATAATTTAACCGATTACATAAGCAATTCAATAATATCTTAGTAAAAATACTCTATACAAAAAATCTATATTACTATAAATAATTGATCGTAATGTACCCATCGTCGCTTCTGTATATACAGTATGTATATACAGAATGTACAACCGTATTTAATACACATATATCTGCATATTACATACGTCTTCTATGAGGAAAATTGTACTTTCGAGTTCGAGCGGTACAAAAAGATGTCCAAGTGTCGAGACGACGTTTATAGAGAGTATCATGTTCGAAATATAGAATATGTTTCGGGACTACTGCTATAGATAGTTTTGTGTTGGGAAGGTAGAATACGACTTCCAGGTATCCCAGGACGACTTTTACTGGGAGTGTGCGTGTTCAAATGATAGAAAATGAATCTCTTTATAGAAGTCTCTTTAACACGCCCTGTAGAAGTTGTTCCAAAAGATCCCGATATCGTATTCGAATGCTCCAACATGAATCTCCCCATAGAAGTCATCCCGTCATACCTAGACATCATATTCTACCGTCCGAAAACGAAATTCTCCGTGGAAGTCGTCCGGTCATACTTGGGCATTGTTTTCTACTAACTAAACACGGTACTCCCCGTAGAAGTCGTTCCAAAACACCTGGGAATTGTATTCTATCATCCGAACACGAAACTCCCCGTATAAGTTGTCCCGACATACCTAAACATCATTTCTTACCAACTAAATAAAATAAAACATAGTCCCAGTAGAAGTCGTCCCGAGAAAGCTAGCAACTCTTCCTAACGACTAAACACAATACTCCCCGTAGAAGTCGTTCGGAAAGACCTAGATATAGTATTTTACCGTCCCAACACGGATCTTCTCATGGAAGTTGATTTCCTCATACTTGGACGTCGTTTTCTATCAGGTAAATACAATATTCCCCGTAGAAATCGCCCAGAGGTACCTAGACATGGCATTCTATCATTCGAACACACAACTGCCTATAGAAATCGTATTTAAAATGTATATATATATATATATATATATATATATATATATATATATATATACATATATATATATACATATGTACAATATAATACACGTAAAATCTATATATATATATATATATATATATATATTTGTATATATTTCGTATATACCCGTTCTTTAAATTAAATACCGTGAATATTTTAGTACTGATGCCAACTACATTCGATCAAAATGTTGGTATAGGAATAGCATATTTTTGAAGCATACGATGGATATTGCTCTTTTATACAGAAGCGACGATATATTATATATATATATATATATATATATATATATATATATATATTTATAGTTTCAAGGTTGTTGGTAAAGAATCCTATTTTGCGATCATTGCTTTTGTTCAAACTAAAAAAAATATAGTCTCTTGTCACAATTCTGAAGTTAATAGAATATATAAAAATAAAAATATAATTTGTCGTCACAAACTATATTCAGTACGATTTGGCATACAGAACCATGTTATAAGAGAAGGAGAAAGAAGGACAGAGAACTAGAGAGAGATAGAGATAAAGAGAGAGAGAGAGAGAGAGAGAGAGAGAGAGAGAGAGAGAGAGAGAGAGAGAGAGAGAGAGAGAGAGAGAGAGAGAGATTTTCCCACGTAAGAGAAAATAAAATTTACAAAAATCGAAAAATATCCATAAGGTGTGAGAATAGTGTCAGATTAACCTGAAGAACAAAAAAGGTTATACCAACTAACGCCACGCCTTCTTTAGGATACGAATCCTAAAGTTGGATATGAACATTTGTCTGAGCTGGCCTGGTATTAATATTTAAGCGGACTACTTTGAGTTGATGTTCGTGATTCAAGACACCACCTAGTGGCCGCTGGTGAAACTGATTGTTAAAACCATTAACTTAATTTATTGATGAAAGTAAAATAATTTTTCATAAAAATCATAGCCTATGTCTTCCCAAGGTAATATAGAATCTATATGTCAAATTTCAGAACAACCGGTTCAGTAGTTTTTTCGATTATCGCGTACAAACAAAAACACACTTTGTCTTTATAAATTAGTATGATATGATATGATATGATATGTAATATATATTGTATGTATATTACATTGTAATATATATACACATTTTCAATACGGTTTCTACTAAGAAATATTGTATTGGTGTGTACGGGCAGTGGATTACGATATCCCATTGCCTCAAGATCATTTATATATACAGTTGTGTTCGGATGATAGAATGCGATGTCCAGGTGTCTGGGCGATTTCTACTCTTTCTAAATTAAATATATATATATATATATATATATATATATATATATATATATATATATATATCATTTAGCAACCTTGTCTAGGGCGGCAGGAGGGGGAAGAAGAAGAACCCAAGGGCTCAACGTGGATTACCGGATTAGTGGGTGTTGCAGTTGTTTATAGCTGCCTATAGCATGCACGTTCGTGCGCTCTAAACCTCTCATTCTCTCCCTCTCTCTCTTTCTCTCTCTCTCTCTCTCTCTCTCTCTCGCTTTCTGATCTGACCATCTGCTTCGATGCTATGCGGGGCCTAGCGCAGCAGTGTGTCTATAGTATATACATTACAAATCGTTGGTAAAGTGATTACTTAATTTGCCAATTTTTTATATTTTTTCGAATTTGCCAAAAAATAGCCTATAGGTCACAGCCTATAGGTCCTGAGTGTGTAGAAGACGTGGTTAAATTTTGAACGCGATCGGTTCAGTAGTTTCGGAGTTTATCCAGGACAAACAAACACACATACATTCATTTTTATATATATAAATATATGTGAATGTTTGGAAATAATTAAGAAATGGATGAATTCTTAGTTTGATAATAAATAGTTTGAATTGTTGTAGTGAATCAGCCCTCTTTATTGACCTTTACATAGTTATTAATATTTTATTCCTCCATTTCACTCCAATTTTCCTCACCGCCATCTGTGAATGATATAGAAACAAATAACAATTGAATCTTAGATTAGTCAGCCTCACGTGAGATTCTAATTTCAGTCCCTTCGTAAAAATGTCGGCTAACTGATCAGCGTTTTTAATCCATTAATTAGTATTTAATCCATTTCAATTAATATGCGAGTTACACATTCCTTAATGTAATGTTCCTTTCTGTCAGTCATATGTCTTAATTTACTACTCCCGTCCATTTTAGCGCATGCCCGAGTGGCTTGGTTATCGTAGTATAGTGTTATCGGATACATATCTAATTTCAGAATAGTTTTAAGAGAGTTATGCAGAGCTATGACTTCCTGGCACGCGTTACTCATGGCTACATATTCGGCCTGACAGGTAGACAGAGCTACACTTGGCTGTTTCTGAGTTTTCCAGCCGATTGTATCCCCGTACAATTTGATGATTTACCCGCAAGTTGTTAATGAACCTTTGCAATCCAACAGGCTTGCACCCGAATCTACGGTTAAATCGTTCCCTAATCCTTTATATATCAAACCTAGACTTTGTGTCCCTGCCAGAAATCTAAATACCCGAGTGACCATTCGCCATTCGGATTCAGTGGGATTGATTTGGTGTTGACTTAACACGTTAACTGCATATGAGATGTCAATTCGCGTTGTATTGGTGAGATATAGCAATGAGCCTATTGTTTCTCTGTAGTGAGTACTGAAGATTTCCCTGAAGTTATTTCCCATTTCCTCTCTATCTCTACGGTCTACGTTGGTTACATCGTTAGGTGTGATTGGTGTCCCCACTGATTTAGTGTTGATAAATCCGAACCTATCCATAATGTTCCGTTTGAACTTCTCCTGCGATAGTTTCATAGTACCTGTGTTAATGTCACGTTCGATGTTAATTTCAAGGAATTCTTTTGGTTCATTGAATACTTTGATTTTAAATTCTCTGCCTAGACTGTCTATTGTTTCCGAAAATTTTCCATTATCGTTACTCATTATTAGTATGTCGTCAACATACAGTAATAATATCACTATCTTACTTTGGTTTATTTTAACGAATAGACACGGATCTAGATCATTGTTTTTAAAACCTAGCTTGTTCGCGGTTTCGGTGAATTTGATATTCCACCTTTTCGGGCTAACCTTTAATCCATATAACGACCGTTTTAACTTTAATATATTGTTTTGACTTCGTTTTACGCAATCAGTCAAACCTTCTGGAAATTTTAGATATATATATATAACACCCATCGAGAATCTAATATATTTGGTTTAGATTGTTCATTATAGATTTCGCATTTAGTTATTTCTACAAATACGAGGTTTGAGGGTCTCCGTTTATTCTATCTAGTAACGCGTGATATTTAATATCGATATTATTATCCTCCGTATCTAATGAATAAACTGTTTGGCTTTCCGTTCTTTTAGACATACTTCGCGTGATTCTTTGCTCTGATTGTTTTATGGTTTTTGTTCTGTCCAGTTGACTGTCTGTTTTGTTGTCGTGTTTGAAGTGATTTTTATAAGTCTGAGTTTCTATAAACCTTACATCCCTAGATTCATATATTTTTCTATCCTCTGGTACGTATATGTTATACCCGACTAGAAATCCCTTAATACCTGCTGTACCAAACTTATTTTCTGTTCCCTTTTGCTTTCTAAATATCGCTACATACCCGAATCGTCTCCATTTTGTTGGATCTATTTTATATCTGTCTGAAAGTACCTGTAATGGTATATTATAGTTAACCGATTTATGTGGTGTTCTGCTGTATATGTAGTTTACAGTGCGGACTGTTGAATCCCAATGTGTTGCTGGCATTCCTGCATCATGTATTATCATCCTAACTTTATTTTCTATCGTTCGATTAAATCTTTCTGCCACTCCGTTATGCTCCGTCGTATCGGGTCACGTGAGTTATAGCATGGCTTCTAGTTTATCTAAGATGTTTCCTGTGTCTGAGCTTCTAAACTCGGTACCTTTATCGCACCTGAGATAGCATACTTTTTCATAAATACCGAGGATATTTCTTAATCTCTTCACTCCTCTCTCTAAATATTCTCCAGTATTGTTTTTATGGCACATCGGATATGCTAACGTTCTACTGTAGTCATCTACCATTACCAAGATAAATTTGTATCCGTGTGGATATGATGGTGGGTTTATTGGTCCCATTGTATCTGCATGGATTATCCCTAGTCGTTTAATTGCTCGTTGTCGCGTGCCACTGAACGGTAACTTAGTACTTTTACTGACAAGAGAGACTTCGCAATCAGATATCTCGCTCAAGTCCATCTATTTGGAATTGTTCAAGATATCCGGACTGTGTTTAAAGAATTCTGTCATGTACTTCGCAGAGGCATGTCCTAGGCATAAGTGCCACAGCATCTGTTTGCTCAATTTGTTATTATCCTTTTCTGTTTCTACTGCGCTGCTATTGCTTCTAGTCTTAACGCCCTGATCGATTCTATTATCAGCTGTTTCTGCTAATTGCGCCGTGCCTAAGTCCCGTTTAGTTTCTACTGTAAGCACCCAGAACGGTGATTCGTAAATGCCAGATAGCACTGACTTTTTGGTTTTCGTATCTAGAATATCTATCTTTTCGTGATTTAAATATATCTTTAAACCTTGTTCTACAAGCTTTTTTAGCGAGAATAGATTTTTCGAGAGATATCTCGAGTACACCACATTTTTGAGGTTAATAGATTTTCCTAATTCGTTTTCGATTTTGATATCTTCCTTGTATTCTATCTGTAAGTCCGATTTTTTATTTGCACATTTAATTTTAGATTTGGAATTAGTATCTAGATTATTAAAAGAAATCTTACTGTTGCTGATGTGCTCAGTAGCTCCCGAGTCACCAATGAACTCCAATAGATTATTATGTTTGATTTTTCTTATGGTGTGTTTATCAAATGTATTAAATATAAAATGTTCATTGTTCTTACCTATGGGAGTTTCTTCCTCCTGTATAGTGGCAAGGCTAAACGGATTTTTGCCTTTCAGTGCCTTCCTGTCTTGTCTCAGTCGTTTGAGGCTTTTGAATTGATTCTCAGATCTTATCCGAGCCCTTCTCTTTTCTGGCTCCCCATTTGGCCTCATGTCCCTACAATCTTTGGCTATATGATTGCCTGCTTTGCAACAATTATAACAATAGATCTTCCCTGATTCGGGCAGCTTGTACTCAGGTGCCCCTTCTTCCCGCATCCGTAACATTGTCTTCTTTCGCTCAAAAGACAGCCTAGCTCCCCCATCGCGTCTTGAAGCCCCTTGTACATAACCTCGTCCTTTTGGCCTCGCGTCTCTAGACTCTGGACATCCCCGTGTAAAAGGCGGGAATGACCAACTCATCCCTACATTGAGAGAGTTCCCTTAAGCCTCTCACACAGGTTTCACAGCTTCCAACTGCCATATTAAGTTTTTGAGTTTTTCTAACTCCATTTCTACGCCCATTGTGCCTTCATGAAGGCAATCTGCTAGAATTGTTTCTGGGAGTGAACCAGCAATCGCGGTGTAAAAGATATAGCGCTTCTCATCATTTGATAGTTTATTTGATATAGGCACGTTTTCGAACGTTCTAATTTTATCCTCAAAGCGGTTCAGAAATCAGCTGCTTTCTCCTTACTCGGATTGTATTTTAAACTATACAAATCTTTCCTAGCCGCAACCCGCGTGACTCTACATTCGAGATGTTTGTATTCTTCTAATTTCTGAATTATTTTACGTGGTGATTTTATTTGTACCCCACGTTGATAATACGTTAAGTCTATATAATTTATAATTATTTCTCTAATCTTGTGTTTATCATCTGTTATTTTCTTTTCTGAATTCTTATTAATTTCTTCTCCGTCTATACTCATTATATAATCTAACTTTTTTGTTCTTAATTCAGTTGTAAAATAATCTTTAAAGATTTCGAATCGAGAGTCTATTGTAAGTTTATACTTCCTATTTACTCCGCTATCTTTACTTACTACATTTTCAAGACGCTCCGCGAGCAATTCTGTTTTATCGTCACTCGATCTCTCTTTTAATTTACTTTCAATTAGTTTGTTGACTATTTGTTCAATATTCTGCGCGATTTTGTTATCATCGTGTGACCCTAATTGTTTTCCGTCATCTTTATGTTGGTTCAACTTCCCGCTCGAATTTTGACATTCTTTGTCAACATCGATCGCGTCTTTTGGTACTGTTGCATTTTCACTTGCATCGTTATCAGACACACAGCCTATTGACATCTTATCGGACACAGTTTTATTAGCCACTGCATCTTTATGCAACATATTTTCAGATATATTATCAGTACATCTATAATCATTAATAGAATTATTAAAATCATTCTTATTTTTAGATCTTACCTCATCTCAGTTTTCTTCTTGACTACTTACCACTCTGCTCTCAACGATAGTTGGGACGGGGCGTGTTGCGTCATATGCAAATGGATTTGCCTCTGGCCAAACCTCCTGGTTTCGACTCAAATTTTCTTGCTCTCTGGAGTTTTCTTTCTGAAGTGCAACATTTTTGTGAATCTCCTCGCAATTGCGTTCATGGACCGCATCTTTTATTATTTGTATGCTTTTAATGCGAGGCAATTCCTGATCCTTGATGTTGTTCAGGTTCAGGACATGTAACTTTACGGTTTCAGTCAGCTGAAGAGACAAGCTTTGAATAAGCTTCTTGCTTAATTCTCTCTGTTGGCGGAAGAACTCTGCCCGTTCTTTATCCGCCTCGATTTTGGCCTCCGTGACTCGTGCCTCATTTTTCCGCTCTATATCCTCTAGAGCGTTTCTCAATTCATCTCTCGAAATTGGGAATTTATTCGTCCCTTCTGGAATCTCTAGCTTCAGCGTTTTAACGCCGCGAGGTTACTCGCGAACGAGGACCTCTCTCCGTGGCCGTGAGGAGATGTCCGACCTGTATAATATTTTCGTCGGAAAAATACAGATAGACGCTTGACGCGTCCTCCGTAGACGACAAGACGTATACCTTACGTCCATTCGTAATCAAATATAAACGTTTCTTAGTCCATACACGGATTAAAGCCTCCTTTCGTCTCCTCGCCACCTGTACAAATAATAATAAGCATACATTAATAAGAGGTAGCTTGTCATTATTATTTCTCGCGCTTCGATCGTTGATATTGACTAGGGCGCAATTACCTAGACCTCCTTTACTTAGGAACAGGCCACGCCAAAGAAGTATTTGACGCAGCAGTCTACCTTGCCCAACTGCTCCTGCTCCTCTGATTTTATTATAGTGCGCAGTCTATCCGCGTTGTTGCTACTTAAGAAAGACATAGCTGTTAGTAAGCCACGAAAATCATTTCGTCTGTACAGGCCGGTACTTATCTTCGATCTGCAACGCCGGACTCTTTTACGTACGCTCTTTCTCGCACCTGAGTTGGCGACTTCACTCTTGCAATATCAACCACCGCGACTCTGATCGCCTAGGTCGAAGGCAGACGCCCAAGGCCTCTCCGTTTGTATTGCGAGGCTAACACCCCGACGTCCGTATAACACCGACCTTCTACAGCTGCCTATCTTAAAATGTCCTGAGCTCGATTAGAACCGGTGTTCTTAATCCCAGTCTCTACGGATCCTAATTTGCTATGATTCGAACATTATAACTAAGCATTAATTAAACGTGCCCTACATACCTATGCGCAGGGAGCGCGCTTATGTACGCGCGCAAGCATATAAGTGTAATCAGTACGAATATTCATACACGCGCACATTACCCATGCGCACATGCACGTATTTGCAATCGTGCCTTATTTTAATTTTAAATCATCGTGCCGCCGGACCGAACCACCATTGGTGAATTACTGGCACACTAAAATCATGCTATTTTAGTTTCCGACAAGCTTGCTATCTATTTTACAGCCGTTTTTTAGCAGAGAAAATCTAACTGGCGTACGCCAGGTTCGAAAGCAATCCCGCCGGGTACGAGATGCCGCGGGAATCGTGCGCGAGCGAAGTCGCAGCTTCGGAGTAGTATAGCTTCGCAGTCTCTCTCTGTCCCCTCAGCGCGCACGTCATACTTTCTCTCTCTCTCTCACACGGCGTGCCTGGATTGGCTGCGCCTCACTCCGCGCGCCGCGCACGCACATTTCATTTCGACGCTGGTCGCGGCACGGTACACATGGATACCGATAGCGGGCGAGCGGATCGCGCGTTCACTCGCACACTCGGACCTCTCTCTCTCTCTTTCTCTTCCTCTCTTGGCGCATGAGCACTGGGGCAGCGTACAGAAGTATGCACACCACGCACAGCAGTGTCGGCTAGATTCACACATACATCTCGTGCACACACGCATACACATGCTTTGCTTCGAGTGGCTCGACGGTGTATCTTAACGTGTATATATATATATATATATATATATATATATATATATATATAGGATACGCACACGTACAGTATTGCGCATGCGTTCTCATACATACATCGACTTTCACATCCGCATGGTACATACGTATACTTCAACATTCACTCAGTTCTTACATGTGGAATTCTATCCTACGCACCGACTGTCTTTACTTCTATATATACGTATGTTTAAGATATACGTATACATAAGCCTCTATGTATGCACAACTGCAGGAATATACAACATCACATACATGTATACGCTTTTCAACACTCTATTCTACATGCACGCGCGCACTCACAATTGTTTCACCTTGAATTTCACAAAAACAATTCTATTTTCAATTGTTTATTAATAATTATTTAACAATAATCTTCAAACTTAAGCTATTCGTTCATTCGTCTCGTTGTATTTAATAAATACTTTAATTAACATTCGCGCGCAACCAAATAAAAGATTAAACATTTTTATTTATTTAACCATATAATAATTTATATATATTCTAATTTATTCATTATCTTCTTTAATTAATTTATTTATCATTATCACAAAATCGGCAGCGCGTGCAGTAATATCTAATCTTCCGCGCGCGAGTATTCTTTCTTTCTCTCTCTCTCACTAAACAGCATTTTAAATAGCATGCTGTATCTTACTCACTCTACCGCGCGCGGGTATACATCTCTTTACAATAATATTTTTTTTTTTTTTTTTTTATGTTATTTAACGTCGCTCTATTTATGCTTCCAAATATTGGTGCTAATCAGCGACGGAGGTCTACGTAAACAAAGCACATGTAAATTATTACAGCGGTGCTTGTGTCAATCGGCCGAGCCCGGGATTTGAACTCGGATCACCAAGTTACTAGTCCTTTGCTCTAGCGATCGAGCCATCGTAGGCCTCTACAATAATATTCATTTACTTTTAGCATAATTATTATTTATCTGATTACCATTTTAAATTTTGCCATTTCACATGTGATACTTATATCACACATGCATACTGCAAAATTCCTAACTTTGCACTTTACAATTTATTATTTCATCAATAAACAACTATTTGTAATATTTTACAATATTGCAAATGAGTGTGTTTAACACTAATTACCTTGAGACACGTAAGTACATAGATTAGTACTTATTGTGTTACATATATATATATATATATATATATATATATATATATACATAAATTAATAAATATTTTTTTATTGGTCTTACAGTCATCAGTACAATCAATTCAATCTAAAAATGAAATAAAAATAAAAAATAAAATTAAAAATAAAAATTAAATTAAAAATTAAATTAAAATTATAATGACAGTCAGACTGTCCTTGTTTACATTCACTCCCGTAGACTAATCTGAAAATAAAATATTAGCTGAAAAACTTCTTTGTTAGTAAAGTGCAGTCTGACTATCCCCAACACCCTTACCTAATTGAAGACTTGTCCAACGTTTCGAGCTCGCTACGGCTCCTCATCAGGGACTGATAGGATTTCCATAGGTTTTCCAACTTATAATATTGCTAGATTTTTGTCTAAGATATTGGTTAAGATAGTTGGAAGAACTAGTTCTTACATTAAGGATAGTTGGTGTTTTTACAATGAAATGAAAGATATTGTTATTCCGAAAAACTACAAGATGATATCATTGGATGTAGTATCTTTGTTTACAAATGTACCTTTAGAGTTGTTAAATGATATTATACAGGAAAAGTGGAATGAAATTAATTTGCATACAAAATTAACAATGAATGAATTTATTAAAGCAATTAATTTGGTTTTTAATAACACAATTTTTTCATTTGATAATAAATTTTATGAACAAAAATACGGATGTCCAATGGGGTCGCCTTTGTCACCGGTTATAGCTAATTTAGTTATGGAAAAGTCGGAAAGTATAGCCTTGTCAAAATTGCTTTTTGAACCAATGATATTTAAGAGATATGTTGATGATATCTTTACAATTGTTCCAGAAGTTTTTGTCGATGAAATGGTGGATGTTTTCAATTCTGTACATGACAGAACTAAATTTACAAGGGAGGTTGAAGTTAATAGTCAGTTAAGTTTTCTGGACATTAATGTAATTAGATGTAGTAATAATAAGGTAAAATTGGTACAGAAAGCCTACTTGGTCAGGTAGGTTTTTAGATTTTAATTCACACCACCAATTCGGAAACAAAATTGGAGCATTAAAAGGTGTCATTGACAGAGCAATTAAATTGTCACATAAAGATTTTAGACAAAATAATTTACAGATAGTAAGAGAGACTTTCATTAATAATGGTTATCCAATTCAATTTATTAATAGATTAATTGCTGAGAGATTGTTTGACATTTATAATACCGAAAATAGACATAGTGCAGGAATTGATGTTAACGGAGGCAAAATTATTGTCTTGCCACATGTTCGAGGATTGTCTGAAAGAATAAAAAGAAATTTTCGGAAATATAACATTCAAATTTTCTTTGAAAATAGCAATAATTTGAGTAGATTGTTTAATAATTGCAAAGATAAGGATGATTTATGCTTAAAATCAGGAGTTTTTTACAAGATTAATTGCATGGATTGTGATAAATACTAAAAAAGAGTCCCTGATGAGGAGCCGTAGCGAGCTCGAAACGTTGGACAAGTCTTCAATTAGGTAAGGGTGTTGGGGACAGTCAGACTGCACTTTACTAACTAAGAATTTTTTCAGCTAATATTTTATTTTCAGATTAGTCTACGGGGGTGAATGTAAACAAGGACAATCTGACTGTCATTATAATTTTAATTTAATTTTTAATTTAATTTTGATTTTTAATTTTTATTTTTTATTTTTATTTTTATTTTATCTTTAGATTGAATTGATTGAATTGTAAGACCAATAAAAAAATATTTATTAATTTGTATATGGGCAGTCGACAAAAGTACAATTCAATTGTTTTATATATATATATATATATATATATATATATATATATATAAAGACATTTATTTTAATTTATAAATTATTTAGTTTTATTTGCAACATTTATACTTATGTTTAAGATTATGCATAAGCATATACTATAGTTTTTCCGAGGCATGTGGACTTGTCTCGCGCAAGTCTACGTGCGCACTACAGTCCGTGCTTCGCTCAAGCCGCAGTACAGTTCGGCTGCTCGCACTCATACATCCATCATCGCATCTCTCATTCTCTAACCATTCTTCGCGCGAACAAAGTTGCACGTGCGCGCCTGCCGTTGCGGCGGCGTAACTTCGACTCTCGGTTTTCTTCGAATCTGTTTTTCTGATTAACAAGGATTTTTACCGCCCCTTCTTATTCTTTCTAACTGACTTTTTCGCGCGCTTTCTATTCTTCCTAGGAATTCTTTTATTCTTTCGGATTTTCTACTTTTCTTTTGAAATTTTTCAGAGTTCGCACACTTCTCTGTTTCTAAAATTTACACTTTTCGCGTCGTGCTTCTATTTTTCTCTTTCAATTTCGAGCTTTTACTTGACGCACTCCTGATTTTCATACATCTTTCTTTCATACTTTTTACACACACTTTTCTACTTTTCTAATCTATTCTTATTTTCCGACTCACACTTTTCACACCTTAGTTTTATTTACTTACTCATAGTCCGATTGTTAAGAATTAAATTACTCATCCTTCCTTCCTTCCTTCAATTATTTTTTTTTTAGCAAATAAGAAAATAATAATAAATTGTTTTTATACTAAAACTTGGATTCGAGTTTTAGTGAGTGCTCGCTTTCACTTTCACAATTGACGTGTTCAAGAGACCTTTTCACTCCCGCACTCACTATCGAAAATTTTGAAAATTTTCCTAGTCTAACACGTGCACAAATCTTCGCGTCTTAAAGTCAAACTCAGATAAATTTATTGTAATGCTACAATAAAATTTAATATTGAATTTAACTGAAGCACTGGCAGCGTGCTTGGCCCAATAAACTGTAGGATTATATAACGAATATACAATAACGAGAAGACAAATAATGTCGATATAAAGCAAGTCTTTATTAACACGTCTGATCAATCGAAGCTACCAGTAAGAACTGAGCGTGCAGTGAGGCGGCGCACAGCCGCCAAGCAGAGCGCTCTCGGGTTACATACTTACACATGTCAAATTTAGCAAGAAGTGCGTAGGGCTAACGTCTTTATTCCAACAAATATAATGATATCTCAGAATGAAATATGATAAATGCGAAAGAGTCCGAATGACAAATAAAAACCTAAATATTTATTATTGCAATGCAATATAAAATATACATCAAAATTAATATAACATATTAATTTATAATTAATATCATTAATATCATATTAATAATTCTATAGGTTTCTTAATACTTACTAACTTGCTTAGTTAATTTGATAGACATTTATAATTGTGTTGGTTCTGTGTCACTATTCCTTGGACAAGACGATATATCGCAAAGTAGTCGGTTTCCGAAAGTTAAAATATTCGACTGACTTCTACTTTCACATACAAATTAGTTTATTTTTCAAATTAATCGAATCTACTGAGTTTTGTAATATGGTTCTATAATAAATTAAATCGAGATCAATCAGTTTTAAACTATATTTATTTAATTACCAGTCACCATTTCTATACATTTAATTATGTGATACATATCTCTAGAACTGTATTTGATGATGTTCTTCTTATCTTGCAAATCAAACTAGGCCTATTTTGTAGATTCAAAATAATGTGATGTGTAATATAACGTCACAATATAGAAGGTATAAACGGTTATTGTATGGATTACGTATAATCTGAAACAGTAAACAACTTATTATTTGTAACTACTATAACAAACTGAATTTTTAAGCGAACATTATAAATATTATAATTTAATTAAAACCGTAATAATATTAGTTTTCTTGCGGAAAATTATGATTTTCATTGGATTGAACTAGACTAATATTACGGTTCAAGCGACATTGAATTTAATTTCTTTCAAAGTTTTTGATAATAACATAGATCAAGAATAGTAAATTTAATCAAATTAAATGACACTTTTGCTTATTGTTTTTTCTTTTAAAGATCATGAAACATAATAATTAGAATTATGTGACGAATGTCATATTCGCAATCTTCGAATATAAATGTGAAATAAAATACAATTATATATATATTCTCTTTCAATAAAGTTTGAACTGGGAGGGCGTTGGAACTTCATTGAAAGGCAAATATGCTGCAGATAAATAAAGTTCAAAAAATATATAATTTAGAATATATAAATGTACAACTGCATAATACGCTGAATGTAAACTAAAATTCATCAAAGGACGAACTAACTTACTTTGCACAAGTATAAATGTAGCGTACATTTTAAGGGGCACATCGAAGACAACTCTTAAAATGCCACCACTGATACGTTAATATTATAATCAATATTATAGTCAATAGGAGAAAAGCGTGCTCCTTACCCTATAAGATTGATTTAATAAAATAAAAAAGAAACACTGAGAGCAACGCGTACGCTGCTACAGTATTCATTTTCATTTTCCAGGGTATTTGAATAGTGACATAAAAACACATATAGAAGCACTATTTAAATTTTCGCGTGCTCCGTACCCGAAACAGCTCTATGCAGCAGAGCCTCGTCTTATAGCCGGAATAATATAATACATCTGTTATTATAATAGTAAATACAGAATTGAAAATTCTACATATCAGTGCTTTGTTAAAAGACTCTTTCGATTATAGAATTCAGTGTATTCTTGCATTTACAATCGACGGATCTTCACGTTCACCACAATCTGGGTAATCTCAGACTGGTCACAGAAATAATTAGAAAAGGAAGAAACGCGGCGACTCTGCAAATCAATACATCTATATATATATATATATATATATATATATATATATATATATATTAAATATACCGCGTCATGACTTTATAAATAGGTATCCGACGTGAAAATACAACTGTTTCCAATATGTCCACGATTATGTGTCGGGTTAATGTATCTCTTATTCTTAGTTTATGGAGCAGTTGGGAGATACGGCTAAAATACAATAGTGGTCTTTCAGTATAGGATCAACCAAGCTTTTGACCAAAACTGTAGAAAGTAAGCTGCATAAAAATGAATTAAGAAGTAAGTCACGAGCCGGAAAAATCGCAAATCAGGCTCTTAAAAACAAGTGACTCGAAGAAAACCACCTAGGCGGCAGGCAAAGCTAGGCTACCGAGTGGAGACAATACCACTACCCCCTTATCAGGACAAAAGGAAAATTGTAAAAACCAGTAACTGAAAACGTCCAGCAGAACGCAGGAAGTGCAAAATACTACAGGCAAAGACACATGTGCAGCAACACTTTTCTCAGACACAGCACCTGGTAAACCTACCAAGAACTGTCTAGAAGTAGTCTTAGCGCATGCTGCGGACCAATTAAGACGAAATAATAAAAGCGGTTCTCAATATATCTAAGGACCCTGAATTGAGGAAGGAGAGGCTCAAAAGCCTCAAAGAGTTAATGGTGGTCATTTCAGAGATGGCCATCAGATGCGCTCGCGCGGAGGCCTGGTTGGATGCCCTGCACGAGCTAGCCGCAATGCAAAAAACAGTTAAAGGGCCGCAGATCTATGCATCTGCGGTTACCAACACAACTGAGAAGCATAAGAAAATAGAGAGCAGGTTGGTCGCTCCAAAGGCCTAGGTTGCTAAAGCCGCAATAAGGCCACCACCAAAAGTGGTTTGACTTATTATTAGGTTATGGAGAAAATATCCTCCACAGGAAAAGCAAACGAAGTCTTGCAAAAAATTTTCAATCCCAGTCAATCAAAGGTCCAGATAGGGTTATAAGTTGCCCGGGACTTGCGAGGCAAACTCGATCGCAAAAGAATTTATATAGATTGGCTCTCTTGTCGAATTATTAAGATTAGACAGCTAAAATATCATGGAATTCACTACGGCGAACATCTTAAAATCGGCTGCCATTTGAAAGCAGTGGAATAGATAGTACTAAGCGCTTTCTATGTAGGTTTTCGGTACCAATTTAATTTTACTATGTTAATACTAACTTTAATAACATTGACGTGCAAAAAACTTAATTTATTATCTGATCTATTTTCTTTGTATATTTAATTCTATCATGGATGGAATTAAAAACATCCACCATTTCGTCTACACACCTTTCTGGCACAATTGTATAGATGCCATCGACGTATCATTTATAGATAATTGGTTCAAAATTTAACTTATTTAATGCAATATTTTCTAATTTTTCCATTACCAACTTAGCAATCACCGGTGATAAAGGCGATTCCATTGGACAGCCATATCTTTGCTCATAAAATTATTTTGAAAAGAAAAATTTGTGTTATTGAAAACTAAATTTATTGCCTTTGTAAATTCATCTTTTGTTAATTTTGTGTGTATGTTAATTTCTGAACATTTTTCTTCTATAATTTCTTTAAATAAATCTAATGGTACATTTGTAAATAAAGATCCAATGAAATCATCTTATAATTATTCGGAATATTAATATCATTGACTGCTTCATAAAAACTCTAACTATCTTTAACATAAGAGTTGGTTTTTCCAACGATCTTAACTAATATATTTGATAAAAATTTTGCAATAGGATTATATATTGGAAAATTAACTGATTATTATCCTATAGGTGAATTGCTCTTTGTGAATCTTGAGAACCCCATAACATTTGGCTATTATTCCATTTTCACATTTTAAGTGTTTAAAAGTAATTACATTAATGTAACATTTATTTTTCCATTATTTTACTAATTCTTTCAATTTATTTTGTAGCCTATTAATTGTGACAAATATTATATTAGACAAACGGGAAGGTACCTAAAACAAAGAATATATGAACATCAATATAGCTTGCGAAACATGAATGATACATCTGGGCTAAAAGAACATAATTTAAACTTGTTACATTCTTTCGATATTGAAAATGTAAATATTTTTGAACATGGTATTAAGAATAAATATAAAAGAGAAACTCTTGAAAATATTCAAATCTTGAAAAATCCCAAGAATGTAAATTTAATGTTAGAGTCGAGTAAATTAGACAATACCTATCATTCCTTATTAATATAGAATTTGTATTTCGCATTTAAGTTAAAGAAAAAACGGGGGCTCCTATAAATGTTATACTAATAAATTTAAAGTTATATAAAGTTAAATAAAGAATTAGGATGAGGTATATAAAGTAGCATGTTGGGTTTTTCAATTTAGTGTAGTTCCTGACGATGAACCGTAGCGGTTCGAAACGTCGGACAAGAAGGTGATCCTAAGTTGAAGGTGGTGGGGGCAGTCACGTTGTCCTTTACTAACGTAGAATAAGTACGTTTATTATTTTTTATTTTACTTATTCTTGTTTTTTATTTTTATTTTTCCTTTTATATTTTATTATTAATTTTATTTTATTTTTATTTTTATTTTTCCTTTTATATTTTATTATTAATTTCATTTTATTTTTATTTTTAATTTTCTGATATAATTTAGTGTAGTAATAAGTTTTATTTCAGATGCTACGGGGGTGATCATAAACAAGGACAGTCTGACTGTCATTATTTTAGCTAATATATAATATTATAAAGACTGTAATACCGATAAAAATATTTATTAATTTAATATAGATTATATTTGAACCTTGAACAAATTTCAACAACAGTTTATTTGTTCCTCTCTATAGTACCAATTTCACTAGTCTATATTGAATAGTATTGTCAATTATGTGAACGAAAATTAGTGTTGTTTTTAGCAATATTGTTTAGTATTTGAACCTATTAAAACTGGTTCCGTCATATATTGAACTACATTGAATCCACTTAAAAGTAATTTGAAGATTTCAGTGGTAAAAAAGGAAATTTCATTTGTTTATTCTTATATTTATTTATATTAATAGGTTCTTGACAGACACCAGAAATTAATTTTCGTATAGGAACATAGTCTAATAATTAATAGGAATCAATTTATTAATTAAATGACGTTTTGAACTAGATAAGACAAAAACAACGCATGTTAATGAATATAACACATATTAATGGAATGATGCTTCGTCTCCCTTACACGGTACCGAAAGGTAGTTTTCGCGGCCATCAAGCGATTCGACGACCGAGATAATATTTGAACATAATATTTGAAAAAATTAACTAATTTCGTTTACGCAGAGGTCAATGTGATATAAAGGCAGGATTCACTGATATTGGCTTAGTATTCACGTTGAAAGCTAAAACATTTACCATACATCTGCAATCATTCAAAATGGCCGCAACCGATACTACCAAAGTCGAGAATAACTGAAATATCCTCGATAATTCAAATGTTGATAGTGCAAAATGGAAAATGATAATATACTAGAGTATTTCTTTTTTGAGATGGAATCGGCAGAGAAAGTAGTTAAAAAAATAGACTTTGTTTTAAATATTTAAAAAACTATAACAGTGAAAATAAATATCTACCAGTACGCTGCCAAATAGGTAGGAAAGAACTTCGCTTGTTGTTACACCTATACAAGCTTGATATCCGATCGACTAGAATATAACGTACTGGAAAGAGTTACTTCAAGACGCGTTGACAACATCGGAATATAAGAAAGGCTGTTCCTCAGAATAATAATAAGTTGATTCCAGAAATTAATGATCTTAATGATTTATAGAAAATTTTTAAACAAAATTATGCTTGAAATTCATAAAAATAAAAAGTGCATTTCTCGTTTTCGAAACTTCAAGCACATACTTTGTAAGTTTCCAGTTTTTTCCCGAAATGTGAGGTTCTTTTTATGAAAACGTAGTTGGTAATTCATGAATTGCGGACTAAAAAAATTTCTCGTTTCTCGAGCAAGAACGTATTGAGTCAATTTTTGATTCCTTCTACTGAACTGACCTGTATTCCCGAAAGAGCGTTCTAAATTGATTGAAATAAGTGGTAGTCAAATGCTGCCAATTCTGGACTGTAAGGCGGGTGAGATAGAATTTCTCATCCACTATTCCCCAAATAGTTTTTTTATTGAAGATATAACATGTGGTCGAGCGTTATTGTGATGAAAAATAACGGACTCTTAACGACAGCTTTTGGTCATACAACAGACGGCTTTCAGACAGATCTGGTTACTATTTTAAAAAACTTTTCGATTTTTTGACTTGCAATCGTTCAATACCTTCCAAATTACTCTTCATGAGGTGGATTGTACTTCCACTCAAATACTTGGAAGGCGAGATAAACGAAAACCTTGTTAGAGAAAACCGAAATTGATTCATGTAGATGCAATGTTGTGACTGTGCCTCTAAATATTGTCCCATAGCCTGAGAAAAGAGTGTTGTATAATTCACACAGAACTGTAAATCATGACAAAGTGACGATAAATTATTTAAACGATAAATTAGAAACAATTTCATTATAAATTGCCTTAATGATGAGGTAAATAAAGAATACTTGGTAGCCTTTTGTCTTTTTTGCCTCTCTTTATTTTGATAAGAGAATGACAATAGATCCAGCGTAGTCTAGTCCAATAATTGGGAATGGTCGTCCTTGAGTAATTCATTCAGAATGAACCATCATTTAATTTTTCTTGATTTTTTCAGAAATTTTATTTTTTGGGGAGGGGGATATGAAAACTAGCAAAAATATGCCTAACCTATGTACAAGTACGTTTCATGAGCGAAATTAAGATCTGTAGCCTGTAATGTATTAAAACTATCATATTTAAATGGAAATCGGACGGTGGTTATACATTTAATTAGTTTTTAAATCAATTAGCTATTATTCAGTAAAAATTTTTCAAATTAATTTTTCATTTGTTAAAAAAGTCTTCATTCTAATTTCTCCAAAGAACTTACTTGGTTATTCCGAAAATTATCTCAAGGTTTTCGCTACTATGCGTGTGAAAGAAGTCCTAATATTACTGGTACATAAAAAAATATATATTTAAATAATTTATTTATTAAAATCATATTGATCATTCCCCATTTTACAAATAATATGTATTTATTTTCCGTCGTTTATAGATCTATATATAAACATGGTGAATTAGCGGGATCATGTCCACTTTTCTTAAGTTACAGAAAATCTCCTTTCACTTTACAAGCAGCGAAAAAAGCTGTAATGGAAGAAATATATTTTATAAAATTATATTATACGAAAATCTATAAATACACGTTAAGTATCACAGAAAAATATTATTAGATAGTCGTCTTCAATATTGTTTTCGACGAATAAAATCAACATTTTAGCGTGAATCTAAAGACTAGTTTATTTTTTTTTTATCTTTGTACGAGCTACGTTACTTTAATCGTTTGATACATTTTTCATCTTAGATTTAGAGGGAAAAATTTATACAATTTTAAAAACAAGCCTTCTTCGCAAAAAATAATAATATTATTTTTTTGTGTATAAAAACATAGAATAATATTAGGACAGGGTAAAGTATTTTCATTTGTTTAGTATTGCTATAGAAATAACTAAAAGTCCTGAGGTTACAGTAAGTATTTATCAAGTTATGCTGTTTGCATACTGAATAGATATCGGTTCGACCATTAAAGCATTACTCTAGATAATAAATCATCCTTACTGTACATATGAAATCCTTACAGATATCTACGTAGATATGTTTTAAAAATAACATGAATAACCACATATATGTTTATTAGTATTTGCATAGACAGCCACGTCGAAATTAGTAATCATATAGTATATTTACGTAAAAGGTGTGAAGATATCTACATTAATGTGCCTTAAAATATACGTATCGTGCATATCAATTAACATATAACTTACAAGGTCTGATGATTTCGTGCCTCCTTAAGTGTCGATAGCTTTTCTTTCATACAATATTGTCGAGCGCCTAATATTATATTTTTAATATATTGTAATTCATTTATATTTAAGACATCTATAGGGAATAGTAATTTATCTATTTCACTCATATTTTCTAACATAATAAGAAGATTTGTGTTATGAAATACCCACTCCCGGGTTGTAAAATGTTGCAGTAAGTCAAGTCCATTGGATATTTTCTTCTGTAGTCGAACCATGCTTAAAATTGAAATCTTTGTTAAGATAAGTTTAGTGTCATAACATATTAAATAAATATTTTGTACATGGTTTTTATATATTTATCAGAAATGCTTTTTATATCTCAGTTAAATTTTATTTCGTAGAAAAGAAATGATATTTCGTCGCCGAGTCGAGCTGTTGAAGAAAAGATAAAGACTCAGAGAGAGAGAGAGAGAGAGAGAGAGAGAGAGAGAGAGAGAGAGAGAGAGAAACAGATAGTAGACAGACAGACAGAGAGACAGGCAGACAGAAAAAGGAAGGGTGGAGAAACTCTGTCAGAAAGGTTCTCTTCCTAAATTGCCCTTCCAATCTTTCTGTAAATCGGAAAAAGTACTTCAGACATAAAGAAGGGGTAAACTCAAAAACGGTCGCAACCACTGTGTGAAGATTTTGCAACATCTACGTACAACGCAAAGGAATCACTGCAATGATCAGATGATGATGTGGTTGTTGTATATTAATGCATGGACTTCTTATTCTTAGACCCAGATAAAACCGATATCCCGCCATAAATAAGATTTTCGTTCTTTAGAAGCCTGCCGTCGGCAGTATCATTTGTGTGATAAGACGGGTCATTGTATCGATCGTGTTTTTTTATTTTTAACTACAATTTGTTTCAAATTATGTTTTCTTATATTAGCAATCTTTATACGTAAGTGCTTCTAACTTTATATGGTTATTACGGATGAACTTATTAGTATTAGATTTATATTAATATATTTACTTCTATATCATAGGAATTTGCATACGTTGCGAACGTTTGTATAAGTCATATGTTCACATCCACTTTTTATTATCATGAATAGAATTCTACAGACATTAGTTTTTGTAGCAAGGAAATCGAAGTTTTATATAGAGGTCTAAAATATTGCACAAATTGAAATAATAATAAACATAAATTCAATAATACTAGATAATACTTATTAAAGTCATATTTAAATATTAGAAATAAATATTTTCAACTCATTATATGAATAAACCAAATTTGACGCTATTTAGTTTACGAGAAAAAGTTTTTTTTGTTAGATCATTTGTTAAAACTGAGAAAATTAGAATTTCAGTACGTTTCCCCCTAAATTATCAGTGAGTCTTAAAAAATCTTTTTATATTATTTGCAAGCTCCTCATTTTTTCCTCAAGCATTATACGTTAATCATTAGGTTACTTGCCATCTAATTGACGAGTCTAGTTGGCAAGCTACGGTAAAACGTACTAAGAAAGTTCATCTCATATTATTTTATAATCATTGTAAGAATAGGAAGAAAAGTAGAGGTCTTCTAAGAATGGTATATTTGTTCCCCTATTACAATGAGAACCTCAATTTAAACCAATCTCTTTGCACTCGTGTGGCATTTTTCCCATACAAGGCAGATTTTTTAATAGTATGTGTGATGAAGTGCATGAACATAGTTTGAAAACTTCGGAATGTGAAAAAGTCCATATAGTTTTTCTGTGTAGTCTCTGAAAAAAATATTTAATGAGGAGTCTTGTGTATAGATATATACTGTGACGGAGGATCGTGAACGCTGCACGTGTTTATTCTACGTCCCTAGGCTCCCTCTCAAGTCCTATATGATAATTCTATATGATATAATAACATCAATATGTTATTCAAGCAGTCAGTTTTTGATTTTTGTTTTCAATTTTTGGAAAAGCTGCTCAAAACAGAAAATGTAAAAGAACTTGACCATTGGTAGATAGAATCAATTATCAGTAAGACTTGGACAACAAGAAAGAGATCTATTATGGCACGTTTATTTAAATGATAAGATTTTTTTCTATTTATTCAAAGATGTATTTACACGAAAAATGAACTATATTCTGATCTGAAATCACAAGAAAATAATTTAATGATTTAAAATATTTAAATACATATAAATGTATCTCTGTATTTTTCGTAAAAACGGAAAAGCTGGTAAATCGTGCTATCATCAAAAACATTTATTTGAAGGGATTAACGCCGAAGAAAATTAAAGAAGAGATGGACTCAACAGTGGAAATATCCTCCTCATCATATTCAACCGTTAAGCAATGGATTTCCGAGTTTAAAAAGGGTCATGTGAGCACCTCTGATGAGCCACGCTCAGGACGCCCCATTGAGGTCACAACTCCAGATATGATCGAAAAAATCCATCAAATAGTGCTGAAAGACCGAAGATTAAAAGTGCGTGGAGAGCTGAGACCTGTAAGATGTCATATGAACACGTACAAAATATTATGCACTAACATTTGTATATGGAAAAGCTCTGTGCGAGATGGGTGCCGCGGTTGCTAACAGTCGACCAAAATTGATTCAAAAGAACATTTCTACCGCCAATATGGCGTTGTATAAGTGTAATTCAAGCGAATTTTTGAGTCGATTCGTAACCGTTGACGAATCTTGGGTCCACCACTACACTTCTGAATCAAAACAACAGTCTAAACAGTGAATTGGACCAGGGGAACCAACTCCAAAGAAGGCAAAAACAATTTTTTCGGCGAACAAGGTTATGGCTACTGTTTTTTGGGATGCAAGAGGTATTATATACATTGATTACCTTGAAAAAAGTAAAACTATCATTGGTCAATACTATCCAGACTTATTATAACGTTTGAGCCACGAAGTGAAAATTAAACAACCTCATTTGACGAAGAAAAAAATCTTGTTTCATCACGATAACCCACCAGTGCACATGTCAATCGTTGCGATAGCTAAAATCAACGATCTGACGTTTGAATTGATGCAAAATTATCTGTTTCCTAACCTCAGAAAATAGCTTGGCGGTAAGAGATTTGTGGATAATGAAGAAGTAATCGAAGCTGTCAATGGGTATTTTGAGGAACTTGACGAATCAGTCTATAGAGATGGCATTACTAGACTATTACACCGCTATGAGAAATGTATCAGCCTTGGAGGATATTATGTTGAGAAATAAAAAAAATTCTTAAAGACGTTGTTTTTCTTGGCCGGAAACTTATCAATCCACCCTTGTACTAGCCTATACACTGGTTCATATAATCTCGTTCATACACAAAAGTGATGCCGTAAACAGTAATTCGTAAACCATTATAAAGTTCAAGTCCACCAAAAGCCGCAATGATGTACTGAATTGCAATAAACTAACGATCTATTGTAGAATATTTGGAAGATATTTTGAGCATAATTAACCGATAAGGCAAACAAAAAATAGAACAAAATTGAGCGACTCTTTTATTCTGCCAACACAAATTTTACATACTTTCAGCACAATCGTTAGATTGCGAAGGAATATTATGCATTTTATTTTGGGTACTTTTATAATGGTTAGTTTCCAAAGATAAAATATGATTACGTCGGCATGTTTCACCGTTGACTTTTAAGGTCATCTTCTTTCAGTTCCTGCCATAATATGGAGCTTCTTTTTTACTTGCTCTTGAGATATTCCGCTTTACAATTATTTTGATTAAGCCAGTTTGCTAGTAGAGTTATGCTTAGCATGTTTGCTTTCACTATCTTGGGCGCGTATTCTATCGCATTAGCATATGCAAATACTCGAAACAGAGGATTATATGTTAGGCTTTTCGATACCATTAAATAATATCCTCTCGGCTCTCTTATATGTACACACATATCTATACATATATATACATATATCTACAAATATATTATATATATATATATATATATATATATATATATATATATACAAATATCTCCCTTCCACTTTTTTTGCTTTTTATTCAATGCTTTATAAAAAGTGTTACAGTGGTCGGATTTACTTCAAATATGCGCCGTTTTGTTCGATAATTGGTTTCCATCTAAACGGCAACTTCATAATACCTCTCTCGTAGAAACCCCTCTCCTTATTTGCGAAGAACTCGGACAGCTACTTTTCACAAGCCTCATTTGAATCCATCTTTACACCACCAAGAGCGTTCGACATGGACAGGAGCAGGTAGTAATCACTTGGCACTATGTCCGGGCTATATGGTGGATGCGATAAAACTTCCCATTCGAACTCCCGTAGCTTCTGACGAGTCATCAACGAAGTGTGTGGTCTGGTGTTGTCCTGGTGGAACACTACACCCTTCCTGTTGGCCAATTGTAGACGCTTCTGGTCGATAGCCTGCTTCAAGCGGTACTGTTGTTCACAGTAGATGGGTTGTCTGGCCATATGGGAGCAGCTCTTAGTGGATGATTCCCTTCCAATCCCACTAAACACACAGCAAAACTTTCCTGACCGTCAATCCCGGGTTGGCCACTGTTTGGGACAGTCCACCGGCCTTGGACCACGACGGTTTTCGCTTGATGTTGTATATGATCAAATACGAGCATATAACCATATAATTCTCCGAATTATATTGGATGTTGTTGAGGTTTTGGTTATACAAGTCATCATTGTTAGTGGTGTTAAACGTTGTCATTGACATATTGTTCTCTGCTAGAGCGCGCGATAGAACATCTGGCAACTTGTACAATACGGACTTCCGATATATGATTTCCATGTATACTTGCAGCACTGCGGTCTAGTCCTCAAGCCATTCTGAAGGGCTTTTAAGGCTGTAGAGGTATCTCAGGTTGTAGTGGTCTGTAATCACAGTATATTTTGTGACTAGGAAATAAGCCTAAATGTTTTAGTTCAATATTTCTACACTCCAGATAAACGTTCCTTTTCAACTTACATAAACTATTATATGTGGGTCCTCTTTTCTGAATTCTGGCGCAGTATCCTTCAGTATAAGTAATTACGGCGCTTTATAACGTATATGGAATTTTGGCTACTGACATTGCCAAGACAAGTGCTGGCGTGAACAATATACGTACATGATTGTATGTCTTCTGTTGTTTTGGGCCACAGTGCCACTTTACGACAGTCTTAAGTAGAGGGGTTAGGGTAGCCTTATGTCGGCCAGTGATTTCATGAACTGAACATATTACCCAATGCCCTAGGAAGAGTCGGGTACTCACTAACGGGTTCCGTTTTTTTTGAAATGTGTGAAGCGGATTTTATCCAGGATGTATTCCCGATATTTTAAATCTGAAAAACATAACTTTGACCTGCGCCGATTGACATGTAAGCCCTTCTTTAAGCTGTTTAAAGCAGCCTCCAATTACTCTTTAAAGCTATTAGTGGTTATTATTCTATCTTTCATGTATAAGAATACCGTGAGCTCCCTTTGTGGTCCAAACATTTCGTCTATGCCTCGTTAGAAACTGGCAGTTACATTTTTGATGTCATTTGGTATCCGTGTATCTTAGGATAGTCATTTCTGTGATATCAGTAAAATCGTCTTGTTTGGGTTTTCGACATCAAGCGGTATCTAGTGGGAGACCTTGCCTAGGTGTATATTAAACAGTTATCGGGCTTCTTTTTATGCAGTAGGATCTCATGTACAAAAGTGAATACATATCTTCTTTGTTGATCTAATTTACCACGTTATAGTTAATTCAAAAGTGTATATTCCCGTCCTTTTCAAAATATTCACGAAGCCGCTACTTCACCAGCTCTTTGTTGGTAGGATTATTATGCCTATTAGTACGCGGTCTATTTCTGAACATGCCTGTATTATTCATCTGTGTGGTATCATATGCAATTTTTGTTTAATATGGCCACGCTATTACATGTCAATTTGATGTGATGGCATGTTCGCAAGTCTCAAAAAGCCTTGGTCCAGTGAAACCATTTCGTCTACCAGTTACTTCAACCGTCAGGGCAGTCGTACAATATACGACAGCTATGTCCGTAATTGGTTGCATAAACTTTTTGTGATATGTTGCGCATTTTGTTATTATATTTTGAGTGTGTGATATAGGAAAAAGACTTCGATGCTCAATATATCGTCGTATTCGATGAGCCTGGATACTTTGAACCGTAATATTGTATGATTGTTGGCTTTGTACAATTTTTATCTCATAATAAAATTTCATAATGATTTCTACTTTACGGCCTTTTTAGCATAGTTCGCCATATAGCAATTGTATGCACGAGGTTATGGTTAAAATTGCTGATTTGACTAGTTTAGATGCATTTATACGTATACTTAACACTACTTAGATGCATTTATAAGTATACTTAACTGTATGAAACGCGCGTTTTCGGCGCATATTGCGGCGTTTCAAATACCGTAGCCTTAGGTTTAATGTACTCGTGGCCATATCATGATGACCATATGGCTTTCCTATCTGTTACTTAACACTTTATTTTTGTTGTTAACACCCCTGATACTAATAATATGCGCGTCAGGAACGGGAACTACAGAAAGTTCGCATGTATATGTTTTTGATGTGCATTTGTATTTTGATTGCACACGTCTTTGCTGTGTTGTCATGCATAGGAGATTTTATAGTGGCTCCCGTGGTTCTGATTATTTTGAAGATCAGTATTTGAGAAATCTCCGAAACAGCAGGATGGTCAATTTCGATATTCTTGTCTTTGTTACCGTCCCATTTGGTCGCATGTTTACCGAAGAGGTGTCTTAGCTCATACCGTGTCAGGCCACCGCGTGTGACGTTGATAGTTCCATGAAATTATAAATTTAGCTGGGCGGCTTCTTTGCACTGATTCCGTATTCATGTTTGTGAATAGACTGTTAATTCTCTACTCCTATCCGGAAAAGGTTACGATTTTATTACTGGAGTCTGGCATGGTATTTACGAGTATGCTCCTATATTGAGTCTACTATCAGAGTATATATACACTATATTAACTCACTTTCGATGCTACTTTATTGCCGAAATTGCTATACTATTATTGAAGTTGTTTGAGTTGTCTTTTGTACCCGAGAGTGATAGGGAAAGTATGTGTCGTATAGACTTAACAAAGTTGTACATTAACGACGTTCTACAGATTCTGATTAAAAAAAATAGTGTATAGATGAAGAAAAACAGCACAAATAAATAAAACTATAAATAAGAATTACTTATTGAAAAAGAATTTTTCATAATTTATTATTAATAATATTTCGTTTATTTATAAAAATATTTCTTGATTGAAATTTTTATTCTATATTTAAAATACTTTTTTATGTTATTTAATGTCGTTTTATTTAAGCTTCCAAATATCGGTGCTAATTAGCGACGGAGGTCTACAATGTGTTTGTAAATAAACTACATATAAATTATTATAGCGGTGCTTGTGTCCATTGGCCCAGACCGGGATTTGAACTTAGATCACCAAGTTACTAATCCTTCGCTCTAGCAACTGAGCTAAAGTAGGTCTCTTTAAATGTTTTAATTATGCTTATTTCGACTAAAATGTTAAAACATATTGCTACAGTACTATTTTCACATTTTAAATATTTATATGTACTATCATTTATATAGTCATGTCTTTCCCAATTATTTAATAATTATTTAAAATTATTTTGTGGCTTACTGATATGTGGTGTACCAATTTTCACATAAGTAGTATCATCATTTAATATATTATTTATATTATTTATATAATCAATTTTATTAGAAGTTCAATTATATTAAACTTTGTCTGCCTTTTTAATGATGATATTCGAATTATTTCTCAAAAAATTCTTCGTGATGATGAATTCATGTAAAAAGTTATTATTCAAATAATTATCAAGTTTATTCTCTCTTTTAAATTACTAATGATATGAACTAAAGATGTTCTACATTCTTTTCTTACTTCATTATTTAAATTATATTTATTAATGATAGAATATTATTTATATAGAAAGAAATGACTTGCATCAATTTTTCTTTTTATTTTAACTTCAAAGCCATCAACTAATCGATGAATATAATAAAAATTCGTTCAGGAATCTAACAGACAAAGAAAGACCGGAAGAAGTAGTAAATATCATGTCTAAAGATACCAAACATGGAATATTATATTCTAAAAAGAGTTTCCCTATCAAAGAAATCATCGTGGAGGTTGAAAGTAATCTTTTTAATTTACATAAGGAAGTAAAAAAAAATGTAGAACATCTTTAGTTAATATTATTAGCAATTTTAAAAGAGACAATAAATTTGATAATTATTTGAATCATAATTTTTTATGTGAATTAAAAATTGCGAAGAATTTTTTGAGTAATAATCCGAATATCATCTTTCAAAAGGCAGATGAAGGTAATATAACTGTAACTTCTAATAAAATTGATTATATAAATAATATTCGGTTGTCAAATATCTCCCTTCCGCTTCTTTGTCCTTCATTCAATGCTTTATAAAAAGTGTTACAGTTGTCGGATTTATTTCAAATATACGCCGTTTTGTTCGATAATGTGTTTCCATCTAGACGGCAACTTCATAATACCCCTCTCGTAGAAACACAACTTTACACCATCAAGGACGTTCGACATGGACAGGAACAGGTAGTAATCACTGGGCACTATGTCCGGGCTATATGATGGATACGATCAAACCTCCCTTCCGAACTCCTGTAGCATCTGACGAGTCATCAACGAAGTATGTGGCGTTGTTCTGATAGAACATTACAACCTTCCTGTTAGCTAATTGTGGACGTTTCTGGTCGATAGCCTGCTTCAAGTGGTCCAGTTGTTGACAGTAGATGATAGTCGATATATTGAATGATGATACTACTTATGTGAAAATTGGTAATTCACATATCATTAAGCCACAAAATAATTTGAAAGAATTACTAAATAATTGAAAAAGAAGTGACTATAAATGATAGCACATATAAATATTTATAATGTGAAAATAGTACTGTAGCAAAATATGATGGGTTTACCAAGATTCATAAAGAAAAGGTGACATTTAGAATAATAATACCTTCTTTTAATTTCCCAACTTATAATATTGCCAGATTTTTATCTAATATATTAGTGTAAATGCTCAATATAAGCTTACTGAAGTGTTTAGTTCCGCTGGCATGCCTGTCGGCAAGTGCGAAGCAAAGCACAGCAATTTAAATCTATTAAACACTCAAGACGATTTTAAAGACTTATATAAGAAGGAAACGGTTTCGACTCTTGATCTATGTTGGAGTCCCTTTGATGTTGCCTTTCATTTTCAAATTAAACTGCTTTTATCACCTCCAGCTACTACAAAGCGTTCCATTTTATCGTAGGTAAACTCTTCGAACCTATGGATTTTTGTCCCCAGTTATAGTTCGTGTAAAATACCAATTCGATGTTTGTGGATGCAAAGTGTTCATTGGGATTCGTCTGTTTCAGGTCGAATTCAGCAGGAGTGGCTTCTCTACAAATAGCAACTTGCTGACATAGAGAAGATTCGATTTCCACATTGGGTAAATACAAGCAAGTCTGAATCCTGGTATTTGCATGGATCTTGTGACGCTTCTGAGTGTGCCTTTGTAGCTGCAATTTTTGTGACTGTTCCAAGTGCCAGATGTGCACCACAGCTGCTCATTGCTAAAACAATGGTAGCTTCACTTAAAGTTGTAAGTTTACCAAAGTTGAAACTCTATGGTGCAGCATTAATAGCCAGACTTATGGCTAGAATACTTTCTAAGTTAGACTCTTCGCCAAAAGAGATTCATTGTTGGTCCGACTCAAATGTCCTTCGGGGCTGGCTAAGATCACACCCATCTCGTTGAAAGTCATATGTTGCAAATAAAGTTAGTGAGATTAGAACTCTCTGGCCGACAGTTAAATAGCGACATGTCCCATCCGCACATAATTCAGCAGACTTAGCAGTCAGAGCATGTACTGCACTACATTTGTAAGAATCAGCTATGTGGTGGTCAGGACCTGTTTGATTGGTTGAGGATGAGTGCTTGTGACCCTTCCAAACAGCTGAAATTTCAACAAACTTAGAAATTCGTCATTTAACTGAAGTATGGTTCATTCAAGACTATTAAGATTGAGAAGAATAGTTTGTTCGATTTTCCTCCTTCGATAAATTAGATGCTAATATAGCTTATGTCTTCGTTGGCCTAGAAATCTGTCACGTTCTAAAGAGCAGAAAAGAATAGGTTGTTTTTTCGGGTGAGGAGATCTCAATAGCTACTTTAATTAAATTGGTCCAACAGTCGGTTTTTTTTTGTTTCAAATTTTGTGTTCAGGATAGTAACTTCCGTCAAGAAATCCATTACGCAAATTAATACTTTTTATTGGTACTGATAATATGCTTCTTGTAGATGATAGATTGCACAAAACTTTCTTATCTGAATCAAATAAGCACTCAGTGATTCTATCAAAAACGCATCATATTACCACTTTACTTTTTATAAAAGATCACCATTGAACTTTACATAGGGGGGCTACAATTGTACCCAGTGATTTACAGAGAAGCTATTGGATAATGCATGCTCGAAGTATTATTCGAAAAGTAGTTCGTCAATGCATCACCTGTATTCGATATAATGCTCACACTCAGGACCAGTTGATGGGATCACTTCCTGCAATTAGAGCAAGACCTGCTCGACCCTTTTAATACATCGGAGTCCCCTTTTGTAGTCCCCTTTTGTATTAAGGTGTCTTCTGAAAGGGGATAAAATCATTTCAAGGGTATGGGGCAATTTTTCGTATGTTTGGTCGTCAAAGCAGTTCTTTGAAATTGGTATCTGATCTTATCGCACAAGCATTTTTAGCTGCGTTTCGGAGGTTTACTGCTTGCCAAAGTCTGTGTAAAGTCATTCACATTGATAATGGCAGAACCTTTCTGGATAGTAAAGTGATAATTCAGCGTCTCTTTACTAAAGCTTCTGTTTCAGTACAAATAAATCCATCTACTCTGACCCAAGATCAGGTGGAATGACGTTTCATTCCTCCCAGAGCCCCTAATTTTGGTGGCATTTAACAAACTAATATGAGGTCTTTTAAAAGACATATATGCAGAATTATAGGTGAATCAAAATTGTCGTTCGAGTTATTTTCACCTCTCCGAGCTAATATTGAGGCGTGTTTGAATCCTAGACCACTCAGTGTACTTAGTTCAGATCCTGCAGATGTGAGTGCAATCCAGGTCATTTTCTCATTGGTGGTCCACTTGTAACACTCTCTGAAGCAGTTGTAGAAATTGATGACTCTCTGCTTCAAATGGAGGTTGATACAGCTGATAGGAAATCGTTTTTGGCAGAGATGGCAAAAGGAATATCTTGGTCAGTAACAACAGAGAACAGTTTGTGTAGAAGGCGGTTTGTTTATTCAAATTACTAAATGTTTTAGTGTAGTGAGGATAGGGGTATACATAGATTAGAATATTAATATAAGGTTTAGCTTAGTCCCTGATGAGGAACCGTAGCGAGCTCGAAACGTTGGAAAACCTCGAGTCAATCTTCAATTGCATAAAGATGGTGGGGACGGTCATATTACACTTTACTAATAAAGAATTTTTATTTTCCGCTAATATTTTTTTAAGATCAGAAAACAGGATTAGAAAATTCTAACTGCTTCAAGCACTTTTTCTCCTTTCAAATTTAGAATAATATAGTGCTTTATTGTGGGGAGGAGTAGGTAAATTCAATAGCTAATACTTTGCATGGGAAATATTTGACAGAGATCGATAGGCATTATATACTTAATACTATATGTAGTATATTATAATGAATATAATATAAATAATATATAACATTAATGTATATGTATATGAAGAGATATATTCATCAGATACAGGTGTAAGGTATAATGATTAGAAAAGTAAGCAAGCTGTTGTCAATTAATAATAGGGTACTGTTAGATACATTACTATATGCTTAAATACATGATGATAAAATAAATTAATTTAATTAAGATATACAGTCTGTCAAATAAGATCATGGTCGTGTTAATTTATAAAAACAATTTACTTGATCAAACTTTTATACTTATATATACATTGTACACATTACAAAGGAAGATGCAATTCGGTCAACAATGTGTCTAATCACCACCGGCGTCGATAATTTTCTGGCATCTCTGAGGCATACTTTCTACTAATTTAACGGCGTATTCTATTGGCCATGAATTCAAGATCCGATGCATTTGGTAAGACAACTACTTCAACGTATATATGCGTCTTCTACGAAGCTTCTCTTTAATATATGCCCATACATTTTCAATAGAGTTTACATCGGGCGACTGCGACTGCCAATCCAATGTAACGATGCCAGATTAAGCCTTCTACTCAGTACAGAGCTTGCTGCGATCTTTAGGATCGTTGTCCTCCTGCAGAATCCAATCTTCATTTCTTCTGATGAACCATCGTTTGACAGATGGTAGTAAAGCCTTTTTATAGATTTTTATCCTTTTTTCGGCATTTAGGTTGCCAATAAAGAGATGTAAAGTAAAGGAATACTTGCTTTGTGAAACAGCCCCGAAGATGCACCTGATTCCATGTTTTACGTTCCGCTGAACAAGCCTATTGGTAGAAGTTGATCAGGCTCCCGTGAGGACACAACGTGCTCATATAGAATATTCATCAATGAAAATGACATTTTTAAAATCTGTATCAATATTCCCAAGGGCCCAAGCGAGTCAATTTGTTACATGTTTTTCAGTCAATACAGGCTTCTTCATAGTGTTTTGTCATTTCAGGCCGCGTCATTTTAGGTTATGAGTACGAAGATGGGTTCGGATAGTTTCTTAGGATATACGTAAACCTTTTGCCATTAATTTTACTTGTCCTTGCCACACTGTTACAGCAGGATTTCGCGAAAACAGATTCACTATTTTTTCTTCATCTTTTTTGTCCACTTTTCATATCGAACCATATTCTAATAAATCATTGACATTTTTAGCCACTTTATGTCGCTGTACCCACTTCTATACAAATTCCTTCGACTTATTTATCAGCCACTGATTGCGACATTTTAGGACCTTTCCGGTGGATGCAAAAGTACACAGCCTCGTAGCGCGATGCATACTTAGCACTCATGGCGTTTCTTGACAATGCATCCAGGACAAAGCTTCTCTCTACCGGCTTGCGAAGGAATCAGAGCAAAATCTTTCATTGCATGGCAGTAAAGTCGACGACGCTCTTACTTAACTGACTGTACAATATTTGACTATATATATACATGTATATAATAAATACTTTGTAGAGTAGTAGAATCATAAATATCTGTAGACCACTAATCGCTCAACTAATGATTCTTCAATTTATATTTAATGAAATATTAATATATAGTTAGAATATGAAAAACATTATATTAGATGAAATGTCGAGCATAAATGAAACTGAAAATCACACACGAGCAGCGTGTACAGTTTGGCAGAATCAATATATATAATTGCACAGATATTATTAGCGTACCGTTAACGTATTTATCACCGAGGTTACGGAATTCTGTTGGATAATTTGCACATGTAACATATATATAGACGCACGCCAGAATTCTGAGATCAATAGTATAGAAATCACTAGCTTAAATTAGAACCAATAATATAGATATAAGTAGCTTAGAAAAATCATACAGACTTGAGATTCAGTTTCGATAAGCTTCAGGTGACGCAGTTGAGAGTTGACTCATTATAAATGGATAAGTTTGAGATATCGATGTTTCCGGTAGTCCTCACGATTACATGAAATATCTGATCTATCAAAAATTCTGGGTTCGAAAGATATTTGGTGGAAACATATTGAACACAAGCAAATCACCAGTTTGAGGAATTTCAAACTGATGTTATTAGTCCAGTAGCGAAAGTAAAATTAGCCATAGCGAGTATACACTAGGAATACACATTAATTTAACTCAAATCTTTATTGTCCCTATCTGTCTTATGTATTTCTTGTCCGTATGGTTGAATTAATCAAAGAAGGTCTTGTGAAATATCCGGTGATAGTCCTAAAGAAAAATAATTATATTCATTGATCGGGATGCTGAATAAAACGCTCAATATAAACATTATGGTCTCGAGAAAAAAATGTATCAAAATGAAGACGAGTTGCCTGACTTGAGTCATAAACTTGGAACCAATCGTGTGAGTACCTTCCGCTCGGAATCCTAAGAATCACAGCTTTTAAAGAAATAGAGAATATTACCAGAAAGTACTACCCATCTTGCTGGAAGTGGATCGAGCTGCATTAAATAGGGTGTAAGAGTTGGTATTAATTTGCCTGGTTGAATGAAAAACTGTCTTTATCAACAACTGTTTATACCTATTGAGTGCATCCAAATCGGTAAAATTCACCGCCGCTTATGTAAAATCGACCAAGTCGTCAATTTATAATGAGAACCATTGATAATAATAATATTATCTTATTATAATAATAATAATAACTTATAATAATACTAATCACATTCGTATACACGTCACTTATGTTACGTATACACGTACATATATACTCGTACATAGTGTGTTCCAAAAATTGTAAGACTACGGGTATAAAATCCGTACTACTTGCGCTATCTTCATGAAAATTCTTTCATCTTCATCTTCACCTTCATGAAATTTCTCTCGCTGCGAGTTACTATAACCTATACAGTTTCAAGTTCATCGGATTGCATACAGATGTTCAGTAGTAGTTTTCGTGGGAGTATACAAGTGGTCGCTGTCATTGTTTAAGATGATTATCAAACAACGTGTTGCAATTAAATTTTGCTTTAAAGTTGATAAAACTTTTTCATTGCCTGTAGCAGTCGTGGCCTTAGCAGGAGCTCCAACAACAAAGAAGCCAAATCAGCGTCCCCTTTAGTCTTACTGATGAGAACCAATTGAAACTCCTTCCAGAGTCTGCTAAAAACTCTGCCCACTAGGGACCCGTTGTACAAGTCGAAAAAGATATCCAGGCGACGTAAAGCGATCACCCGAAGTACCTCGCTAGATATGCCATTGGGATCTGGAGCCTTGTTAGGCTTCGAAGCTCTATGGAGCTCTCCCTGCGTGAAGAGAGGGATATCTATCTCTGTGGTTTCGTTCGTCACGTCTATTCTCTCTTGATGAGTCGGAAAAAGTCTTTAGACTATTCGTTCTACGATTTTCGCGCCTCGTAATACCGGCGGGCCTCGCCTCCCCAATACGCGTGTCAAAATTTTGTAACCGTTTTCCCAAGTGTCCGAGTTCACCTCATCAATGAGTCACGCCCAACATCATTTCTTGTTATCGTTGATCGCAAATCTCAATCGCTCCGTGATAAGCCTGTATTCCGCAGAGACTTCGGGCTCGTTGAACTTTCCGGCTCAGCTTCAAACAGGTGCTTATAAGATCCGCGATTTCCCCTGTCCACCAGTATGTCTGTCATCTGTTGCGTATGTTGCGTTTCTTGGGCATGATGACATCGCATAGGCGTTGGAGAAAACTAGTCGTCGTCGCCGCTAACGCCTCCACGCTGTCCCGATTTTTCAGCTTTTGAGGCACCTCCCGTGAGGGAGGTTTTGCATTTTGCAGCTGCCTTTCGAGTTCGTCAGTGTGTAGGTATTTGGGGTTCCACTCGACAGGTCTTGTTCCACGCTCTTCCTTCTGTTTCGCTGCGCTTGTGAGTTCAAAGGCAATATACTGATGATGACTGACTGTATAGCCCTCGATCACCCGCTACGCCCTTACCCTAGTCCGAATTCTGTTCGAGGCTAAAGTTACATCCGGTACGGAGTTACCATACCCGTTTTTCAAACATTTATCATCCTTATCTGTACAAGTATTAAGTAGCTTTCTAATATTATTATTGTTTCTAAGGTAAACTTCAATATTATGCTTTTTAAATGCACTTCTAAATCTTTCGGATAATCCTTTTACATATGGCAATACCACGATTTTATGATTGTTATCCCTCTTTTCCATATTACGTTCTCTACTGCTATTATAAATTTGATTCACTCTCTCTCTGCAAACATTTTATCTATAAAGTCTATTGGCTAATCATTATTAATAAACATCTCTTTCACTAATTTTTAATTATCTTTCCTAAAATCTTTGTGTGATAATTTGATTGCTCTGTCGATGACTCCCTTTACAGTACCTATCTTGTTTCTGAATAGATGGTGTGAGTTAAAATTTAACAACCTACCTGATCATGTAGGTTTTCTGTACCGATTTAATTTTACTCTGTTAATTTATTTTCTAATTTTAATTCCTTTGTATACTTAATTCTATCATGTATGGAATTAAAAACATCATATAATATGATATGATAATATAATAGAATAAGTTATTTTTATATATATGATTAAGTATTCCTGCCTTATTATTACCATTCTTTCCGATCCTTCGCCTCTTTTTGTAATATTGTAATTGCTTGCGTCAATTGAGAATATAAAACTAATATTAGTGTTTAAATTTTATACAATTCTCTAAACATGAGATTTTAATTTTTTAATAATAAACACGAAACTAGACCACTTATCAATTGTCATTTAATTTTGAATATTATTGTAAAATGATGATATAAATCAAATTCAAAATATTTTTCTTAAAAAATTGTATTTAGCTTCGTCAATAATAGTAAGCGAGCAAGTATATTAAATATTATATGAAATAACGGAACACAACTGTATTGTTACTTTGTGTATTTACATAGACATAATAATTTAACACGGTTCACTAAAGTCCAAACATATACACTACTTCTAAATATTAAGGGGTATTGACAAATTGAAAAAATTTTATTCGATTTTGGACGAAGACTAGCTCGGAATATAATGGTTTTTTATAATAAAAGACTCTAAGAATGGTATTCGTGGTATCTAAAAATTATCTGCATACACTTGAATTGAACAAAAACAATTCATCCATAGGTATGTATAGGAGATTTTATGTTCAAAATGGCATAAACAAGAGATATTAATGTTACAAGAAAGAATGCTGTTATTAATTCTATTATTTTATTTTCTATATTTATTTTATGATGAAAAGTTAAATTGCTCTGACTACTATCTTATACATAAATTAAATTTTGGATAGACTTTTAAAAAGCATCCACATCTGATTTTGCTATACATTATGTTTCTTAGGGTGCTGTATTGTGATCCATCAATGTAGCACTAGTTTCATATCGTACATGTTACATCGAATATCCATTATAGCTACCGATTTGAGAAAAATATCGCTAATAAAGAAATAATTACTGAATTATAGAGCTAACATTTTCAAACCATTTTTTAAAAATTATATGATTATTATAAAAATAATAATCAATTATAGAATTATAAAAAATGTAAGTATCAATAATTATCGATTGTATATAATTATGGATAATATAATGATAGCAATTAACGAAATTCAATCATTTGTATAATAAAATAATAAAAAATCGTAAACTTGAAAACATTTGAAATATTTCGAACTTCCTTCATAATGAAGCGAAAGGTTTTGTAGAGTTTTTATATAATTACAGTAATTTATAACTTTTAAGAATTTATTTATTATAATAATAACTAGCAAGATCCGAGAAATTTAGTTTTCAATAATAATGGATTCACATATTTGGATAAGATTGAATATGAATTATAGTCATTCATACAATTCAATTATTTATTAAATAGAAAAAATAATAACTTACAAAAATTGATAAAATTCAGTTTCAATAAAAATGGATTGAAAGATTTGATAGACTTTGAATATTATGATAATAATTTGTGAAATTTAATCATGTAGTCATTTTATAAGATTAAAATCTTGTAACGTTCCTTTCCCCCTCGGGATAGCCTACGCGGTATCTTCCCAGCGTAGTTTTGAAATTCCTAGATGACCGGCAGTAGGATCGTTATGTACTTCGTTTAGTACTCTATGTTGCTCGGATTTCGGTACACAGATCTTCCATTGCAAATTTTCACTCGTATCATTGAAGTCTAATGTGTGTAAAATATGCTTATATAATCTGCCATTAATGATACAAAAATCGGGGTAGTTTTCAGGATCACTCTCCACATTTTTGTATATTTTTTCGTACCAATCTGCTATTTTAATTGTAGTTGCTTCGACGGCTAGCGGCTGTCGAGATAGAGTATCGGCTAATAAATTATCTTTACCAGGACGATATTTAATTTCGAAATCGTACTGGCTTAATTCAAGTGCCCAGCGGGCTAATCGACCGGAAGGATTCTCTATGTTATTAAGCCATTTCAGCGATTGATGGTCGGTGAGTACAATAAAATGATATCCTTCAAGATAATCTCGAAATTTCCACACACCCCATTTAATTGCTAGACATTCTAGCTCAGTGGCGGAATAGTTTTTTTCGGCTGGGGAGAGTGTTCGACTTGCAAAGGCGATGACTCGTTCGTTGTTCTCATATGCTTGAGTAAGCGCAGCTCCCAATCCTTCTTTACTGGCATCCGTTTGCAGGATAAACGGACGGCTCCAGTCTGGACAGGAAAGGATGGGTGCGTTTGTGAGAAGCTGCTTGATTTTGTCAAATGCATCTTGCTCGGTTTCTCCCCAGGTCCACTTAGCTTTTTTTCTAGTAAGTCGATGTAGTGGTGCGGCAACATTCGAGATATCTTTAAGAAATCGTCTGTACCATGATATTAGACCCATAAATCGCTGAATTTCTTTCATGTTTTTCGGTGGTGCTAAATTTAGTACAGCAGCCACCTTTTCCGGATCGGTTTGTAGACCGTTTTTGTCTACAATATGTCCTAAATATTTTAGACTTGAGCGGGCGAAATGGCATTTATCCGGATTAGGTTTTAATTTCGCTATTCTTAATCGGTTGAATACTTCTTTTAATTTTTGTAGATGTTCCTCAAACGTAGACGAGACTACTACGATGTCGTCTAGATATGCGAAAGCATACGGAGCCATTTCTGGAGTAATCACTCTGTCTAAGAGTCGTTGGAAGGTAGCCGGTGCTGAGTGTAAGCCAAACGGCATTACATTGAATTCATATAGGCCTTTTCCGGCGACGGTGAAGGCAGTGACAGGACGGCTTTCCGGTGTTAGAGCTACTTGCCAATATCCATTTTTCAAATCTAATGTGGATAGATATCGGGCTCCTCTTAGCTTGTCTAGTGTCGCATTAATTTGTAGAAGAGGATAAGCGTCTTTCTTTGTAACTTTATTTACTTTTCTGAAGTCCACACAGAATCGTGCTTTTCCGTCCTTCTTTTTTACAATAACGACTGGTGAACTCCACGGACTGTTTGACGGTTGAATTACGTTTTCGTTTAGCATTTTATCAACTTCCTGATTGATGATTTCTTGCATGGCCGGATTTCTTGGCCGATATTTCTGTTTAATAGGTGTTTTTTCTTCCACGACGATTTCGTGTTGCAGGAGCGGAGTAGGACCTTTGATAAAGTTAAATTTATCCATCTCTGTTTTTAAAAATTTTTCTAATCTCTGACGTTCGGTGGGATTTAAATTCTGTAGTCCGTACGGTGTATCAATTGTACATACCTGATGTATTTGATTGTTTACTGATTTATTTATTTCACAGTTGTTTAATATTATACGGATTTCAAGTTTTTTTAGAGTATCCATACCTAAGAGCATAGGATGGCTCAATCCATTCATTACTAAAAATTTTTGTTGGAATCTTTTTCCTTGTACATATATTGGTCCATAAATATTTCTTCCAAGGCTTATTTCTGAGCCATTTGCCAAGACTGCAATTCGATTACTTGGCTCAGTATGCCATCCGAATTTCATACAGATTTCACTCAATTGTTCACTCACATAGGAACTTACTGATCCCGTATCCAAAAGGGCTGACACTTCGTAATCGCCGATCATTACTCTTACAAAATGTCTGTTGTCGGTTTCTATTTCTAATTGTTGTTGTTGGGCCGAGCTAGGTTCGGTGTGGGCTCGGCCCTCCTGGCGTTTCCCGACGGGTGGCACTTGCAATCACGAGTGTATACATTATCACGACCACAATATGAACAAAAGATCTTTTGCTGGTTTGTGCACTTAAAACGATCGTGGCCCGTTTGTTTGCACTTCCAGCAACACTTAGTTCGGTCGTATACTGAAGCAATTTTATTGTTAAAATTATTTACTCGGATCTCCGGTTTTCTTGTTTTATATTCTGGTGTGGAGGTGTGATTTTTCGTAATTTTCTGTCTTTCACACTGTTTTTTGGTTTCCAGATACTCTTCTACTTGTTGAACGATATCTGACGTTGTTTTGACGTCATCACGACGAATATGTAATCTATATTCGGCGAGCATATTGTAGTACATTGTTTCGGTTTTCTGTTCCTCCGAAAAACCTCCTCGACGTCTCATTAGTGTAATTAATGAATTATCGAATGCACGGATGTCTTCATTAGGTTCTTGTACACGATTATGGATCTGTCGATCAAGATTTCGACGTTCGCTAGGTGACAAGTAGAATTTTCTCAACCCTTCTTCTAATTCCGAGAACGTTTTAAAATTTGAGGCATAATTTCTATGCCATAATTGTGCATCACCTCGCAATAGTTCCGGGAATCCATTCAAAATTTGTTGTTCGGATAAATTATATGCTCTTTTCAACTCATGGATCCTTTCGAGGAAAGAGTGTAGGTTTTTGCCATCAAAGTGACAATTCCACTTTCTCATTTGGTCCATCACTTTGGCGTTTTCTTGTGCAGCCGACGGTTGTTGCACGTATACAGTAGCAGGCGGAGTGCTAAAAGGTGTGTTCGCAGCTTGGTGTGCCACGACTGGACTGGACGTTGATGCAGCTGCTTGTTGGTTTAATAGTTGTATACGTAATTGACGAAATTCTTCCTCAATTTCTTCAAGATCTTGAGTTCGATTTACATCTTCGTTGAAGTCTTTTTCGTCTTCTGGTTTGTCGAAAAAGAGCTCCGGGTGAGCTCGTACATATGAAATTAAATTTTGTCGCAAATACGCTTTTGTACCTTCTATTGGTAAATTGTTTTTAACGAGTTCTCTTTCAATTTGCTCATTCGTTAGTTTATAGATCCAGCTTACGCGTGGTTTTGCCATTTTAGCAAGATTTGAAATTTATATATATATATAAAAAAAATATACTGTGTAATATTTTGATTCTTTCTGAGATGGAAAAAATAATTCCTTTTTATTTTATTTATAAGAAAACTATTATCTTAGTTTTCTATTTTCAAAACGATAAAATTTTTAAATAAATTTTGATTTGTATTACTTCGTGCTTCGGCTCAACCCGCCTTAGCACCTAGTCGCTCAGCCCGCCACTAGGCTCTTTTCACACAAATCGAAATACGGTTTTTTATAAACAATTAAAAAAAAATTTCCGCTTAAAGAAATTATTCTGTAATTTCAGAAATAATAAACTTTATTCAAATTAAATTTTTTCGGATTTATACTAGTCCCTGTTCGGGCGCCATGTAACGTTCCTTTCCCCCTCGGGATAGCCTACGCGGTATCTTCCCAGGGTAGTTTTGAGAGGGGAGGAAGTTTTTCAGGATTGGACGGCGTTTTCAGGAAAATAATATTACACGAACACAGTATATAATTTTTTTATAACAAAAAAATATAAATTTATTTACGAAAAAATAAATCAGCTCCTCTATCTACAGGATTCTGAAACAAATCAATATAAACACAAAAAATAATTAATAAAGGTAAACTATAGCTAGATCTATATATTTATTTGTATAAATTTTGCGCTATTTTCCGCAATGCCTCTAATATTCGGCGCTAGTTTCCGCACGAATACCCGGTGTTATTTTCCACGCGGGGATTTAATGAATCGAGACAGGTTGATTTGAAAGGGAAAAAAAATAAGGAACAAACTTAACTCCGCTGGTCTTTTGAGGAGCGCCTCGCAACCAGGATCAAGAGTTAAGGGTAGAATTTCTGATCTGGATAAGTAAACTGCTGGTCTTTTGAGGAGCGCCTCGCAACCAGGATCACGTTTACTTAAGGATAGGTAAAGTTATTAGCCGTCTGTCTTTTGAGGAGCGCCTCGCAACAGAGATCAAGCTAATAACTTCGGAGAAATTGGTAAATGTAAGGATAAGTAAACTGCTGGTCTTTTGAGGAGCGCCTCGCAACCAGGATCACGTTTACTTCGGAAAGGTAAATTATTAACCGTCTGTCTTTTGAGGAGCGCCTCGCAACAGAGATCAAGTTAATAATTTCGGAAAGGAAAAAAGTCAGGATTAAATCGAGCTCTGGAAAAGGTATTAGCTCCGGGAGGAGTTCGTGTGAAACAACTTCGGGGCAGTTGGTTCACCGGGCGAACTGCCGATTTTGCCTTTTGCGGGCCTTTTTATAGCAAAATAATCGGATAATTCCGTCGCCGCTCGTTTAATTTCGGACGAGGCGCCGAATTATAATAATTATATTAATAATAACAATAATTATAATAATAACAATAGTAATCAATAATAATTATAATATTCAATAATAATTATAACAATTATTATTTTGTATTTCGTTATTATTAGCAGCCTGTGTGCTGCGCACAATAATAATACACATATACACAAGTTTAAATATTTATATACATATATTTATACATTATGTGTACATTAAATTATTTGCTTTAGTTAATTTAATTAAATACAGCGGGTGCATTCGTTTTTGGACACCCGTTGTATATGCTGGTATTTGCGCGTTCGCTACATTGGTTGCGGCTCAGGCTGCTCAGTGAGAGCGTGTAATAGTGTGCGTGCGGCATGTATTAGAGGGGATAGCGGCCGCCGGTCTAATACATTGAACGCGCGTTCTCTTGCCGCGCGCAGTGTATCCCCTCTACGGCATACGCTGTACTTAACTTAGTGGTAGAGAGAGAGACTAGATATCGCGTTCTCTCTCTACTTTACCAAGAAATTTTTAAGTAATGTTTTACTTATTCGAATCATTAAGAGCATAAGGTGAAAGATCTAAAACTTTTAATTATTGTAATTTAACAAGATCTGTGCTCAATAATTTTTAATAATTGATCTCTAAAAATACACATACAAAATAATTGATTTAAAAATACATCTTATGCGATTAAAATGGTGATTTTTCTATCATTTTATATTTTATTATGCATTGTTTAAACGTAAAATTATTGTTTTATTCTTATAATTATTATTTAAATGGAATAATTTTAATTGCGTTAAGGCCTTTCGTGAGACTTAATATTATGTTCATCTTCTGTGATTAAAAGCTAAGATGAAGATCTGAAAAACAGAAAATGTATACTAATATTAAGAATAATAATAATTCTATGCTTTTAGATTTAAACAGTAACATTAATAAAATTGTAGATAATTCAATAATTTAAGAAAATAATACCAAATCAATAAAGATTCTTGACGCGTGTGAAATTAGTAAAATCATAAGCTTTGTATTTGGCGAAAAAGCTGCCTAGCATTCTGTGAATACATTCCTCTATCGATCACTCAGTTCGATAGTTTATCACCATATTTCTCTTATTTTTAAACAGATACTATGATATATGAATAATCTTTCATAGTTGGATGTTAAATAGGAAAACAAATAAAAAATGGTTAAAAGTTATGATCTTACAATCGTCGTTGAAGCAATATAGACATCAGCAGATCTATGAAATAAGCTGGTATTGTGTGAAAAAAAAACACAAACAAACTGTGCATATATATATTGCTGCGAATGTCTCCATCTGGATACCAAATAGCACTTTCAAATGGATAGTCATAAGCTACGGATTTCCCTTTTTGTAATACCTCACCCCATGTAATAGGCATGAGACCACTTTGAGTAATATTATATACAGGAACTGTGTCCAATCTAAAATATATTATGTTTTAATGAGTGATTGATTAATTAGTTAGAATCAAAAATTCAAATAAAAAGTTTAGTTTATACCTTTCTGTACAAATACCAATTTGAAAGGCTATAGTTAATATCGCATTCACTGCTAAATCTACGGGAATGACTTCAGCATGAAAGTGTGGATTACAATGCATTGATCGTATCACACCCTTACCAGCTCCTACTATTAATCCAACTGGTCCATTTAAATTATCAACCCAACCCGGAAGAGGTTCTGCCCAAGCTGGCGTAACTGTAATAATTAAATAACTTCATAACATGATTGATTGATTATTTTATAAAGATATTTCTAATTTAGGTAATATGCGCATTAGTGTTTGAAATACTATTTCGTATTTCATACCTAAAAAATATTGTAGTCTTTATTTGTATATCGATCTTAAATTAAACATTTAATAAGTAAGTCCGAACCTACATTATGTGAACTATTCTATATGAAATATCTTTAAATATGTTAATAGTATTGCACTTTTATGTAGTCTATTAAGATCTATGGCTAGCACAGTATAGTTAGACCCAAAATAACCACGTCATCGATTCCTTCAGTAAAATTAAAATACGTATATTTTTCTGTTTGACGATCTGATTGTTTATTGCAAAATTATTTAAACAAATTACCAAAAATGATTTTTTCTCAATAAATAAATATCGCCAAATAAATAAATAGGCTCAAATGAACTTGAATATGAAATTGCACGTGCTATTTATTTATATACAATTCAAGTATATAGACAATTATCAGGAGATTTGAACACATTAAAATTATTAAAAGTTTTTAATAAATTCTGAACCTCTACAACTACAGGCATCATATCATCTATAATTATTTTAACATCATTACAAGCTGTCATTCTAATTAGATAACACCCATACATACACGCACGCGCACATACACATATATATTGTGAAACAGAGTACTAAAATATTTCTTGCTCGATAGTTCCAAATTCTTTCTTTTCGTTGTTTTCTTTTCGTTGTTTTCCTTTCGTTGTTTTCTTTTTGTTGTTTTCTTTTCTATCGTTCCTTTGAGTTTGCATTTATACGGAAGGATTGCTGTACCATTGACGTATGTACTCGTAGAACTGTAACCTTTTAATGTAGTAATGTAGTAACTGTAACCTTTTAATGTAATACACGTAGACATAATCTTCAAAAGCCACAGCCGGCCCAACAGAATTCGAGATGCTAAATAACGAGAGCAACACTACATGTACGGATCAATGAGTAGCATCCGAACAATTGTCTTTAGCAGATCTCACTATACTCACATTAAATAGTCAAATATTTACAGCCGATAGGGCGACCACTTTTTCCATTAGATTGCAAGTGAGAAAAGATCCCGAACGATAAAAGAAATCCTGTGAAATTTATAGAATGGTATCAACTTGATAGTTACGGTAATTAGAAAAGATTCATTATCCAGGTCCGTGAATTTATGTGTAAATGGCGCACCACGCTAATGCCTTTGAGTCTTTTAACTTTTAGACTGCCGGACTGGCTCATATATGAACCACCTGTGACCTTGACAGCTATTGTAGAGATATGAGGTGTTATTTATTAATTATATATTAGTTATAATTATAGTTATATTAGTTATAGTTATATATTAGTTATAATTATAACTATTTCTATTTTTATTTTCTATTATTGAGATGTAGGTTTTACGGTTATTGAACATCTTGCCTTATTAATATAGACTCAAGTGTTTCAATTATTTGTATTCATGATTTAAATTTTAAACTATAAACATTTATCATGCTTTTCAATGCATCGACTTTTACAATATCCAGAGAACGAATAACTCAACATTTGTTATGAATGCAGAATCTTGCATAATGTAGCAAAGAATTCCATTATCACTTTCATTATACCTACTACATTCTCGACTAATTGTACTAATCAAGATTTCACTATAAAATAGTTCAGAATATGATTATAATCTGGATAGTAAAACGCATTTACCGCTTCTTCCTTTATTTGAGTTACAGCGTATTGAGAATCCAAAAGCATAATGAACATTACATCCATCCATAAAAACATAACATCCATCTGATGATATACTTATCCAGGATTTAAAATTAATTTTAAACCTTAAGTAATAACAGAATTTTTTACCGTTAACAGCTAATTAATGCATTCTGCGTAATGCTGCTAATATATCTAGCCCATCATCGAACATAACTGCTCTAAATAATTACGTAGTTAGCAAATCTCCACTTCTAACAATTCACAACAACAACTTCTGCAATTTTATTTAGTTATCGAAATTAATCGATCCATTATTACGATGCCTCCAAACAAAATATTTTTCTGCCGAAAAAAGGTTATCAATAATAGATATAATCATAATCAAAGATGATTTTCTTTTATTTATTGTAGTCTATAACGTTTACCTTAATTCATTACAGTGAGACGAGCGTATCCCTCGTGCAAATGCATTCAAAATTATGATAGAGACACGCGAAGCGCATATCCGAAAGGTATGTATGCATGTAAGTATATGCGTATGTATTTATATTTGTGTGAGAGAGTGAGGACGAGCTGCTCATTGCGGACCTAAGTGGTTTGTAGAAAATGTGTTGCGGCGGTTTGGCTATACTATTTAAGTCCGGCATGTGTACCCTCGCGTTCACTAGTTCCAACTCGCCTCGAGCACATAACCGTCCGGAAGAGCAGATTGGCCGTTCGAAATGGGTTCCCACATCTGGAAGTATGCTTCGCAAAACTTACGGCTCCACTCAACAATATGCGCACCTTTATAACATGGTCGTATATTGACCACACTATCTTCCCTGATTGTGAACGTTGTGGAGATTTCCCGGTCCGACTTTCGCACACTCTATGGTATACAAATGACTCCGTAGCCACAATAATGTCATCTAAATCCAAATACATTGGATGCGTACTCTAGTCTACACAAAGCGTCTACACAAGCGTCTACTCAAAGCCGCTGGACAGTCATAGGGGCGTTTATCAAATCTAACGGTATGCTCGTAAACTAGTAAACTACTAAAGATCTGATTCGGATACTATGAAGGACGAGACCTTTCTGCTTTTAGTTCCCACCGGTATTTGGAAGTATGCTTTCTTCTAATGAACTTTAGATAAATTTGTAACCTTTCGCAGTTTATCCAAAATAAATTCCCTGTTTGGGAGTAGATAGGCGTCTTTGACTGTTACGGCGTTCAGGTCTCTACCACCCAGGAAGGAATGGAACGAACAGTCTAATTTCTATACTTTCACAGGTATGCTACTCCATTTACTGGAACACTCTGTAAATCCCTTCTCAAACATTTTCTTTACTTCAATCTGGGCTACTTGTAACCCCATGAGCGATATGCGTCTCTGCCGATGTTTGACTACAATAGTGTCCTGCACATCGATTGTTGACCTGTGTTTTTTTATGTTATTTAACGTCGCTTTATTTATGCTTCCATATATCGGTGCTAATCTGGGACGGAAGTCTACGATGTGTTTGTAAATAAAGCATATGTCAAATATTACAGCGGTGCTTGTGTTAATCGGCCGAGACCGGGATTTGAACTCGGATCACCAAGTTACTAGTCCTTCGCTCTAGCGATCGAGCCATCGTAAGCCTCTAATGATCTATGTTTATATCTAGGTTCGGTCAGTATGATCGCTTCCAAATGTCCAACAGTTTCCCGCAATACTCAACTCATGAGGTCTTCGACTATTGTCTATGCTCCTCACTAGCTTCCACTATATCTGTGCATTCAGTCAATATGACTAATTTTTCTTCTCCATCCTGTCCCCTGTGCATCAACTATTGTTCGTCTTGTATACGACCCATTTCAGATCCTCGACGGACTTTGTTCTCTGACATTTCACAAGAATCTATTCCAAATATAACGTCATTGTCCAAAAAGCTCACTTTATGGCCATTACCTCTCCAACTGTCTGATCTACCTCTATCATCAAACACAATTCACTTAACATGGTCATTTCTCTACCAAAGCAGCTTTTAAGTCTCATTGCGGTCGGTTGTAACCAATCTTTCAATCTCTCGGCCTACTATTTCTCCGGGATCAAATAACACACGACAGCTCTCTCTATTTATACCAGTTGGAAGAAATAACCGATTCTCGAATGTAGTCCCGACTAATTCGTTTGTTTCAAAAGATCTAAATGCTTTCCCCGTGTATCTTAGAAAATTACCTATGTTCCAAAATTTGCTGCATAGAACAGGGAATAAATTAAAAAAATTAATAATAAATTTCTAATAATACTGCTGATTAAAAAATGGATTCATTATGATAACTGTGAACACAGAATATCGTATATAAAGCCCGGCGAGGCCGCCCAGTTGATACCGAATTGAAATATTCACGCAAATATGATCATCCTCTGCATGCGGAGAGATAAAAAGGGTGCCATATACTACGAACTGTTTCCAAATGGTCAAGCCATCAAATAACCATTGTATTGGACCTAACATATTCGTTTGAAGCAAGCATTACAGGAAAAACAACCAGAAAATTAGACTAGGTGTGAATCCATTATTTTTCATCACGATAATACTCGGCCACATGCAGCGGCTTTGGTCAAAAACTATTTGAAGAATCGTCGATGGAAATTTCTGCCTCATCCGCCTCATAGCACCATCTGCCATCTGACTAACACTTGTTTCAGTAAATGCAGAACGCTGTTAGAGGAACTAAAAATTGGCTCGATATGTTCTTGGGCTCGAAAGACTAGAAACTTTTGTAATTTTGTAGCTTTCTTTGTAATTTTTGAAACTGGTATTTATTACTACTAATTTCGGAATTAACACGTACAGATAAACTTATTCGGTACGTGATACAATATATATATATATATATATATATATATATATATATATATATATATGGCGAATCCAAAGGTACCCGCGTCGACTCGTCTACGCCAATACGACGCACGCATTATTTTGCACTCGCACATGCTAATATATTACATTGTCAAACATTAAAAAGCTACTTCTCTGGTTACCATATACTGTGTATAAATATGAGGAAGTCTTTTTAATTTAAACGTTCTAGGATTATCGCTTCAGACAAATGTTTTTATTTTTAAGTTGGTAGTACTGTCAGAGTTATTCGTCCAAACTTCATGAAATTATCTTCATGTGTCATATAGTTACGCTTGTGTTTCGTGACCAAAGAAAAGTTGTCTTTTCGGTTTTGATAATGTCTGAAAGTATTCAACAAATAAGTAGCATTAAATTTTGTTCGGGAAATGAAATATCGGTCACCGAAACGTTCAGAATGTTGCAGAAGGCCTTTGGTGAGTGATTGGCATAAATTGTTCACATAAGGTCGAGAACGCCTTGAAGACGAACCACATCAAAGATTACCAAGAACATTTACTGATGGGCTACGCGTCGACAAAATCAATGACTTGGTTCTTTAAAATCGTCGATTAACTACTAGAGCGCTTGCTGATATTGTTGGAATTTCAAATGGGTCAGTCAACACCATTTTGAAAGACATTTTGTACTTAAAAAGAGTAAAATCTCGATTGTTGTCAAAAACACTCAATTTTTTGGAAAAACAGCGTCGCATGGAGGTCTGTGAAACGATGCTTTCGGACTTTCAGGAGAAAATGGAACGCATAATAACTTGAAATGAAACTTGGTTCTACGCTTACGATCCATTAGCGATTATTTGTGAAATTAAAAGTTAGGTTATTGTATGGTAAGACTAATAGTTTATAACACAACCTCTGATTCTATACTATTGATAAAGTTCTAATTTCCAGCTACAATAAAGTTTATAATTGGATTATCTTATGCACAATGCTGCAATGCTTAAGTTCGTTTTACAATACATTGAAATAGAAATGAAATCTTTAAAAAAAAACTTTTAATAAAAGTACCTTGGTAAAAATCGGACAATTTTCACAGGTTGGAAAGTAGTTAATAGGTATTAAAAATAGAATTAACTATTATGGGTTAAAATTAGGCAAAACTTAGAATGAAAAATGTGAATATTATCGATAAAATTAAAAAAGAGGAGAAACTAAGTTTCAATCTGGATGTAAATTTCAATTACTACAATAGAACAAATTCATATTTATACAATATTATGATATTAAGTTGTTTATATTGAGGCCTATGATGGCTCGATCGCTAGAGCGAAGGACTAGTAACTCGGTGATCCGAGTTCAAATCCCGGTCTCGGCCGATTGACACAGGCACCGCTGTAATAATTTACATGTGATTTGTTCACAAACACATCGTAGACCTCCGTCGCTGATTAGCACTGAAAATTGGAAGCATAAATAAAGCGACGTTAAAGAAAATAAAAAAAAAAAAAAAAAAAAAGTTGTTTATAGAATAAATGAAACAGAATAAGATACCTAAATAGTCTGAAAGAATTACAAAAGAATAATAAGGTCTATTTTACGAAGAAATCTTTTGAATATCAGAAATTTAATCTGTTTTAGCATTAAATCTAATGGAAATGAGATTTATTTATTTAATAATTTTCCCCAGAAATGAAAGATCTTTTTCATAAATGAGCTGCGTATTAATTATTTCCTAAAGATTCTTAATGACACTATGACAAACAATACATATAAATACTTCAAATGTTAAAAAGGGAATTTCAATTTCAAATAAATAATTATCTTGATTCTAAATATTAGTTAAAAATTAAAATTCAAAGAATATAAAAATTTTGTATTATTCATAAACAAACTATAAATATTATTGAATATATTTTCGTTGATCGTTATTCTCTTGGTTTTCATTATCATTATGATTTGATATTTTTTATATCACCGAAGTAGATTTATACACGATTTGATAAATAAATTACAAGACTTTGAGACTTGAGATATTAGGCTACTATAGGTTTGGTGGCGGAATTGGTTAAGTGATCCTTTCGCGCGAACTCCGTACCGAAATCCAGGATTTCTAACTATCTCGTAAGTAAGAATGAATCTAGACTGCGTGTATATAAAATATAGCTTTATTTAAGATATATGCATAAGTACAGAGGCTGGACTACCAAGCTTACAAGCTACTAGCCTCTACGACAGCCTTCGCTCGACTAACTACTAATGTTGCGAAGCTTGCACTTGATGCTGAAGTGCCGCTCTAGCGGCGAACTTATGTGACTACAGTAACATATGCGGGCGATAACCCCACATAATTGTTACATCAATTTGTAGTCACCTTGGCTGCTCTGACAGGGCACATATACGAATTGAAACATTTTAAGAAATAACTAATATAAAAATTATAAGTAAACATTGTTTAAACGTAAATTTCATTACTTAAACTCTGACCACCTTACTGATGAGACACCTTCAAAAATATAATTTTTTTATCTTATACCTGTTTCAATTAGTCAAAATTAATTTTAGATATTATTCTATTTATTTAAAAAATAAATACTTTAATAATTAATATAGTTTTATAGTTTTTTGAAAATTTTTAAAAATTTATGTGAATAATAATTAAAATAGTACAAGGAGTACTTAAAATAAAACGCACTTGGATAGTTTCACGAATATTTATTTCTTTACTGATAGCTATTTCGACTTTTACGTCATTTTCAAAGTACAGAATGAGTGTGCATGTATGTATATGTGAGTATGCACCACTCGGCCGCTCTACGCAGCCTCGCGGTCAAGCATCATTACCCTTCGATCAGTTCGACCAGTTAGGCGCTTAATAAAGACAATTATTAGAACAGTATTAAACTCTGCTTATTATTTTTTATTAATTAATCCTCCACTCAATCCATCAGGTTATTGGGCCTCGCAGCTTCCAATGCGCGAAGATTTATTATTAATTAATTAAAATTAATAGAGTTTTAGTAAATTCAAGCTTTGTTAAGACCACGTGTTCGCGACCCTTTGTCCCGAGATTTGAGAATTGAAAGAGCTTATTGAATAAGCGTTAAATTTGAGATCAGTGAAGTGCAAACGTAAATTCAGTGCGTGTTAAGGCCTGTTTGCGTTATTTAGTGAAACAAAAGAAATAAGATTTGCGATCAAGCTTTGTGATTAAGCTTTAAGATAAGACAAAGAGATTTAGAGGGAAGTCTCTATTGATATAGATTGCACTTTGATTAAAATCAAATTTATAAAAGATGAGTCAAGGGTCAAACACCCAAGTTGAAAAACGAGGTAAGTAAAAATTATTAACATATAACTAACATAGAAGTAAAATACAGTTTTCAAATCTGGAAGTCGAGACACAGTACGAATGAAAATTATAAATATAGAAATATTAATATTTTGTGAATTGAAAATAATAATTAGAAAAGTGTAAATTAGAAATTTAAATAATTAGATGCAAAATAATAGATAACAATAGATGAAAGAAGGGGTGGTAGTTCGAGGAATAAGAACACGTGCGCGGCAGAAATTACCGCGTGGAAAACTAAGAAGAAGAAAAACACGAAAAGGATGAGCGGAGGATACGAGCGCGCGCGAGAGTGAGTGAAAGGTCTAACTGACAGCTATGCGCTGTATGCGAGTGAGAGAGAGAGAGAGAGAGAAAGAGAGAGAGAGAGAGATAGATAGATAGATACATATATATACGTACTAATATATAGAAAGAGAAAGAGAGAGAGAGAGAGAGAAAGAGAGAGAAAGATAGATAGAGTTATACGCGTATATATACTATATATATATATATATATATATATATATATATATATATATATATATATATATAACGTTTCAACAATTTAATAATAATTATAAATATACATATATAAATATATATGTATATATACACGTATATATAAAATACAAGAAAGAAAGAGATAGAAATAGTGATATATATATACAGATTTATATATATTAAGTTTGAATAAATTAACAGCATGCAACAAATGAGAATAATTGTTTAAACAATGTTTTAAGCAAATTAAATAATTAATGTGCAAAAGTGATTAAACACATATATATATATATATATATAAATGCCGCTATATATATATATATATATATATATATATATATGTGAGTGTGTGTATGTGAATGCTTGAAATCCAATGAGAGAGTTAGTAAGTAATGCGCGCACACATATACACGTGTGTGTGTATAATTAGACTGCTTGCATGCTGAACGAGTGTTAGTGCGTGCGGGTATACAGTAAATGTATGCTCGCAAAACTGAGTGAATGCGTGAGAGCAAACCGAAGAGTGTGTGTGTGTGTGCACTAACATGTGCACGGCGGACTGCGTTCGTGTACTGCGCGAGAGAGAGAGGCGCGTCGGAAGAGTGGGGTGCGCCCGAGAGAGAGAGAGAGGTCTGACTGAGCGAGCGAGAGAGGAGAGCGCCGCGGCGACCTACGTGTTGAAAGATCTATCTGCACCGTACGAAGTCTAGAGAGAAATGAGCAGCGCGTGCGCGCCGCGTCGAGTCCCCAATCAGAGCGCAAGGCGAGAGAGCGAACCGCTCCCGTATAGTGAGGGAAGGGGGAGAGAGCTCCGCGCGTGCGAGTAGGTGCAAGGCTTAGCAACCAGAGCAGAGGCGAATCGTGTCCGACCGTTCTAAAATCACCGCTGAATCTTTCGTTCGGAAATTCTGGCTTGCGCCCAGTGCTAAGCACTGGTTTTACGCTTGTCGGAGTCCGGCTGGATTCCACGCGATTTGCAAAAACAAATTTAATAAATGTAATTGATAAGATGAGATAGAAATTTTGAATTGAAGCGATTATTATGCGCGTCTAATGTAAATTTAGATTAAAAGTTGCGCAGTTAAAAATGATGCATCGCGTGCAGTATATTTCGATAAAGGTATACGATTATAACGATGCCGCGCGCGCTTCCGCGCCGATTCTGCCTGTTGCTCGTAAGTTGCTAAGCGGATTAAGCAATTAAGAGCACGCTAAGCGTGCGTCTTTCCTAGCAATTGCGAGAGTGTGCGAAGCGAAATCAGCTTGCAGACAACACGCTGCGATAAGCTTGATTTGTAATGGATAAAGGTGGGTGGTAGCGAAGAGTGGTTTGCTAGTAGCTAGGACAAGAGCAGTAGACGAACTTATTTAAGTGTCGTCTTAATGGCAACCACGATGGTCCTCTCTTGTCTGCAGGGGCTAATATTTCCTTAGTTCAGGCAGACAGATGAGTTGAATAACCACTATGAGGATCGCGTGTGAGACGACAGTTAAACAATGATATGTACGGGCCCGTACGATCTGGTTGTAAGCGACACCACGCGGATCGATGTGCACACATCAAACAAATAAATGTATTTGAAGTCGAGACAGAAGAGGTAGTTAAACGGTGCCGCGAGCTAGAATGGGCATTAATATTTTCTTAATGTCTGTTCAGTCGCGTTGCAATATACGCTTGTAACAGCGTCGCTAATAATGCCGATGCAGGCTAGGCAATAGATAGTTAGATCAGAGGAATTCCTATTAGAACCCCGTGAGAACACCAGACATCGGCGCAGAGAGCGCGAGCATTTAAATAAATTAATATTTACTTGCATATTTTGACAGGTTTAGAGGAACGGACTCATCCGACAATAGCGGATGCATTCAAGCGAATATGGGGAGAAAAACGACTCTACCTCATCCCCAGCGGAAATAAAGTATATATTTCGCTGACGAGTCCGGACGCATCGAGCGTGTACCTGTACTTTTCGGACGAAAAGATAATTCAGGTTGGCAATACGTTGTCAGAGAGCGAGAAAGATGTGTTGATCAGAGAATGGCCGAGAGGTGTAAAGACGCTCAGGCTGGAAATCCCTGAGTCATCAGGCAAAGAGCCTATAATGCGAGAAGAATTGCGACTAGCTTTAGAAGACTTAGAGCGAAAAGCCGATGCAAAAGCAACAGAGGCCAGAGTTGATGCGGCCAGAGAGCGGTCTGAATTCTTCAGACAGCAGAAGGAAGCCAATAGAGAGCTTATAAATCATATGGTAACACACCTGAATGAATCAATGCGCCTGTATACATTGAATTTGGCTGCCATAAAAAAAACGATTCGAAACCTCTGCCAAAGATCAAGAGCGTGGAAGTTATAACCGACAAAGACCATGAACGTCATTGTGAGGAAATACGGAAAGCGTCGCCGACGTAATGCAAAGATCAGAGGAGATTGAAAACTCTATTGATGATAATGTTGAATATTGGAATGAGCCAAAGGCTAATCCATTTAGAATTGATAGCAAACCTCGACCAGTGCCTGTGTTTTCACAAGGCATGGTCGCCAATGATATCGATAACTCATTTGAGAACGTAAGTATTAATTTATATAATATTGATAAAACACATAATAATGAAAATATTAATATAATATATGACAATGATGATAAAATATTGAATAATGATATAATTGATAATTCTGTAAATTTGAATATTGATAAGGAGAAAAATAATATAGATGAAAATAATATACATGTAAAGGTTGATGATAATTTGAATGAGAAAGTTGATAGAATAACTGTTAATACTATTGAAATGATTGATACTGAGATACTTGATTTGATTAAAAGAGATGTAAGTAATGAGAAAAGAAATGAAATTAGACGAAAACAAAACGAGATCAGCAATATAGAAAATAACATTGATAAGGTAAAACTAGATGAAATAATTGAAAAATGATAGATTCGATCAGCTGGCTGAAAAGCTGGATGTAGTAATCAGCAAAGACAGTGGCATCACGAGAAAATATAAACTTACAGTAGATATGAGATTCGACATTTTTAACGATTATTTATTAACCAAGTTGAGAACTAAGAAAATTAACTATGTTTTGAGTTTAGAGTCAATTGAATCTGTTAACTATTCCGAAAGAAAAATAGTATAAATAATAATTAATCATATCGACATTTGCTATTATCAGAAAGTCGTTGAAATTAAATCGCCTAGAAAAATATTAGAAAAGTTAGATAAATTAAAGTACATTCCGGGTAAAGAAAAGGCCGCGGATTTCTGGATCAAATTCGAAGATAGGATTCGAGATTTTGAGAATGCACCGCGATCGAATAAATTGTCCGATGATGAGAAAAGAGATATATTTTACAATGCCGTATCGGGAGCACTGCCCGAGACTGTCTTGGCTGATTGCCTGTATGTTGGTACAATGGGTGTTGAAATGCAGCTAGAGAAGCTGAAACACTTGATATTGCAGGTCGAAGCTGCTAGACCAGTACGAGACGCGCCAGTGAGCTCTCTGAGCGCTGTGAACAAACGGTCACCTCCGCCCTTTACACGGAGGAGACCATTTGAGAGACGTGAGATTGGTTACAGAAAGAGACACGATGGTAACAAACCGAGAAGGTGTTTCACCTGTGGACAGAATGGGCACATAAGTGCGTATTGCCCCACGCCAGGGCAAATCTTCTGTTATAGATGCAGAAAGTCGGGTTCTCATGTGGCTAGAGACTGCCGTGGTAAAAGAGAAAATCCATTTGATCAGAGAGAAAAGAAACAAGAACAGAGCCAAGGTAAGAAGGCTCGATTTCAACAAAAGAGGGGTAAATCCCCAGCAAAGCAATCGGAAGCCCAAAAGGGAGGGATTCTAAAGAATCCCTTCAGTTTGTCGACTATTCATGAAGAGCAACAACAAAACGGTAAGAATAATATATATTCATATTTTGATTATTTTGACAGAAGTGATTTGCGAAAAATTCGCAAGAATAATGTACTTAAATTTATAGCGGACTCTGGAGCCAAAGAGCATTTATGTAGCAGTCAAATAAATTTTAATAGTTTAAATTTAGACTTCAGAAGCAAGGTTAAATGCGCGAATAAGAACGCGGATTTAAATGTAGACGGAAGAGGAGATATAGAAATAGTAGCTAAAGACGGTACAAGTTTCAATTTAAATAATGTTTTATACGCTCGTAACTTATCTAAAAACTTACTGTCGCTTAGGAAGTTCGTAGATCAGGGACTTGAAATCTATCTAAATAAAGGGAAAATAGATATATTAGAGCCAGGTTCGAAGAGAAAGATTTTATCAGGAAAATACGCGTCTCCGTTTTGGATTTTTAATATTAAAGTCAAATCAAACGATTTCGAAGCAAACGTGGTAGATAAACCGCCGATAGAACATAGATACGAAACTAGAAGCAAGAGTAGCGCAGTGAAAACGTTGGAGTCCATACCGAATGAATCAAAGATCTTGGAAACGAAAGAAAATGTCAAGAGCTACTCTGACCTCTTGACAACGATTAATGATAGGGTTATAAATGCAATAGGTACTATACCGGAAAATGAACAGCTAGAATATCAAAAATTAATAAACGAACATGAGGTTAAAAATAAACAAAAGTTTAGCAAGTTGATGTTGTGGCACCGCAGACTAGGCCACGTGTCGAGTAAATATCTATTAGAATATGCGAAACGAAACGCGAACTTGTTAAGTCAATCAGATCTGTCGAATCCGACAGAAGTAGATCAGTGCGAGACATGCTTAATTACGAAGAGTATTAGATTGCCATTTAGTACGATCAGGCAGCGAGCAGACAGACCACTTAAGATTTTACATGCTGACACAATGGGACCCATCAGTCCAGTTGCTTGTCCGAAAGATTACAAGTTCATATTAGTCCTAGTAGATGACTTTTCTAGAGTAGGCCTTGCCTACCCTATGAGACACAAAAACGAAGCATATGAGTATCTAGAAAGAGGAATTAGGAGCATTAGAAATATACTAGGAGTAGATGAAAAGGTGTTTTACCTTAGGTGCGATAAAGGCACTGAATTTACAGGTGCCGATACTGTAAACGTGCTAAATAAGTTAGGAGCAGAATTACAATTAGCTAGCCCAGACACGCCTCAGCACAATGGAGTAGCTGAGCGCTTTAATAGGACCATTGAAAATAAAGTTAGGTCGCTTATGTTTGATTCAGGGCTTCCAGCAGGAACTTGGGATTTAGCCGTTAAAACCGCCGTGTATTTATATAATAGAACGCCGCATAAAGCGTTAGAGTTCGAAATACCACTTAAGAAATTATCCAAGAATTTTAAAATTGATCACGATAAATGGAGGAGATTCGGATGCTTAGCTGTATTCAGGAAGCAGAGAGGAGCAGATTCTAAATTTAGTGCTACAGGCATAAGAGGCTATTTTGTAGGATACGCAAGTACGAGATACAATATCTACGTACCCGAAAAGAATAAAATATTCGAATCCAGGGACGTTAGGTTCGTAGAAAATCTAGTCTATAAAGACTACTGCGGTGACGAAGTGAAATCTGGTTTCAGACTAACTGAGTCAGAAAACGGAAGTCAACTCGTAGAAGAAAACACCGGAATAATTGCAAACTTACCTATAAACACTCGGTTTAGAAGTCAGAATGAAGTAAAAGCGAAAATTAACGGAGATCCGAAAACTTACAAAGAAGCTATAAGCTCCGCAGATAGTAGGTTGTGGGAGAAAGCGATTCATACAGAAATAAAGTCGTTAGTAGATAAGAGAGTCTTTTCAGAGATAAACAAATCTGATATGTACAAGCAGGAAGCTAAACCGAACATACTAGATTCTAGGTGGGTTTTTAAGAGAAAAATAGACAACCAAGGTAAAGTCACCTATAAAGCTAGGCTAGTTATTCGCGGCTTCAAGGATCGAAACGTCTACGATATTCGTGAAACATATGCGCCAGTTTCCAGGTTAATCTTAGTGAGATCATTTCTAGCAATAGCGAATAAATTCGACTTAGCAATCAAACAGCTAGACGTAGAAACTGCATTTTTATACGGAGATACTGAAGAGAACATTTATTTGAAATTCCCAGAGGGATTGACCTCAGATAGAGTTAGAGAAAACAAAAATATCTTGAAATTAGAAAAATCGCTTTATGGACTCAAAATCAGCCCGAAACGCTGGAACGTAAAGTTCACCGACGTTATTAGTAGATTAGGGTTTGAGTATAATAACATGGACCCGTGTCTATTCGTTAAAAACAACGATCAAGGTATAGTAGTAGTTTTGCTCTACGTAGACGACCTACTAATCGTGGGAAATTACGAAAGGGAGCTAGATCGGGTGACAAGTAACTTATCTAAAGAATTTAATATTAAGGAATTTGATTCTCCTAAAGAATTCTTAGGAATTAAGATAGACAGAGATAGAAATCGGAAAATTCTGAAATTAAGTCAGGAGAAATTTATAGAACAAATTATGAAGAGGTTCGGGTTTATAAATGGTAGGACCGTAAATTCACCCATGGCCGTGACCGACAGTACTGATAGAAAACGGAAAGATCGCGAACAAGACTGCGATAGCTATGAGAACATCCCGAATACGTTTTATAGGGAGATTGTAGGATCGTTATTGTACTTAGCAAATTCTACACGAATTCTACACGTACACAGTAAATATCCTCAGTCGACATCAAATTAGTCCTACTGCAAATGAGTGGGGAATGATAAAAAGATTATTTCAGTACCTCTCAGGTATAAAAGAGCTTAGTTTAACTTATCGAGGCAGAGAGAATAATCTAATAGCTTGTTCCGATGCGAGCTTATCAGATTGCAAGGGAGCGTTGACAACCTGCGGGTACGTAATTAGGCTATTCGGTGATACCGTGGGATGGAAAACGCAAAAACAGCCAAACGTCGCGTTATCTACTTGTCAAGCAAGTACGTTGCCATGAGCAATACTTGTCAGGAGCTCATAGCATTGCATAACTCTATTAGAATAATACTTAGACAAGATCTGTTTCCGATGAAATTATTCTGCGATAATTTAGCTGCTCAAGCGTGTGCGAAAACCGATGGTAGCAACCGCCTGCGCCATATGAAAGATAGGAAGGAACACTACATTAAAGAGTGTGTTAGTAAAAAGTTAGTCGATATAGAATGGGTAAAATCGTCAGATCAACTCGCGGATATATTTACCAAAAGTCTTAGACAGGACCCGCATTGTAGGCTAAGTAAGTTAATATTAAACAATTAAAATTTCATATATTTTCAGATGAGTGTGAAAGCAACTGGAGCGATGCTGAAAATTGATACATTCATGCCATATATAGATATATACATAACTACATTGATCACATTCAGAAATGTAAGAATATATTTAAATACGTTTTAAAGAAGTTAAAATTATGCACTGGAAGAAAAAGAAGCCATTTTACAATATCGTTGCTGTCAATTAATATATTAGCTTGTAGTTATTGTTGTTTATTTTATTTTGCAAATGTAATTAAAAGGTATGAATGTAACTAGTGTGAAAGGCAATGTGTGTGTGTCTGGAACTCATGAAAATGAGGAGTGCGCTGATTGTAACGAGAGAGAGTGATAGATTTAGGCGTTATGCGCAGCGCCCTCCGTGATGGCTAAGCATACGATGTGTGCATGTGTGTATATGTGAGTATGCACCGCTCGGCCGCTCTACGCAGCCTCGCGGTCAAGCATCATTACCCTTCGCTCAGTTCGATCAGTTAGACGCTTAATAAAGACAATTATTAGAACAGTATTAAACTCTGCTTAATATTTATTTATTAATTAATCCTCCACTCAATCCATCATATATATATATATATATATATATATATATATATATATATTGTAACGGTGCGCGTGTCCGCCTCGAACACGAGGGCAACGGGCACGGCCGTTGCAAAAGATGTGCCCGGCTGGGCTTTGCCCCGAATCGTTCCGTCGAGGGAGAGGGGCGGTTCGCGAGGGGCAAAGTATCGCATGCAGGATTGCGTGTGGGTAGGGAGACCAAATGAATAAATCAGACGAATAAAACTGCACGTATTTTTAATCGAGCTATGTTCAACGCAACATACACGCGAAACCGCGAGGCGCGCAGGCCGACGGTCAGGGAAGAGAGAGAGAGAGAGAGAGTAACGGGCTGCGACTTACAGTCGGGTCGGTGTTGTGGTGTCGTCCACTGGCGGCAGGAGGCGGCGCACTATGGTACAGAATAGGCCAAAACGCGCGCATGAGACTAAAACTTTTTTCTTCGATTTTTAATGCTCTATGCACATATATTGTTTAATTATGGTCTGTAGAACTTGAATATATTAAAATTTCTTAAAAAAAATTTATTTAACAATAATTATACAACGTTAAAGCAGATAGATATTATAATGTCCTTTTTATTAATTAATTAAATGCTTAATTGTTAATAATAAAAAAAAACCTTAACCCTGTAAAATGTTTTTATTTTAAGTGAAGAATATAATGCATATGCAAAAAGTTATATCATTTATGTTTAAACATTTTTTTATTTATTTTAACATTTATAATATTAGCAATTGCATAACAAAAAAGGGTACCTTGGGTCAATATGGAGGCTAGTACCAATTTAAAGCTTTATGTATATATTATATTTGCTGAAAGTTTCAGCTGCTAATACGTGCTAATCGAAGAGATATGTAATAATAAATAAATAAACTATAGGTACGGATTCTGTGTTACGTGCATATGCGCGCCTTCATATTTGCAAATAGCTAATGATTCTGGTGTAACTTAAATTTAATTAAATAAATAAAATTAAAAAATACTTTATTGATAAAATGAACAATTAGGCATTGAATAATTATTAATTATAACTTTATTTATTGATAGTTATTATAATGTTTAAGAGGACATAAAATGAACAGAATAACATTTAAAAACTTCATTACAAATTAGCATTTACAAATATATTTTAAGACAATTCTATTAAATTTACATATTTAGTTATTGCATGCTTAGTTATGTTAATAATAATTTGTAATATATTGAATTTTGATCAATTTAACAAAATCTTAACATGAATGTCTATGCTCCCTACGGCACGACACGGCACTATGAAGGCTATTTTATAACATATAATCAGCTTAAATTTAAATCAGAATGAATTTTATATTTTATTATTCATGTAGATGTTAAATTCAATCTGGTTTTAAAATGAAAAATGGTTGAAAAACCTTGCAACAGCTGCAACAACGAAGATTGCAGTTTCTGCATTATGATATACGGGTATACGTGTATATGTGCTTGTTTAAGATAATAAACCAATACAAAAGAATTTAAGAGCAATTCTATACAATCCTGTGTTTATGAAGGTTGTTCTCGTAAACATTTAATTGACATGTTATTGTCATATTATTGTCATATTTTAGGTTTTTGATCAACTAATAATGGTAATACTGCACGACGATTTTTTGAAAATTACAACGTAGTTTCAGAAATAACTGCTGTTAATTGCCAATTAATTTATAAATTTTAGATAATATTAATAGTTATAAATTCATCGTATAATATAGATTCAGAAAAATTTAAATATTATACTTCAAAAGTCTTAGAAATTATGAAAAATGATTAATTATTGGTGGTCAATGTCACCTACTGTGCACAAAATTTTAATTCACGGACATAATATAATCAACCATGCTATTTTACCTCTTGGTAAGTAGATTAGTTCTCCACGTGAGGCTTTATATAATTAAAGTTCTCTTATATTTCAATAAATTATCTATTATAATGGTATAAATATTTATTTATTTGTGTGTGTGTGTGTTTTTGACAAATAGATTATATATACATTATACTATACATCAATATACATACTTCAAGTCAACTATTCGAAGAACCTCAAGAGCACCATAATAAAGACTTTAAGATTTTCAAAAGCAAGTTCTCGAGAAGAAATTCGAGAACAAACAATTTGCACGATATTTTTAATAGATTTCTAATAACTTTCGATCCATATATTTCAAATTTAAGAGAAAAAACAAAATTTCAAGTTAAAAAACAGCGATTACCGGAAGAAGCAATTAATTAGATATGATACTAAAGCAAATAATATATCATATATAAATACAATTGATAGTGAAGATGAAATTATTTTAAAAAATGCATTCAATTTGTACAAATTTTCATTTTATTAAAAGAATATCACTGTACGTTATTGGTAATAAAAACTTTGTTTTCCCAAGCAATATTTTTTTATTTAACAATAAAATTTTGTAATTTGAGCTTCATAGCAAAGAAGCCATATGCTTAAGTTTTAATTTTAACTTTTTTTATTTCTGTATGGCCGATATTCACGAAGATACGAATAAAAATGTGTCATGCGCGCGTTTTGGCCTATTCTCTTCCATTGTGTGGCGTTCCCGTTCGGTATCCCCGTTCGTCGATGGCCCCGGGATGGGACGGTTACTCCGCACAGACAGGAGCCGGGCGGCAGTACGTACGAAAGCGACGAAACTCTCACAGCGGGCACAGGGCACCTCGCGAAGCAGAACAAGGCACGAAACCGACTCTATTTTCGCGTTTTCGCAAAAGCCCGTGTGTTTGAAAGGAAAGCAAGCTCATGTATTTTATAAAAACTTTATATAAAATATTTTTCTAAATTCAGTAATTTATTAAAATAACAATACAAACATAATAATATATTTAATTTTCATGTACCTAAATAATATTTATACAAAATATTTTTCTAAAATCTTTCGAAATAGATTAATACAAAATAAATTATGTAACGCAATAACCTATTAAAACAATGGATCATTAAAGAAAATATCTAAGTGCATTTTATATGCACCCCTATAAATAAGAGCTTGTATATTTTACATAAATAAATCTAAAACTCTAAAAAAAATAATAAATAAATAGTTTTAACTGAAATGCAGCTTAATAAAGTTGTGAGATCATTTATAAATAGCCGAGTTTATTTTCACATCATTTTGTTCACGCGTGAATTCATAAAAAAGAGTTAATTATCTTGAATCATAAATGTTTTTAGGTGAACATTCTTCTGCTATTTTTTCTGATAATTTATTATTATTAAAAAAAGCAGGTATGAACTTGCCAGGCGTGTTTCCACCAAGATTATGCTGTTTCTTTTTGTTAATAATTAATTTTATTATATTGTATTCTATAATATCTTGCAATGTACAGTTTCGATTAATTTGTGGTATGTTAATATTTACAATGTAATTAGATATAACATTCTGTTGTCGCTTATCGTAAACAAGACATCTGACTGTTTCAATAATTTCATTTTTAATAGCGTTTTGTAATATAACTGATTGATTACATAGACAAAATAAAAATTCTGCAGCGTCCTGTTGTACATTCCTTTACCATCCTAAATTTTTAATATTAGTTCTAAAAAATTCTAAAAAAGGTCGGTTTTTATAACCGCGGTAGTGGCTTACGTAATATTTAGGCCGTCCCATCAACAGATCCCACGATTTCGTGTTTTTTTCTTTGTCAATAATTCCTCCTAGTTTCTCTTCCAGGCCCAAGAGCGCTGGTCGAGATCTGTCCATCTTGATTGGTTAATGGACACAGGCGCATAGCGAAAAACCTATTCGCAACAGCTCAAAATGGATTCGACATTTACACATAACTTTACCTTCTCGATACCATCGTCATACATTGATCACTTATTTCGGAAAGACCGTATATATATATATATATATATATATATATATATATCATATCATATCATATCATATCATATCATATCATATTTTAATTTATAAAAACAAAGCGTGTTTTTGTTTGTACGCGATAACTGAAAAAACTACTGAACCGATTGTTCTGAAATTTGACATATAGATTCTATATTATCTTTGGAAGGACATAGGCTATGTTTTTTCTTAAAAATCATTTTACTTTTAACAATAAATTAAGTTAACAGTTTTAGTGGTTAGTTTCACCAGCGGCCACTAGGAGGCGTCTTAAATCACGAACATCAAGTCAATGTAGTCGGCTTAAAGTATTAATACCAAGCCAGCTCGAGTGAATGTTCAGCCAGCTCGAGTGAATGTTTTTGTTCTTCAGGTTAATCTAACACTACTGTCACACCTTATGGATATCTTTTGATTTTTGTATATTTTTGAATTTTTCTTACGTGAAAAATGCTCTCTCTCTCTCTCTCTCTCTCTATCTTTTTTTATAAGATGGTTGTATGCCAAATCATACTAAAAATAATTTGTGAAAACAAATACTAAGAATAATTTGATATTTTTTTGAATATTCTATACAAGAAGAAAATTGTATAATTATGTTGAAACATTGTACAGAATGTTCAAATAAAAGCATCAAAATAACTAAATAATTTTTGAAAAGGGTTTAAAGTCTACAATTTTCAGATTTTTCCATTGCTTATTGAATTGTCAAACATAAATCAAATTATTTTAATATTATAAAGTGTTTTCAGTATATGTGTAGAGTTGTGGTCTTATCGATTTTTATTTAAAAAAATTAATTTTAAAAAATAATTAAAATTATTTAAATTAATATATATATATATATAAATTATTAATATATATATATTGAAGCTCATTTCTATTGGGACCCCTCTTTGATATGTCAACAAGGACAACCTCCTTAAAACAATTATCTATTTAACCTATTTAAATGATGACAAAATTTCAAATTCAAATTTTAATGTTAATTTATAATTATAAAAATTGATATATTTATTTTGGCCATTAATTCCATCAGCGATTCTACTACTTCTATATGAATTTATATTTTTCTTTATATAAATTAAATTTTCTACTACATTAGTTTGATCAATGTTGTAGTTCTTTTTTTTTTCAAATCTAAAACAAACTTATTTCTTTGGGTTTTTAAAATTATCCGATGGGTTTTGGCAGTACAGGGTGTAATTGAAAATTTTATTTAAAAAAAGTGCTACGTGTCAAAAAATGACATTTCGTTTTTAAATGTTATTTTCAATTGTATCAGGTATGTGAATAAGTCTTTCCCGTTTTTTTCAAATTTTGAGCCTTTATTGTGAAAAAATGGTTACAAATGAATTATTGAAAGTATTGGCCATCGCTAGCTACAACTTTTTCCCATCTTTCTGGCAACATACGAATCCCGTTGCGAAAAAATTCGACCGGTTTGGCCTCTATCCAGTCATCCACCCATTTTTTGGCTTCCTCGTAGGAATGGAAGTGCTGGTCAGCCAGGCCATGCGTCATCGATCTGAAGAGATGGTAATCAGACGGAGCAACGTCTGGACTGTACGGCGGGTGGGGTAGGACCTCCCATTTGAGCGTTTCTAAGTATGTTTTCACCGGCGGTGCAACATGTGGGCGAGCATTGTCATGTTGCAAAATAACTTTGTCGTACCTGTCGGAGTATTGTGGCCGTTATTCTCGCAGTGCGCGGCTCAAACGCATCAATTGTCATCGATAGACCTCGCCTGTGATCCTTTTATTCGGTTTCAGAAGCTCATAGTAAACCACACCTAGCTGGTCGAGCATGAGTACGAGCACGAGCATGAGCATGAGCACGAGCACTGGTACAGCATGAGCTTGGCGCCATGAATATTTGGCTTGGCCGTCGATGATGATGCATGGCCGGGTAGTCCCCATGATTTTCTTCGCTTCGGATTATCGTAACGTATCCACTTTTCATCGCCACGATGCAGAAAACCCTTTCTTTTATGTCGCTGAAGCAGCTGTTCGCAAGTGAAAAAACGCCGTTTGACGTCTCTCAGCTTCAGTTCGTACGGCACCCAGTTTCCTTGCTTTTGGATCATTCCCATGGCTTTCAAACGCTTGGAAATGGTTGTTCGGTCAACTCCCAATGCTTCAGCAAGTTCTTCTTGCGTTTGACAAGAATCTTCATCAAGCAAAGTCGCCAATTCTCGATCTTCAAAGATTTGCGGCCGCCCGGAACGCTCCTTGTCTTCCACGTCGAAATCACCGCTTTTGAAGCGTCGAAACCATCCGCGAACACTTGAATCATCGACACAACCTTCTCCATAAGCCTCCTGAAGCAATCGATGCGTCTCGGCAGCAGATTTCTTCAAATTGAACCAATAAAGTGAAACTTCCCGCAAATGACGTAGACTCGGCTCAAATTTCGACATTTTCACGATATCAAAAATTTATGATGCGAAAAAATTTTAACTAATGCGTTTGTATAGAATTGTTGACATATGAATAAGCTTTGATTATGACATATGTAACCATTGAATACTCGCACAGTATTGGTGGCGCCATCTCTTACAAAAAACGGGAAAGACTTATTCACACTCCTAATATTAAATTGGTGACTCCAATAACTTTTTCTATCATTCAAAAATGGATTTCAAGATTTTGCAATTCTGATGGATTTGGCAAACTATACAACTAGGTGAAGTTAATTTTTGAAACCGAACGTAGATTTTCTTACAATGATATTGATTAAACTGTTATAGTTAAATATATATTTATATATATTTATATTAAATATATGCTTTAGCACTAAATACTTAAATAATAAATATGCATTATAAAATAAAGTGTTACTCATTAAATATTTTATTATTTTAAATAAATATTTAAAAAGAGGAAAGAAAGCAATTTATTTAAAATATGTAAATTTATAATTAATATAAATAAACTATCAAAAATACATTTTTTTTTGGTTCCAAATATTTGGAAGATAGAAGTTATATATGTATTTCAGACAAACAATTTCGTCTTGAGAAATTTATACGAAAAATTTTTTTTTTCGTATATATAAATTGTACGTTATTTAAGAATGCAGAATTTTTTGTGCATATTCTTGAAGATAACAGAATTAAGAACAGAATTCAAACATTTTATTTATTTACATGATCTTTATTAAATTAATAAATAAGTTAATTGGATGTGTGACAGTTAGTTTTTGTCGGGATTAAGACGAAATATGCTGCGCAGTTTTTTATAAATGATTAGTAATATAATGGAAATGGCTATAACATATAATAATACGTCAAATAATCGTTTAATATTTTTTAAATGTTGTTGAAAACTTTGAGTTCCTTGATCAAACAACAAGTCGGGAGTTCCAAATCTTATAAAAGCTTTGCTCGCAAACGTAATAAATATTTTCGAATAAATTCGAAATTCTATTTTAATCAGGGATTTTTTTAGAATATTGTAGAGCATTTCTTTGAAATTAACCAAATTGTTAACTATTTAAGTGTTTAAATAAGTAAAGAAAAATTTTATTTATAATCAGTACTGATGAAAATTCAAATTCGAGTGATTTTGATAGTTAAGTTCGCGGATAATACTTTTAAACGATTTCGAGTGCACGGCAAGTTGTTTGGCTCTATTAAATATACAACGTTGGTATTCACTGTTAGGTGGCGAACATGTCCTTGGATCACATATAAAAGTTTTGGCGAAGTTTAATCTAAGCCAACGTCGATATTTTTCTAGAGATTTGTGCTTCTTGCATAATTCACATAAATTTGCTGATTAATTATTTTTTAATTCAATATATCATGGCCAGATAGTTGAAAAGTTCTCTTAGTAGGAATACTAGACATGCTAGACGATAGTCTAGATTACGATTATATAAGACTTTATATAAGACTATTATTTTAGACGTGTTCCAGAAAGACAGTCCTTAGCTCTGCGTCGAGCTTCTACTGTTACTCAACAAACTGAATTTGAACTTTTGCAACAAGACACAGTTTCATCTAATATTGCCGAATTAAGGACTGCAAACTTAAAATTTCGATCAGCTTTTGAATACGATCCTGCTTTTGATTACCTGTATATTAACTAGTTACAAATTGGTGCAATGAACACAATATGGATGCATTGTTCAGCAAAAAAAATAGAAAGGTGAAGCACCTACCATGTGCTGTTCTGGTGACAAAATTTCACTTCCTCAACTTAAGTTGATAGAGCCTCTACGTAGATTAATATTAGGAACACATTCTTTGTCAAAAAATTTTCTTGCCAATATAAGGAAATCTAATAGTTTGTTTCAAATGACCTCATTTGGAGCCAAGGAAATTGTAGAAGGTAATTTTATGCCTACATTTAAATTTCAGTGGCAAGTTTACCATCGTCTAGGAAGTTTATTTCCTGCTTCTGGTGAAAAAGAATAATTTTTACAAATTTTTTTCATATCGGAAGCTGGTCAAAGTTCTCTACGAAATAATATTATTCCAAATTTAAACCTTGAGTTAATACAAATATTGCAAGATTTTTTATTACAAACTAATAATTTAATAAAAGAGTTTAAATATAATGTAGAACATAATAGGAATCTAGAGGATTTAAAATTAATAATTCATGCCGTACGCGTACATGTCAACCAACACAGAGGTCGGTATAATGCTCCAACTACTAACGAAGTAGCTGTTCTAATGGTTGATGATGATAAAGGACTTAGAGATATTGTTCTGACTTGTCGGCATGAATCATTGCAGAAAGTTTCAGAATTACATCGTTCCTACGATGCTTTGCAATATCCTCTTATTTTTTCTAGAGGCGATGATGGTTATTGTTTAAATATTTCTCTAAATGATAATCTCCAGCGAAAAGTTTCATGTATGCAATTTTATGCATATAAATTTATGATAAGGAATAATAACGGTAACTACTTGCATCATTATAAATCCTTATTGAATCAATATTGCGTTGATATGATGGCTAAAATGATATATGAAAGATGAGCAAAAATTGCGATAAGATGATTATATACATCTCCGAGATACTGTTGAGCAAGATGCTAATGTAAATCCTAAAAATATAGACCAACGCATAATTCTCCCATTATCAGTTACTGGATCTCCACGTTATATGTATGAGAAATCACAAGATGCTATGGCGTATGTGCGTAAATATGGGCGTCCAGATTTATTTATAACTTTTACGTGAAACCCTGAATGGTCAGACATAAAGCAGAAACTATTTTCTGATCAAACGTCCAAAGATAGATATGATATTATTTCTAGAGTTTTTGATTTAAAATTAAAGAAATTAATAGACCTGAGTACTAAAAAGGAAGTATTTAATAAAGTTAATTGGTATTCACTCAGTATTGAATGGCAAAAACGAGGATTACCTCATAGTCATATTTTTGGTGTGGTTAGAAACTAAAATTCGACCAGATGAGATCGATGTTATAATTTCTGCAGAGCTTTCCGACAAAAATATTGATCCAATACTGTATGAAATGGTATGCAGACATATGTGTCACAGTCTATGTGGGGATATGAATAGGTAGTGACCATGCATGTTGAATGGAAAATGTTCCAAAAAATATCCTCGAGCATTTATTTCTGCTACTCAAACTTCAGATGATGGTTATCCCAGTTACCGCAGACAAAGTCCTGAAAACGGCGGTTTAACAGCAGCTTTACATATGCGAGGTAATTTAATTGATATAGACAATAGATGGATTGTTCCATACTGTCCACTCCTCTTATGTTGTTTCAATGCGCATATAAACGTTGAGATTTGTAATTCCGTGCAAGCTATCAGATATATATGCAAATATATTACCAAAGGTTCAGACCAAGCTACAGTTTCTGTTGAAAATGAAAATGATGAATTAAATCAATATCTTAATGGTCGATATATATGTTCATCCGCGGCTTACTGGAGATTTTTTGATTTTCCAATTCATGTACGATATCTAACTGTGATTCATTTAGCAGTTCATTTAGAAAATCATCAATGTGTTTACTTCACTGAAGAAAATATGCAAAATGTTCTTAATGGTCCTCAGCAAACTACATTAACAGCTTTCTTTGAACTTTGTCGCTCGGATGAATTTGCTAAAACATTGCTATATTCTGAAGCACCTAGCTATTATATTTGGCGAGGCAATCAATTTATTACACGGAAGCGTGGAGTTACCGTTGAAGTATTTCCCAGTGTTAAAAAAGACGATGCTTTGGGTAGAGTATATACTATTCATCCAAATCAAAGCAAGGTACATTTAAGGAATATACATCCATTGATACTACTGTTAATACTGAAGATGCTATTCATTTTCCAACAGAGTTCTTAAATTCTTTAAATCCTGCAGGATTTCCACCACATATTCTTCGAGTGAAATTAGGAGTTCCGATTATTTTATTACGAAACCTTAATCCTCCAAGATTATGTAATGGCACGAGATTGCGAGTAAAGCATATGAGGAATCATATTATTGAAGCGACTATTTTAACTGGCCCAGCTGCAGGAGAGACAGCTCTAATACCCCGAATCGCAATGATCCCAACAGATTTACCATTTCAGTTTAAAAGATTGCAGTTTCCAATAAAGCTTTCTTTTACGATTACAATTAATAAAGCGCAGGGACAAACATTTAAATATATCGGCTTAGATTTACGATCAGATTGTTTTTTACATGGTCAATTATATGTTGCACTTTGTAGAAATGGTAATTCTGAAAATCAATATATTTTGTTACCATAAAATGTAACTGTTACAAAAAATATCATATATCCAGAAGTATTATAATTTTAATATTAAAAGAAATCAGTCACTTGGAATTTCGGGCGAAGCCGAGACGGGGAATGCTAGTATATATATATATATATATATATATATATATATATATATATATAATATGTATCCGGTATCTACCGTAAGAAGACAAATACTTATCAAAGTATCAGGAGCGCCGAATCATGACAGAGGTGGTAAGAGTTTCGAATATACGCGATGTCGCAGAATCAACTGAATACATTATTATATCTGTATAGCTTATAAAAATCTAAAAGCACCGATAAAAAAATATTTATGTCAAGTCAATCATTGTTAGTTGTCGATTTATAAACAATGCGTATCGAAAACCTCAATATGTCCTGGCTAGATGGTGGATTCGAGAAAACCTCCCATCCGAACTCCCGTAGCTTCTGACGAGTCATCACCGAAGTGTGTGGTCTGGCGTTGTCCTGATGAAACACTACCCCCTTCCTGTTGGCCAATTGTGAACGCTTCTGACCGGTAGCCTGCTTGAAGCGGTCTAGTTGTTCACAGTAGATGGTAGAATTAAACGTCTGGCTATATGGAAGCAGCTCATAAAGGATGATTCCTTTCTAATAACACTACACACACAGCAAAACCTTCCTGACCGTCAATCCCGACATGGTCACTGTTAGGGATGGTCCACCGACCTTGGACCACGACCATTTTCGCTTGATATTGTCATATGTGAAGCATTTTTTGTCGCCAGTCACCATCCGCTTCAAAAATGGGTCGAGTTCATTCCGTTTCAGCAGCACATCGCAGGCGTTGGTTCGGTTCAGAAGGTTTTTCTGCGTCAAATCATGCGGCATCCAAACATGAAGCTTTTGTTCGTATCCAGCCTTCTGCAGCTGATTTAAAATGGATTGGTAACTAACTCTCATCTCCTGGACGATGTCACGAGATGCCACATGCCAGTCTAACTCGATAAAGTTCATGATTTGATCCTATTTGTCGTCACAGGTCTTCTGCCGGCTAGCTTATACATGGTGTCCTTTTCACAGGCTCTGAATCATGGAAACTATTCCTCTGTAATTCGAAGTGATTGGTGCCACCTCCAAAACATCATTAATCTTACGGAACGTTTCTTTAGCGGATTTGCCTTTGACGAAGGAAAGCTTTAATATAGCGCGAATTTCGGCGTTAGTGAATTCCATGTTTATACGTCTATAACTTTTGAACGCAATATCCAAACTAATCATGCATAGCGCCGTTTTGTACGTTATGTCAAGATCTTTCAAATGATGTATAGTATTGCCAGATATGAGCTCTATAGCGCTTTGTACATAGCTGCGAAATTCATAAGACAAAAAGGCGGAACGGAGATATTAGACATACTAATATAGATACCTAAAGCGTCATACATCAGAGGTTATTTTACTATATACATAAAGCGTCTTAGTCTGAACTTTTACTACAGTTTGGTGCGTCTGTACTGTACATATATAGATATATATATAGAATGTGTTTCTGATCATTTTCTATAGTCATACATGGAGTGTTCCCGTATGACTATTTGCCGCCGAAAATACCGGCAGGAAACTACTCCTTAGATCATAAATAGTAGATAAGCTTTGGAAAATTATCGATAAAGAAGTGATAAATAATGTTTTTTCTTTATTAAAAATTCGAAATCTCAATTTAGAAGTAACTTGTGTAGCGGCCGTGCCATGTCTGCAGTTCTCAAACTTGCCCCGCGGTTCGCAAACGCGCCTTCGAGTGACTTGATAAAAGTTGAAGTATAACAGCAAGGTGAGAGAGGGGGGATAATGAGGGTAAAATCCTATCTGTGATTAATCAGCTTGCATATTGTAAACATGTTACAATTCGCAATAAAGGTGAAATTACAAAATCAGTCATATATTTGGTCACAATTTGGCTTTTAAGCAACACTTTATTAATATCAATTATTTCCAGTTTATCTTATGCCTTTTTTAATATTATGTAGTAGTTTAAAATTATTTGATCTTAGGCTATTATTATGATTAAAACAATGCTCTGCTATTCCTGTTGTAATTTTATCAAATTGTATTGATTTTGAATGTTTATTTATTCTTATTTCAATTGAACGACCGCTTAGACCAATGTAAACCACATCACAATCATTACAAAGTAATTTATAAACACCACTTTTTACAAATCATGGATTTTATCTTTATTATTAACAAATAAAATTTTGAGATTTGTTTTATTTACGTTAATTGTGTTTATGTTAAGTTTATTTAAATCGTTACAAATTTTATTGCTTAAAAATGGTTATAAGAAAGTATCTATCCTTATTTATTAATGTGAGAGCATACAAGTGTTTTTGTAGGAGTTTCTTACGTTTTATTAAAATTATAGAATTAACGACCGTATCATCAAATCCATTATTTTGTTCTAATGTTTTTAAAACGTTTACCTCTTTTCGATGTCGGATTTTATTTAATGGAGTGGTTAATAACCTATGAATGTAAGAATTGAATGCAGAAATTGTTATACTGTAAGGTTGGTTGGAACTAAATGGAATTAAAGTATACGTTGATGTCGGTTTTCTATATATCAAATTCTAATTTATTATTTTCTCTAATTATAATTAAATCTAAGAAACTTAAATGATTTAAAACTTCTAATTCATGAATACATTTAATACATGTATGACACGAATTAATATATGATGGGAAAGGAGATAATGGTTTTTCTGTACCCTCCCAAATACAAAAAACATCATCGACATAACGACACCAAAAGTAAACATTATTTGTTAATAACTTATTCAAGTATGAATTAGATTCAAATTCTTCTATAAAGATTTCACTCAATAAAAGTGATAACCGAGATCTTATCGGTAAACCTTTTAATATATACATAATACAGACAGGATTTTACCTCAATATTTATGTGGAGTTGAGTATATACCGAAATTTTACTTCAGGAAAAAATACACATGTATATAACCTCTTTAAGACTTAACATTGTATATGCGAATGTGTAAACTATTATCGATGCGTTTGCTATGTATTATAATATGTATAAGTTATAGCTTGTATATAAATGAATTCAATATTAAAAATCAGGATGTAGATATAAATTTACAATTTATTAATTAAAATCATTACCAACATGAATAAATTTATATAATAATGCATAACAATGATATTAATTTTTTTACATCTATTATATTTTCTATTATACCTTGTCTGAATATTGTTTTAAGGTAAATTTTAATTATAATAAAAAATACATTCATACGAAACTATCCACTACAGTCTTAAATACCTAAAAAATAAGTTTACAAAATTTATCTAGAAATCGGCCGAAATGGTCGAAAAATAGTTTCATGTGAAACTAATTACTACAGAAGTTAAAGAACTTAATACTAGGTTTCTTCAAAACAAAATATTTTAGTTATAGATTAAACATAATTAACATTTCTACCAGGGTAGAAAAGTTAGACAAGTTTGATACATTTTTCGCTTATTATGAACTACAAAACCTTTAAATATAATCATGTGTTTTATAAAACATGCATATAAATTTTTTTTTCTTATTATACATTTATGCACGTAGCTTCTGTATATATAATATGTTTATATAGAATGTACAACCGTATTTAATATACATATATATGCATATTACATACGGCTTTTATGGGAAAAATTATATTTTCGAATTCGAGTGGTAGAAAAACATGTGCAAATGCCTCGAGACAACGTTTATGGAGATTATCATGTTCGGACTATAGGACATGTCTTGAGACGACTGCCATAAAGAGTTTTGTGTGGGGGACGTAGAATACGATGTCCAGATATCTCGGGATGACTTTTACTGGAAGTGTGTGTGTTTGAATGATAGAATACTAATCTTCATAGAAGTCGGTCCGACATACATGGACATTGTTTCCCACCACCTATATACGACACTCCCCGTAGAAGTCGTTCCAAAACACCTGGAAATCGTATTTTACTGTTTCCAACACGAATCTTGCCATAGAACTCGTTCCTACATACCTAGACGTCGTTGTCGATCAATTAAATACAATACTCCCCGTAGAAATTGTCCAGAGACACTTGGACATTGCATTCTATCATACGGACACGAAACTCCCCGTAGAAGTTCTCCCGACATACCTGAACTACGTTTTCTACCAACTAAACACGATAGTCCCAATAGAAGTCGTCCGGAGAATGCTAGATATCGCTTTCTAACGACTAAACACAATCCTCCCCGCAGAAGTCGTTCGGAAACACCTGGTATCGTATTCTACCGTTCAAACACGAATCATCCTATAAAAGTCATTTTCCTCATACCTGTACGGCATTTTCTACCAACTAAATACAATATTTTCCGTAGAAATCGTCCAGAGACACCGGGACATCGCATTCTATCATCCGAACACGAAACTGCCAGAAGAAATCGCTCTGAAGCAACGGGATATCGTGTTCAACCGCCCGTACACGCCAATACAATATTTCTCAGTAGAAACCGTATTTAATATATATATATATATATATATATATATATATATTGTACCTATATTTTATATTGTACACTTTATATATATATATATATATATATATATATATATATATATATATTTTAAATACAGTTTCTACTGAGAAATATTGTATTGGTGTGTACAGGCGGTTGATTACGATATCCCGTTGCCTCAAGACGATGTGAACACCTCTGATGAGCCTTACTCAGGACGCCCCATTGAGATCACAACTCCAGATATGATCGAAAAATCGATCAAATATTGCTGAAAGACCGCAGATTAAAAGTGCGTGAGAAAGCTGAGACCTGTAAGATGTCATATGAACGTGTACAAAATATTTTGCACCAACATTTGTATATGGAAAAGCTCTATGCAAGATGGGTTCCGCGTTTGCTAACAGTCGACCAAAAATTGATTCGAAAGAACATTTTTACCGCCAATTTGGCGTTGTATAAGCGTAACCCAAGCGAATTTTTGCGTCGATTCGTAACCGTTGAGGAAACATGGATCTACCACTACACTCCCGAAATCAAACAACAGTCTAGACAGTGGATTGGACCAGGGGAACCAACTCCAAAGCAGTTAAAAACAATTTTTTTGGCGAACAAGGTTATGGCTACTGTTTTTTGGGATGCAAGAGGTATTATATACATTGATTACCTTGAAAAGGGTAAAACTATCACTAGTCAATACTACGCAGACTTATTGCACCGTTTGAGCTACGAAGTGAAAATTAAATGACCTCATCTAGCGAAGAAAAAATCTTGTTTCGTCACGATAACGCACCAGCTCACACGTCAATCGTTGCGATGGCTAAAATCAACCATCTGACGTTTGAATTGATGTCGCGCCCTCCCTACTCTCCAGACCTAGCACCGAGTGACTATTATCTATTTCCGAACCTAAAAAAGATGGCTTGGCGGTAAGAGATATGCGGACAATGAAGAAGTAATCGAACCTCTAAATGGGTATTTTGAGGAATTAATAAATATTTTTTTAATAAATACTAATATTTTTTTAATAAAACTAATATTACTTCAACCTCCCTTGTAAATTTAATTCTGTCATGCACAGAATTGAAAACATCCACCATTTCATCCACAAAAACTTCTGGAACAATTGTAAAGATATCTTTACAAATCGCAATAATTTAAGTAGATTGTTTAATAATTGCAAAGATAAGGATGATTTATGCTTAAAATCAGGAGTTGTTTACAAGATTAATTGCATGGATTGTGATAAATACTATATTGGACAAACAGGTAGATATTTAAAAAAGAGAATTTATGAGCATAAATATAGTTTACGTAGCTCACATATTACTTCTGGTTTAAAAGAGCATTGTTTAAAGTTTTTACATTCTTTTGATTTTGTGAATGTGGATATTTTGGAATATGGTATTAATAATAAGTATAAACGGGAGAGTCTTGAAAGTATTCACATTTCCAAGAATCGAAATAATGTGAATTTAATGTTAGAGTCTGGTAGATTGGACAGTGTTTATCATTCCTTATTAAATTGATTGGTTTTGGACAATTTGTGTAGAGGGGGAATTTATATTTAATTTACGAAATTTGGTGGTGGGGATGAGTATATATAGATTAGAATATAAGGTTTAGATTAGTCCCTGATGAGGAGCCGTAGCGAGCTCGAAACGTTGGACAAGTCTTCAATTAGGTAAGGGTGTTGGGGACAGTCAGACTGCACTTTACTAACAAAGAATTTTTTCAGCTAATATTTTATTTTCAGATTAGTCTACGGGGGTGAATGTAAACAAGGACAGTCTGACTGTCATTATCATTTTAATTTAATTTTTAATTTAATTTTTATTTTTAATTTTTATTTTTTATTTTTATTTTATTTTATTTTATTTTTGGTTGAAATTGATTGGACTGTAAGACCAATAAAAAAATATTTATTAATTTGTATATGGGCAGTCGACAGAAGTACAATTCAATTGTTTCTGAAAAATTTAGTTGATAGGAATAATACGTGCATTTCTAGTCGGATCTTAATGCGTTACATTTAAAGTGTTATATTTAAGTTCAAATTTAAAGCGTGTATATTGGAAATTATTATTTGTATGCGACGTGCTGATACGGTAATTTTTAACTGTGTTACTGAATCATTGAAAAATTGCTTAACTGTTGATTTTTAATAGAAACAAAATAAATAGATCTGTCTTCTTAGAGAAACTTATTAAATAATTTTATTAAGTTTTAGTATACGCGGTTAGGATCTCATCTTTGTAACAATTATAATATGTGTCATTAAATGAGCCGTATTTCTTTAAGTCTGTTAAAATTAATTATTATTTGTGTATCTAATCTAAAAAAATTTGACAGTGCATGGATGTTCCGTTTTGGTGTTAATGTGGACGGTTAACCTGGGTCCACCCCTAACTTTTTACAGTTAGCATTCTCATAGTAAATCCACTGTTCATCACTAGTCACAATAGGCCAGAGAAAACTCTTTTGTTTTGCCTGGCAAGTCTATACATAGTCTATGTGTCGGATCCAGTACTTATTTTTTAGTTTTGTCATTTACCAATAAAATTCAGTTAAAAAGCATCATGATTTCTGTAAACATTATATAATTTTTTGATCAGTAAAAAATGAATCGTGATAAATCGTTTTTCTATATGCTCTTTTGCACTATTTTGATTTGAAAAACAGTGTAACAGAAACTTATCAATTGCTTGAAGAGCGTTATGGCAAACAAGCTGCATAACTTATAACATATAAAGAGTAGTTTCAGCAATTTAGAAGCGGAGATACTGGTACTTAATGACAAAGAACGTTCTGGCTAACCGAAAAAGTTTGAAGATAGTGAATTGCAAGCATTATTGTACGAAAACTTACCTCAAACGCAGAAAAACTCGCTAATAAGTTAGGAGTGAGCGACAGAGCAGTTGGAAAATATTTACATGCGATGGTAAAGATACATAAAGAGGGAAAATGGATACCACACAAATTGACCGAAAGTGCCATTATGAATTGATACATCACACTGTCTTTGCTTTGCAGGCTAAAAAGAAGATTTTTCTGTAGCGTATTGTGACTGGTGATGAAAAGTGGATCTACTATGACAATACTAAGCACAAAAGGTCATGGATAGACCCAAGTCAACGGTCCAAATCAACAAAAGGTATTGCTGTACATTCGGTGGGTACTGTATCAACAGCGTGTACTGTACTACGAGCAACGAAAACCGAATGGAACCGTCACTGCTGAGGTAAACAAAGACCAACCGAATGATTGGCAACAGAGATGGATCGAACATAGACAGCAATCGCGAACAATAGGCTCAAAATCATTTTTTTGCATGACAATACTCGGCCACATATTGTGAAAGCCATCAAAAACACCCTGAGGGAGCTCGAATGGGAAGTGTTGTCGCACCCAGCGTACCAGTCAGATATAGCACCTTCTGATTACCACCTATTCAGATCGGCACAGCACGACCTCGTAGATACACGTTTCCGACATATTAAAAAAGTGCGAAAATTTGTGGATGATTGGATCGCCTCGAAACCGCCATCGTTCTTTCGCCACGATATCGCCATATTGCCAAAAAGATGAGCAAAAGTAGTTGAAAATGATGGAAAATATTTTGATTAAGCTAACGCTTATCCATTTTCCATCATAAATATCCTTTTTCCGTTAAAACAGGCCGAAAATTAAGTTCGTCTCGTAATATTACATTATAAAAACTATAAGATCGATAAAAATATTTATTAATCTAACTTTGAAGAGTATTTTTTCGAGCAGAAAATATTTATAATTATCGATTCAAGTTCAAATAAGCGTCGGGGAGATAAAATAACTTGTGATAGACGAAAATCAAATAAATATTAAAGTGAGTTAATAGTAAAAACAAATATTTTTTTTGATTTCGAGGTAAGTCAATTTTTTACTAAAGTAGATATTTTGAATAGTAGAAATTTCCAATCTTAAGAGATAAAACATATCAGGTATGTGAATAAGTCTTTCCCGTTTTTTTTTCAAATTTTGAGCCTTTATTGTGAAAAAATGGTTACAAATGAATTATTGAAAGTATTGGCCATCGCTAGCTACAACTTTTTCCCATCTTTCTGGCAACATACGAATCCCGTTGCGAAAAAATTCGACCGGTTTGGCCTCTATCCAGTCATCCACCCATTTTTTGGCTTCCTCCTAGGAATGGAAGTGCTGGTCAGCCAGGCCATGCGTTATCGATCTGAAGAGATGGTAATCAGACGGAGCAACGTCTGGACTATACGGCGGGTGGGGTAGGACTTCCCATTTGAGCGTTTCTAAGTATGTTTTCACCGGCGGTGCAACATGTGGGCGAGCATTATCATCTTGCAAAATAACTTTGTCGTGCCTGTCAGAGTATTGTGGCCGTTTTTCTCGCAGTGCGCGGCTCAAACGCATCAATTGTCGTCGATAGACCTCGCCTGTGATCCTTTTATTCGGTTTCAGAAGCTCATAGTAAACCATACCTAGCTGGTCCCACCATATACAGAGCATGAGCTTGGCGCCATGAATATTTGGCTTGGCCGTCGATGATGATGCATGGCCGGGTAGTCCCCATGATTTTCTTCGCTTTAGATTATCGTAACGTATCCACTTTTCATCGCCAGTCACGATACGATGCAGAAAACCCTTTCTTTTATGTCGCTGAAGCAGCTGTTCGCAAGTAAAAAAACGCCGTTCGACGTCTCTCAGCTTCAGTTCGTACGGCACCCAATTTCCTTGCTTTTGGATCATTCTCATGGCTTTCAAACGCTTGGAAATGGTTGTTCGGTCAACTCCCAATACTTCAGCAAGTTCTTCTTGCGTTTGACAAGAATCTTCATCAAGCAAAGTCGCCAATTCTCGATCTTCAAAGATTTGCGGCCGCCCGGAACGCTCCTTGTTTTCCACGTCGAAATCACCGCTTTTGAAGCGTCGAAACCATCCGCGAACACTTGAATCATCGACACAACCTTCTCCATAAGCCTCCTGAAGCAATCGATGCGTCTCGGCAGCAGATTTCTTGAAATTGAACCAATAAAGTGAAACTTCCCGCAAATGACGTCGACTCGGCTCAAATTTCGACATTTTCACGATATCAAAAATTTATGATGCGAAAAAATTGTAACTAATGTGTTAGTATGGAATTGTTGACATATGAATAAGCTTTGATTATGACATATGTAACCATTGAATACTCGCACAGTATTGGTGGCGCCATCTCTTACAAAAAACGGGAAAGACTTATTCACACTCCTAATACAATATTCGTTCAGTTAAAATTAAAAATGCGAAAGCACGCAAATATAAAATAACAATTAATACTTCAATGAGAGTATCTAAATTAGCATAAAGGTGAATTGCGAACAAAATATATCATGTATTTTTTTTAATCGATAAAATTCGACTTGCAATTTGAAATTACTTCACTATAACTTCAACATGAATTTAAGTTTAGTTTTCAATAAAATTTAGAGCATTTTAAATTGATGCATTTTAAATTGCAAGAGAGCATTAAAATGCAAAGAGAGCATTGAAATGCATTAAAATTGATAGAGCATTTTAAATTGCAAGAGAAAAAGCGACGAGTGTGAACAGTGAAAGAATAAAAATAAGAGATGGAGGAAAATAAAGAAGAAAAGGATAGAGAAAAAACTGGGGTGAGTCAAAGAAAGCGAAGAGAAGGGGAAGAAAGTAAGAAGAAAAAAAAGGAGTGCACCAACAGGACGGGGTAGAAAAAAAGAGAACGAGAGGTAAGAAGTGAGGAGAGAACATGAAGTGAACGAAGAAATATTGGAGATGCAGGGAAAAGCGGAGATAATAGAAGCGGTGTTGCACCTACACGTTGGATTATTAGTTCACCGCCACCCTTCCATCAACGGGGCCACCTAGAGTCATCACCGTTCTGGCAGGGCAGTGAGCGAGGTGGACGCGCATCGCGGGGTAGGCGAGTTTAGTTTTGTTTCCCTTTTTCCTGGGAGAAGCCGTGGGTCGAGTCAGTAACGTCTGTGTTTACTACCAGTGATCCAGAACTCTAATGGCTTACATCGGTTACGTCACGAACGACACGCGCAGTTCGGGGATGATCCAGAACACACATAGCTTACAACGTCGACGTCACAGTATCATATTATTCTATAAGCCAATCTGGCAGCCGTTCTTGTTATTTCCAAGTCTAGGCTGTCCAAACCTAGCATCATCCTGACAGAAGCAGTAGAGGAACTCGTTTTTAATCCAAATGCTCCCCTTAGCGAGATTGCCTGTATGTGATCCAAGATCCTGGCAGAGGATTTATTCTTGATCACTTTCCACTACACCAAGGCAGCATAAGTCAGCCCCGGCATCAGTATTGTTTTATATATCCATAAAATTTTCTGCGGTTCAAGCCCCCAGTCCGTGCCAATAGCCGACCTACACTGCATCAGTATGTTGATGATCTTTTTACTCTGCATTCGTAGGTGTTGTTCCCACGATAGTTTCTTATCTAGGTATACACCTAGGTATTTAACTCCTTCCATATAGGGTATACGGTATACGTATATGCGGAAGTTTACGCAAGATTTTATTTTGCTCTTGTATTTCCTAGTAAAGGCTACAACTTCGGTCGTCTTTGGATTGATCCCCAGGGATCTCTCTTGACACCAGTCATTGACCTTTACCAGAACCTCCTGAAGAATTTCAGGTAATATCTCTAGATAATATCTCTAAATTAGTACTTGCCCCTGACAAGTATTGCGAAATCATCTGTGTATGCGAATGCGAAGATTATTTCCTCTTCAAGCATACGCAGTAAGCCATCAGCTACAAGATTCCACAGGAGAGGTGAAAGTATCCCTCCTTGTGGACATCCTTCGTTGACTTTACCTCTTACGAGTTTACCTTTCCATTCACTATATACCTCTCTATTACTTAAGGAACTCATAATCTACCTTCTAATAGAGGGTGTTATTCCCTTAGCATATAGAGCGTTGTCAATGGCAATCCTAGTGGTGCTATTGAAAGCACCTTCTATGTCTACGAAGGCACCTATTACAGTTTCCTTCGAGCTCCAAGCCTTCTCAATGTGTTTGACCACTGAGTGAAGAGCTGTCTCAGTGGACTTTCCTGCCGTGTAGGCATGTTGCCTACTTGAAATTGAGCTATTGATCAACACTGTTTGACTTATATGTAAATCTACTAGCCTCTCCATCGTGTTTAGCATGAATGACGTCAGACAAATCAGTCTGAAGTCTTTCACCGACGAGTAACTACCTCTCCCAGGCTTGGGAATGAATGAAACACGAGATGTCTTCCATACCTCTATATACCCAGTTGCGATACTACCTCTGAAGATTCTCGTAATAAGTTTTAAAATACTTTCACACCCCACCTGTAACATCTTAGGGAAGATGCCATCAGGCCCTGGTGTCTTATACGGTTCAAAGGAGTATATCGCATTTGAATTGGTATATGCATTTAAATTGGTTGAACAGAAAATTAAACTATCTTTACAAAATCATACAGCTATTAAAATTAATACAGTACTCTCTGCAGAGTATATTGTATCTAAAAATACAGAGAAAATAGTAGAAATAAAGTATTTTAATACAAAAAGTTCTGAAATATTTAGAACTAAAAATTTAAAACAATGGTTTGCAACGCATGTTAAAGAATCCATTACACGTAATATAGATGAATTTCAAGAGAGAAATTCTGGCTGATCGTTGCATTCTATACTAAATTTAGCTATCAGTATGTATAAATTCAATCCTATAAAAAGTAGCTTATATATTGAACTACCTGCAGCAATAGAAAAAAGACATGCATATCTTAATGTAAAAAATAATGATAATCAATGCTTTAAATGGTTTATCAGCTTTATATCCAGCTAAAGTAAATGCTAATCGACTTCCCGGATATAAACAGTATGAAAATGTTCTCAATTTGAAAGATATTGAATTTCCAGTCAAGACAAAAGATATAGTTAAATTTGAGAAATATAATTATAATATTTCAATTAATTTATATATATCGAAAAAGAAAAAAAATGTCTTTCATGTATCTCCATGCTATATAATAGCTATAAAAAAGGAAAAGCATGTGAATTTACTTGTTATAAAAGTATAAAATAGCGAAAGCATAAGTGATGATAATCTCCAACCTTATTATCACTATGTTTGGATTAAGAATTTATCTCGCTTGATGAGTACGCAATTGTCAAAACACAATGGAAAAATTTACCTTTATAGCATTGATCGTCAGGACAAAAATCATTGCAAAATTAAAATACCGACTGAAAAGAAGAATATTTTACAGTTTAAAAACTTTTCATATAAGGAACGTGTTCCATTTGTTATATATGCAGATTTTGAATGTATATTAGAAAAAATAGAAAATCATAAATATGCACAACAACGATATAAAGCATTTAGTGTTGGTTTATATACAAAATGTAGTTTTGATGATACACAATCAAAATACCAAAACTATAGATAAGTAGATGACGAAATAGCACAATCGCCTGCTGAATGGTTAATGAGGAATATCAAGCATTTTCAGAACAAATAGCACAAGTATATGAGAATCCCAAACCAATCAGACTTACAGATATTAAAATCTTAAATTTTGAAAAAGCAAAAATGTATCATATTTGTGAAAAGAATTTTAATTGTGAGGATGCAAAAGTTCAAGATCATTATCATCTCATAGGACGGTAAGTTCATTTAGAGTTTTATATTATCGATTTTTTTAAATTTAAATATCAATTATAGATATTGAGGTCCTGCGCATAATTCATGTAATTTGAATTATAATAATTCAAAAGTTATACCAGTTGTATTCCACAGTTTATCAGGGTATGATCCACATTTATTTATTAAAGAGCTCGCAGCAAAGTTTGAAGGTCGAGTATATCAGAAAATAAGGAATACTATATCTTATTTATAAAATATGTAAATGGCATAGACATTAGTTTCAGGTTTATTGATTCATTTTACCTTATGCCTTATACTCTCAATAAATTAGTCTCATATCTGAAAGAGCGTCGTGTTTTAGAAAATATTTTTAAAAGTGATTTTCGAACAAAAGATCAAATTAATTTAGTTAATAGAAAAGGAATCTTCCCATATGAATATGTTTCATCTTTTCATAGACTACGAGAGGCACAGATACCAGTAAAGGATGTGTTTTATAGTAATTTAAATAATGCAATCATTGCTCGTGAAGATTATAAGCATGCTCAACTAGTTTGGCAAAAATTTGGTATTAAAACTTTAGGTGACTATTCGGATTTGTATTTAAAAACAGATGTATTACTTCTTGTTGACATATTCGAAAACTTTCGAAACAATTGTCTCGGAGCTTACGGTCTTGATCCAGCACACTATTCTACCACTCCCGGTCTATTATGGGATGCCATGCTAAAATATACGAAAATGAAATTAGAATTGCTTACCTATATTGATATGCATATGTTTATTGAAAGAGGTATTAGAGGCGATATTGTCAGTGCTATAATCGATATGCAAAAGCAAATAATAAATATATGAGTAGTTACTTTGATGAGACGAAAGAAAATACATATTTGCTCTAGTATGATGTAAATAATCTTTACGACTGGGCTATGATACAATATCTTCCTTACGAAGGCTTGGAGTGGTTTCAAGACGAGCAGGCTTATGAATTTCCCTCACTATTTCCATTTTTTCTTTGTTTGAATAATTCATTGTGTTTTTCTTGCTAACTCTGTAACTTTTTTTACCTTACTATTAATAAAAATCAATTCACTTATAATTTTTTATTTATACCCATTGAATGATTTTTTGAATCAGCAATTATTTTTTCGAATTCTACAATAGAAATTCGTCTAGCTGATAAAACGTCGATTTTTTCATTTATCTCGATTAAAAGTTTTGATAAGTTTGAACTTTTCTCTTACACATAAGTTCTCAATATATCTAAACCAACAGCATAATTTAAGTTAACTGTTGGTGAGAGATTACAGAGTCGTTTATTTTCCATATCATATTGACTATCATATGTAAATTTAAAGCCAACGCTAGGTTGACCTTGACTGCCTTCAGTTTTTTCTAGCTTCTGTCCGAATACGTCGACACTGCTTGTGAACTGATTGGAGTATTATGTTTATATATTAATATATAAAACTAGCCTCACGCAACTCCTCAATAATAGAGTATATTTCATCCGTGTGACTCTGATTACCCATAGACGTTTCAGCGAACAATACCCTTAGTCGATTTACTAACTCATTCGGGTTATCCCAGTATACATAGTTTAAGGGCATATTTTTTTGTACAATTTTAAATTGAGGTAAAATACCTCCTCCTTTTTTCGTAAACATAGGTAAAATAATTTCTAAAATTTTTTTATTTTTCATTACACGAATTGCTTTATTTTTATCATAATCTTTTTTATGAGCATTCGATACTTCGAGAATTTTTTGATAAGTTTGACGATCGTTATTGTTAATGAGTTGTACATCTGGTAATTTTCTAAATAAAGGTTCTAACAAGCCTTTAATGATGGGATATTTTATATTATTAACTATGACATTACCGTTGGCGAAATTTATTGGTAAATTTCCAATCATGAGATCATTATTTTCCTTATGAACTCGTTACATAAAATCAAAAAATGACGATTAAGGTTCACCATACCTAGATATTTTTCAAGACTTTTATCATCTTGTTCAATATCACTCTCAGCTGATTCAAAAGAAGTATTAATGTTGCCAGTGCTGTGATCATTTTGTAGAGTCATTATTACTAATAACAATATTCGAATCATAATTACTCTCATCATCAGACAACGATTCTTTAATTTTTTTCCTCCTTATAGATAGAGGTAGATAAATTGTTCTTCTCTTCTTTTTTAATATTTGATACATCAGACACTTTTGCTACAGTAATGAGTTTATTTAGAGGAGTAATGATTGGTTTGAAGGTTTATCTAATGCGCGTTCTACATTTTCTCGAGCATATTTTAATAATTTATATTTTCGTCTTATTGCTTGATGTGACTTGGCTAGTTGACGCCATATAGTTTTTCCTCGCTGATAGTCGATGTTGTGATCGGCCATGTTGTGTGTTCAACTTTTAAAACCGGAATTTTAGACATATTTACAGCAAAATAGTCGAACCCTTTTCTACATCTATCAGAATTTATATTTTGATCTTTATCAATGTCTATAAAATTATTTTTTCCACGATTCCAACACTTTGAGCAAATATTTTTAAATTGATTAAAGGACATGTCTGAGTTTACATGATCGAGATATATATGTTTTAAATTGACCTCATATTAACTATTATTATTTGACATTGATTTAATAAAATACGCTCGTATTTTCAAAATTTCTGCTTCTTAAGACGTATTTTGCGTTAATGCACTGACAACTAATGGTCCGTATTATAATGAATCAGATATTGTGAATCTTGATGATGTTAGCGGTCCTGAAACTCATTGGGTCGCATATCGCAAACGAGGCAACAGAGTACTATATTTCGATAGTTTTGGTGATATAACGCCACCCTTAGACCTTATATTATACTTTGGCGATGCTGAAATTATGTATAATTATGAAAGATATCAGGATTTTCATACATATATTTGCGGTCATTTATGCTTGCAGTTTTTATGTAACAATCTTGGAAGTATTTCTATATAATCTCAAACATTTTGTAATACATGTCATTCTTGACTTAACCATGATGAATGACTTAACCAATTTCCTTTGACGCTTTCTGGTACATCATCTATTCTTGATGATTCTATTGAACTTTCATCTAATAAAAATTATGTTCTAAGTTTAATTGAGCTTTTAACATTTAACTCCATTCCCAATATTGATGAAAATAACAATAAATTTTATTTCGATAAAGAAGTAATTAGTCTACCGACTAGCAGTTATGAAATTAAAGATATTGAAAATTATCTGAGGGAGAAATTAACTTCTAAAGGTATAATTTTAAGTCTTAAGCCTAATAATAACACGCTTCGTAGTGTTATTGAGTGTAGTCATCAAATCAACTTTGAACCAAAAGATTCACTTGATAAACTCTTGGGCTTTCAAAAGCGGATTTTGCCAACAGGTGTTAAACACAATTCCGATTTACCTGTGACCATTTTAAAGGTAAATTACTTGAGAATAGAGTGTAGTATTATAGCAGGTGCCTATATAAATGAACGTCATGTGCACACAATTGACGACTTTTATTCCTGCAGTGCCGCCAGGATATAAGATCCTTAAAACACCAGCGGAGTTAAGTTCACCTTAAACAAACTTATTATAAATTCTAACTGCCGTATTTTTATATTTCCTCTTAATTAAACTATGCAACGCGGAAATTAGCGCGAAGCCGATAGTTATATTATATATATAAATCCAGTTAAAATTATTTCTTTTAAGTAATTGCTTTATTTTATTTTGTGTGTTTCAGAAAAACCTTGTAAATAGAAGAAGAATACGCTAATAAATTAATTTTTATTTTTATTGCAAAAGATACTGTTTAACTAAATTATTTTCCCGATCCGCCGTCCTATCCCGAAATACTTCCTCCCCTCTCAAAGTACTCTGGGAATACACCGCGTATGCTATCCCCAGGGGAACAGAAACGTTACATAGTCTAGTACCGATTTATTAAACTCGCCCGAACAAGGACTAGTTTAATAAATCCGTAAAATTAATATTTGACTAAAATTTATTATTTCTGTAATAACGGAATAATTTCTGTAAACTGAAATTTTAAAAATTATTATACAGAAACTGCATTTTTTCGATTTGTGTGAAAAGAGCCTAGTGGCGTATTGAGCGACTAGGTGCCAAGGCGCGTTGAGCCGAAGCACGAAGTAACACATATCGAAATTTCAATAAAATTAACAGTTTTGAAAGTAGAAAACTGAATTAATAGTTTTCTCTTAGAAAAAATAAAAAGAAATTATTTTTTCCATTCCAGAAAAATTAAAAATTACACAGTATATTTTTTGTATTTTGTTATGAAATTAAAATCCTGCTAAAATCGCAAAACCGCGAGTTAGCTGGATTTATCAATTAACAAAAGAACAAATAGAAAACGAACTATAATAATTTGCCAATAGACGGCACAAAAACATATCTGCGCCAGTGCTTAATTACTCATGTACGAGCTCACCCGGAGCTCTGTAGCGATAAACCTGAAGACGAGAAAGACTTCAATGAAGATCTCAACCGCACAAAAGATTTGGTAGAAATCGAAGAAGAATTCAGACAACTTCGTATGCAGCTTCTTAACCAACAAACTGCCGCTTCAACATCCAGTCCTGTTATCGCACGTCCTGCATTAAATACACCTTCTGAGACTCCACCTGCTACATTTTATGTACAGCAATCAGGTGCTGTGCAGTAAAACGCAAAAGTGATGGACCAAATGAGAATGTGGAATTATCATTTTGATGGCAAGAACCTACATTCTTTCGTCGAAAGGATTCATGAATTACAACGAGCATATAATTTATCCGATCAACAAATTCTGAACGGATTTCCAGAATTACTAAGAGGTGATGTCCAATTGTGGCATAGAAATTACGTCTCAAATTTTAAAACTTTCATAGAATTAGAAGAAGGACTGAGAAAGTTTTATTTGTCATGTAGTGAACGTCGAAATCTAGATAGACAGATACATAACCGTGTACAAGAACCTAATGAGGATATACGTACGTTCGACAACTCACTAATCACACTAATGAGACGTATAGGAGGTTTTACAGAAGAATAAAAAACCGAAACGATGTACTACAACATACTCGCCGAACATCGATTACATATTCGTCGTGATGACGTCACGTCTACGTCAGATATCGTACAACTCGTAGAAGAATATCTGGAAACGAAAATACAGTGTGAGAAACAGAAAATTCCGAAAAATCATATATCTACACCAGAATATAAAGTAAGAAAGCCTGAAATTCGTGTACATAATTTTAATAATAAAATTGCTACAGTGTACGACCAAAATAAGTGTTGCTGGAGGTGCAAACAGACGGAACACGACCGCTTCAAGTGCACAAATCAACAAAAAATCTTTTGTCCATATTGCGGTCGCGATAATGTGTATACTCGTAACTGCAAGTGTCACCCGTCGGGAAACGCCAGGAGGGCGGAGCCCACACCGAACCCAGCTCGGCCCATCAACAACAATTAGAAATATAAACAGATAATAGACATTTCGTAAGAGTGATGATCGGTGATTACGAAGTGTCAGCTCTTCTGGATACGGGACCTGTAAGTTCTTATGTAAGTGGACAACTTAGTGAAGTTCGGATAGCATACTGAACCACGTAATCGAATTGCAGTCTTGGCAAACGGCTCAGAAATAAGCCTTGGAAGAAATATTTATGGACCGATATATGTGCAAGGAAAAAGATTCCAACAAAAATTCCTAGTAATAAACGGATTGAGCCATCCTATGCTCTTAGGTATTGATACTCTTAAAAAACTCGAGATCCATATAATATTAAAGAATCGTGAGTTAAACAAAACTTCAAACGACCAATTACATTAAATATGTACGATTGGAACACCTTACGGACTTCAGAATTTAAATCCAATCGAACGGCAAAAATTAGAAAAATTTTTAAAAACAGAAATGGATAAATTTAACTTTATCAAAGGTTCTACTCCGCTCCTACAACACGAAATCGTCTTAGAGGAAAAAACACCAATTAAGCAGAAATATCGACCAAGAAATCTGGCCATGCAAGAAATTATCAATCAGGAGTTTGATAAAATGCTAAATGAAAACGTAATTCAACCATCAAGCAGTCCATGGAGCTCACCGGTAGTAATAGTAAAAAAGAAAGACGGAAAGGCTGTGTAGATTTCCGAAAAGTAAACAAAGTAACGAAGAAAGACGCCTAGCCTTTGCCACAAATTAATGCAACATTGGATAAATTAAGAGGAGAACGATATCTTTCGACTCTAGATTTAAAAAATGGATATTGGCCAGTTGCACTAAAAAGGAAAGATCTATTTGAATTCAACGTAATGCCGTTTGGCTTGCATTCAACACCGGCTACATTCCAACGACTTTTAGACAGAATAATCACTCCTGAGATGGCTCCATATGCATTTGCATATCTATATGATACCGTAGTAATCTCATCTACATTCGAGGAACATTTGGAAAAATTGAAAGAAGTTTTCAACCGCCTGAAAATTGCAAAACTGAAACCTAATCCAGATAAGTGCCACTTTGCTCGCTCAAGTCTAAAATATCTAGGACATATAGTAGACAAAAATGGTCTACAATCCGATCCGGAAAAGGTAGCTGCTGTACTTAATTTAGCACCACCAAGGAACATGAAAGAAATTCAGCAATTTATGAGCCTGATATCATGGTATAGGAGATTCCTGAAAGATATATCAATGTTGCCACACCATTACACCGATTAACTAGGAAAAAAGCTAAGTGGAATTGGAGAGAAACAGAGCAAGATGCTTTTGACAAAATCAAGCAGCTTCTCCCAAATGCACCCATCCTTTCCTGTCCAGACTGGAGCCGCCCGTTTATCCTGTAAACGGATGACAGTAAAGAAGGATTGGGGGCAGCGCTTACACAAGCATATGAGAGCAGTGAAAGAGTCATCGCATTTGCTGGCCGAACGCTCACCCCAGCCAAAAAGAACTATTCTGCCACTGAACTAGAATGACTAGTAATTAAATGGGGTGTGTGGAAATTTCGTGATTATCTTGAAGGATATCACTTTATTGTATTGACAGACCACCAATCGTTGAAATGGCTCAATAATATTGAAAATCCGTCTAGAGGATTAGCCCGCTGGGCACTCGAGTTAAGCCAATATGACTTTGAAATTAAATACCGTCCAGGAAAAGATAATTTACTAGCCGATACCTTATCTCGACAGCCATTAGCAGTCGAAGCCACCGAAATTAAAATAGAAGATTGGTATGATAAATCATACAAAAATGTGGAGAACAATCCCGAAAATTATCCAAATTTTTGTATTAAAAATAGACGATTGTACAAACACATTTTACATACCTTAGATTTTAACGACACGAGTGAAAATCTATAATGGAAAATTTGTGTGCATAGAGCTAAACAAAATAAAGTTTTAAATGAAGTACACAATGATCCAACTGCCGGACATTTGGGAATTACGAAAACACTAATCAAAATATCCAAAAGTTATTACTGGCCTGGAATGTTCCGTATGTCGGCTAAATACGTGCGAAATTACGAAAACTGCCAAAAGTTTAAATCGCAACAATAAATACCAGCCGGTAAACTACATGCAATTCTCGTCGAACAGCCACTTCCGAGATCAACAAAATTAAATATATGGTTATTGGTAATGCAAGACAAATTTACCAAGTGGTTTGAATTAAAATATATATAAATCCCGTTAAAATTATTTCTTTTAAGTAATTGCTTTATTTTATTTTGTGTGTTTCAGAAAAACCTTGTAAATAGAAGGAGAATAAGCTAATAAATTTATTTTTATATTTTGTTACAAAAAAGATACTGTTTAACTAAATTATTTTCCCGATCCGCCATCCTATCCCGAAATACTTCCTCCCCTCTCAAAGTACCCTGGGAATATACCGCGTATGCTATCCCCAGGGGGACATGAACGTTACAAATTGAATGTAATAGAAATTCATAGATGTAAGAATGCAGGAATTACAAGCCTTAAGAAAGGATATGCTTCTTTGAGTCCGAGTCAAAGTTTAATAATCGAAAATACAGGGTAGCTTGATATAGAAGAGTCCAATAACATTACCAATAATTTAGGCCATTTTGATGTATCCCTTCCCCTCAATATGATTTTGGGTTTCGCTGAAGATTACCGTTAAAATATAATTAATGCAAAGCATGAACTTATTCTCGGCAGATCACGCAACGATTGAAACGCTGTTGTGCAAACAGCAACACTGAGATCAACTGATAACGCAGAACAATATCAAAATTTCAAAATAGAAATTACAAAGATCGAATGGTTGATGCCATACGTCGTAGTATCAGATGAATACAAGCTTCGACTACTAAAACAGTTGGAAAAAGATCATCCCATCTCTATGAGTTTTCGTACTTAGGAGCTCTATGAATATCCACTCCTTCCCGCTACCTCCAAGCATGTGTGGACAGTGAAAACGACAAATCAACTGGAAAAACCACGATTCATCATTTTGGGACTTCAAACAAATAGATACAAACTCCAGTCGCTTTGGCCATTGTGATATCAGTAATGTGAAACTTTTTCTCAATTCCCAATATTATCTATACGGAAATGTAAATAATGATAAAAATCAATATTCGATATTGTATAATATGGTCACTTCAAGGTCAAATACCGAAAGTATCATATATATTCGAACATATAAACATATATATTCGAGGTGCTACATCTGAATCTGACACTTGTTTGATTGTGAAAAGACATAATTATACTCATTCTTCTGGGTATATGGCTATCTCAGGGTTTATGTGCTTTTAATCGTGCTTTTTTTAAAAATGTGGAGTTTTTAGGCCTGCTACTCTCCTTCCGCTTTACTCAAAGCTAACAACGTGGACGTAGAGGGTAATGTAGCATCTTTTTTTATTTTTTTTATTTTTTACATGTTCCTATTTTTTTATACATTTTTCTATGTTGTTATAAGTCTATTTTGTATTTTTCTCACATTGCTCTTCTAAGATCTATATGAATCTATCGATAACATCTGACTTTATAACTTTCTTTTATTTTTTATAATTTTTCCAACTTGATTTTTTGGCGTGATAAGTCTCAAAACACGAATCTATACATAGAACAACTGGACAAATATTAGATTCATTATTCATGAGACATAAACAGCAATTGCCTTCTTTCTTTTTGCCTTGATCAATTTTCTTAGGAAAGTGTTTCCCAATAAGTCGAGTCGAGAGTCATTTGACTGACATAAATGACGCAAGTCACTTCTAAATGAAAATCAGAATAAGAAATCTTTTTGTTAGTGGTACTTTTCATTTTATGTAATGCACGAGAGTGAAGGCATGAGAAATACCATATAGTAGATTTTCTAATCGTTTCTGCCAATGAAAATTGTCTGTCTATGTTATCAATCCCCCCTATATTTTTATGGTGGTCCATTATACATATTGGTTTTATAATATCTTTATTACTATTCCGATGTTTCTTCCCGGTACTTGCGTAACCAACTTCATGGACTGTTGTTATCATATAAACTTCTTTCTTGTCCATCCACTTTATTGCTAACGAAGAATCGGCATGGACTACATAATTTCACCTCGATTCAATTTACTCACAAGCTTGAGCATTCCTTTTCTACTTTTCTTCACGGTTCCACACATGCTAGTATCATTGTCATTGAGAAAATTAGCAAGTTGAGGAGATGAGTACCAATTATCTATAAAGATAATGTGACCTTTGTTGAAATATGATGTTAGGAACTCAACTACTATATCTCCAGAGATTTCCAATTTTTCATAATTTGTATCAGTTCCTATATAAATAATGAATCGTAATAGAAATCCAGTCTCAAAACTCTCTCAACCAATTCGAAAAATTTTATAGCAAACGTGTGTCTTTTCAAGGGTAAATATTGCTTGAACTTTAATCTTTTGTTCTACAGCATCATACTTTCATCAATGCAAAGGTTTTTCCCATGATTTCCCAAAGTAGAGCAGAAATTCTGATTTAGAAATTCCATTGCAGATTTAATTTACTTCAGAGATTGATTCTTATAGGATGATGCATTGTCCCTATTATTTTCAGAATGCAAAAAACGTAAAATTTGAAGATATCTATTACGAGTCATGTATTTACTGAATATTGGAGTGGGTAATAGAGGATCTATACTTCAATAATCTTTGATATTACACTCAAGAACATGGCCTATGTTGATAGTTAGAGCAAGAAAGATTTGTAATTCTTCTACTTTTACATCTTTCCATGGAGCCATATTAGAATCGGAATAATTTTTTTTATATTACTTTTAAAATATTCGAATCCATAAAGAACTTAAAGTGAACTAATGGAGTATGCTCTGGTCCAAGAATATTTTTATAAAAATTAGCATGACCTACAAAGTTTCTTATGGAAGAGAAATAAACAGAATCGAAAAATGCACCGTAATCTCTCCCAGGATCATCAGAATTTTCTGAAGAAGTATTTGCTTGTGATTCACCAGTTCTATCATCAGCATACTTCTCTCCTGGTTCTGATTCATCGTTACTCCAAGCATTCATTATTTTGGCTCAAGGAAGGAAATTTCAGTTGTAGACTGGTGATCAACTCTATGAGTTGTTACGCTGAATACCATAATTTTATATGTATGGAAAGACCAACTCAAAATCAAAAGTTATTCCATAGGAAAGATAGTAAAAATAAGTATCAAAGTGAAAAACGAGAGAAGATACGCAATTCAAACAATGGAATAAAAAGTACGAAAGTATTGTAACGGTAGAGTGGCGGTAGAGTAACGGTTAGCAAAAGCTTGTCGCAAGCGAATCGTTGAGTCTTGTGTTTTCCCCGGAGTTATACCATTGAGATGATTGTTCTTGTGTCAGAACGCTCAACGACGGTGTTTCGTTACGTAGCGATTGAGAGTGGAATTAGCCTCTCTTCCGCGTCGATGATTACTTGTATGCAGGCGTTCTATAAGTGACTTATGTCACTTATATTATTTCTTCTAGAATAAATTTCAAGTTATAATTGTACGATCTAAATTATGATGATATATACGCTTCTAGTAAAAAGTATTTCTGTAATTTTACTGGCAAACTACTTTCACGAGAATAGATTTAGAAATTTATCTGAATAATGATATTGACAGAAATGCGATTGGTTGAGGGTGAAAATTCAGTGTCAAAGACTCTCAAAATCTAAAAACCAATTTTAAATATTTCCCTGGGTATATTCTCAATCTGAGGTTGGAGCAATCTTCATCTCTCTTTTTATTTGAGGTCACAATGACGTAAAACCCGAACTCAGTGACTCCAGAAACATAAAGATATATGTTTTACAATGATTCAAACCATATTGCTAAGTTTGACCATCAAATGACCTTAATTGACTTTGATTCTGAAGTGATAAGATCAAACCAACTTCAGATACGAACTTAGTGCATCAATTTACTTAAGGATAAAAAGGTTTCCTATCATTACGTTCTTAAGCAGATATATCGGCTTTCCGGCCCTTTAAAGGTTAAACAATGTCATGATATAGTTTCTCTAAATAATTTTTCTTAATACAATTTATGATAATTTTATATTGAGACAGTAAACCTGCAGTTATGAATTGTTTTAATGTTGTAGTTAGAACGTAGCGTAATATCATAGCACATATTTACATTATTTAGATGACATGAAATAAACTTTTAACTTGTAAAATTTTTATCAACAATATATTAATATTTAGTCGCATGAACAGTTATTGACCTGCTAGAATGTATAATAAAACAATTATTTAATAATTATTATAAATAGTAATAACTTTTATGATAATAATAGCATTTGTACGATAAAAGTAGTAGAAAATTTTTATTATTCTAATAGATCATTATTTAATGGACCAAATTGAGATGATAAATGTTAGTACTGTATATATATATCTATTATATTGTGACGCTGTAATATAGAAATTCTAAATTATAAAATATAGAAATTTTAGTCAATAATACCTTGTGGGCGTCAGGGATTAACAAGATGGTGACTGGCTTTTATTTTCTTACGCGGACTGACTGATGCAGTCCGTATTGTGCTATAGCTCGACCGCAGGATGGCTGCTTTGCTTCCCGGAGAACGGAATCGTCGTCGAGCCGTCCTATCTCTCGCGTAAAAGGCTATATCAATCTCGAGCAAACACTTACTTAAGAAATCATGTTGGAAAGTGTCTCGTGGTTTGCTCTATTCTCAACAGTCCGAAATCGCAAGACTCTCTCTAAACATTCGCTCTCTTCCATCTACAGGGACTAAATTACGTTTTTTTCGCATATAGTTTTCGTCCTAAATACCCCATGGTAAGTGTGGGGAGTCCTGGAATTCAAACCTCCTGTCCTCGTATGGTTTCGGACCACACTTTTGGAGTAGTTTCTGTCCATTGCGCCGGCCCTCTCCGACTTACAGTGCTAGGTGGGGGTGTAGGTTCGCTAAGCAGTCCGATTAATTCTTTTAATTCACATTTGAAGGAACGTTCACTGCCTCTAATTTTCATTACCAGGATTGCCCACCCGACGTGACGGGGTCCTGCGCTGCGCTGGGTACGCGTACTTGGCGAAACAACAAGTCACCTACCGAATACCTTACGTTGCAGCGGCCTTTGTTGTAGTATTGGGCTTGCTTCTACTTTGCCTACTTAACGTGTGACCAGATCTCGCAGTGAATCTAGGCGTTTTATATGATCTTATCATATCTGGAAGCTCAATTTGACTGACAAGCTATTCGCTTCTATCTCTCGTCTTAGGCTCTTCACCATTCTGAAATGTCTTTCATAATTCCGAAATACAGACTTTACCTTCATGCTTGATTACACTGTCATATTGAGGGCATGATAAAACTCGTGCAAGTGTTGATCTCAGTTTTTGTGCCACTTTCCACGAACATGGCAATCATTATCCTTAAAGTAAGGTTACTCCTTTCCACAGGGCTCACTGAGGATGGCACGGCGCCGTCATGTGTTTTACTTCGTATTTCTCGAGTACCTGCTTCAACACTTTATTATCAAATTCGTTGCTGTTGTCGATGAAGAAGTAGTCAGGTGTTTCAGATATTCATACAGGCACTACTCGGTCAGTGGTTTCTGTATTCTCTAGCTCATTTCTATATCTCTCAGTCAACACAGGCCCAAGAACCAATATATCGCTCCTGGATCAAATAATGCACGATATATGTTCGATAGTTATCCTGATATATCTTCGATTTTTTATCACTGCTAGTTACCTTATCGTTCACAGGCTACTCGGAGCTAGTCGGTATGTCTGTCTTCGCTGGTGATAATTCTTCCCGGCTATTGCTTCTCGCGTCTAATTAAAGCTGCATTCTTTTTCTCAATAAGCATTTTTTCTCTCAGCGCTAAAACTCTCGAGCAATCCGTATAGAATTATTAGACCTTTGTGCTTTACGTTGATATAACCCGTCTGTAGTCCTGGCCATCCATACTCTTCTTCATTAGCTTGTCGAGAGTCTCTGATCTTAAGCAAATGATTAGAACTGAACAGTCTACCCGCACTTAGTTATCTAAATGATCGCGTTTACCAGCACAATTTTTATATGCCTAAAAAGTCATTTCATTTACTTGAGAGACTTAGAAAAAAGTGCCTCCTTGTACCAGGCGTCCTGGTGACCTCTGGCATTTGCACTGTGCTGAAATGTAGTTAGCTGGAAGTACTACCTGCGTGGATATTCTGCTGTTTGATGACCAGGTACATGACACGTATAGAAAACGCAGACAGACACAGATGATTCTGTAATTGTCTCACGTCTGTTTAGTGATGTGTTTGGTTGTATCACCAGAAAATATTAATTCCCCAGCCTTTATGGAACGTCTGCCTTTATAGTCCATCTAATTGACGTGTCTCTTCTTTCTGGCTCTCAGCATACACGCTGCCTTTCTCGAATGTGGCGACTTGACAATTCATTTTGTTCATTGTCTACGACGCTCTTTCCTACCATTGTCCATCTCACTAGCGTTTCCGAACAAACTGCTTCTCTTCTATGGATTTTTCACGCCAATAATTGTCGATTTTCTGGTTTCATCTTTCGGTGCGTGACATATTGTCTGCTGTATCTGGCACTTTCTCTTGATGAAGTTAAAATATACCATCTATCGTAATCTATCTCTCACTCTACACTGCAACGATATTTCTCAATATCACCAAGGGTATACAGAGTGTTCTCTCGAGGATATTTCCTGTATACAGGTAGCACATTACGATAGAT